>JZKD02S1922928.1:757555-774085 GCA_000966675.3 Picea glauca
TTCAATGACCACATTCCCATATATTAAATGACTTCCACTAATAACACATAACTACATTCCCATTGGGTACCTCCCTAGGTACCCCATATTACCTCCCTAGGTATACCACACAGATTGTTTCAACTTTGTCAAACAACCTAAATGGTTGGTGTCAGTGTCAAAGCATTCAAAAAGCTCTGCCACAAAGTGTGTCCAAGCCACATACCCTTGGCGGGCATTTTTTTATCTATTTCCACCATTGCCAATGTTCTTGATTTAGATAGAGAACACCATACTGGAGTTTGTCCAACTCATCCGTAATGCCATACAGAGAGAAATAATGTTCCATTTGATTTATCCATCCAGTGGGATTCAATCCATCAAATTTGGTCACATCCACACCCGGAAGGCGTAGGTCATGCTGAAAGTGACGGGGCTGAAAATTTTGGGAATGAGAGGAAGGTATACAAAGGTGGGTCAGATAAGGGAAGATCTACAGGGATATGAAACCTAGCACAGATCGTTGTAGCGATAGATTCAAGTTGGGTAGTGATGTCTTGTTTGAGCTCTTGTCTGAGTTCCTCGATTGAGGTAGCGATTGAAGCCACGATAGAGGAATGCATTTTTTTATTGATGGAGAGAATATTGGCATTGATTTGTCTCACTTCTTGTTGGTTTTCTATGAAATTAGAGTGCAAGGTATTGAAGCGAGCTTCAAAGTCTTGGATACGGGTATGGGCCATGATGACTAGGGAACACAAAAAGGGACGGGTGGGACCACACTGAAAATGGGTTATGGGTGAATTGTATCACAACGATCAGGGCGACAAGGTGAATCCAATGGAATAAAGACCAAATAAAGTGTAAAGATGAGGTGAATCCAATGGGGTAAAGATGAGGCTTTGATGATTTGTCTTAATTTGGAAGCGTTTCCCCAATATATAAGATCGTCAAAGATCCACGACATGCATAATAACCAACATTTCATTTTCATAGATTGATTTGCCTAGATTTCTCTCGGAAAGTTGTTTGCTAGTAAAGGCCAAAGGCCAACCCTCTTGCATAAGGACAATAACAATTCCTTTCTCGGAAGCATCACATTCCAGGACAAAGGTCTTTGTGAAATCAGGAAGGGCCAGGACTAGAGTGGTGCACATGGCCATCTTCAAGGTTTGAAAATCTTGAGTAGCTGTTGAAGTCCAAGTGAAAGAATTCGTTTTAAGGAGTGCAGTGAGAGGTGCTACAATATTTCCATAATTCTTAAGAAACTTGCGATAATAACCTGTTAAACCCATAAATCCCCGCAAGATTTTGAGAGTCTTTGGGTGAGGCCAATCTTGCATAACTTCAATCTTTTTAGGATCCACCCTGACATTGTCCTTGCCAACAATATGACCCAAGTACTCTACTTTTGAGGCACAAAAAGCACATTTAGATTGTTTGAGGAAAAGTTGGTGCTGAGAGAGTAGATGGAGAACTAGATCCACATGAGCAATATGGTCTGTCCAAGTTTTGTTGTAGATGAGGATATCATCAAAGAAAACTAACACAAAATGATGGAGAAAAGGATGGAAGACATGATTCATGAGGCTTTGGAAAGTGAATGGAGCATTACACAAACCAAAGGGCATGACCAAAAACTCATAGTGGTCCTCATGATTTCTAAAGGAATTATTAGGAATGTCTACCTCTTTCATATGGATGTAGTGGTAGCCTGAACGAATATCAAGTTTAGTAAAGAACTGGGCATCACTCAATTCATCCAAGAGGTCATCAATGACAGAAATGAGAAATTTGTCTTTAATGGTGAGTTTGTTGAGGGCGTGGAAGTCAGGACACATGCACCAAGAACCTTATTTCATAAGGATCATGACCACAGGAGAAGAGTAGGGGATCATACTAGGGAAGATAACACCTACGTTGAGCAGTTCTTGAACCATTTTCTCAATTTAATTTTTTTGGGAAAAGGGGTGACAATAGGGATGGATATTGGAAGGAAGGCTTCCTTGGACAAGGGGAATGGAATGATCATGAACACCACGAGAATGAGGGAGTCCCTGGGGAGTGGAAAAAACCATTTAATGTTTATAGAGGATGGATTGGAGGTCCTACGGCACAGAGGGTGTCTCAATGGCTTGGATGGCACGAAGTTGGGAAATAATGCTAGAATGACCTTTCTTGAGCATGTTTTCCATGCAATGGGAACTAATGATCTCCGAGGAACAGATGGTGATGCCTTGGAACTTATATTGTTGGCCCTCTTGGTCAAATTGCATGGTTAAGTCCTTAAAATCCATGAGAATGGGACCCAAAGTCCTTATCCATTATGCACCCAACACAATGTCACAACTTCTCATGTCAATAGAAAACATATGAGAATTCAGATGGTAATCATCAATTTGGAGACACCCATTTTCACATTGCGCTTGACATTTCATGGACCCACCATTGGCAATCATGATTTGGAAATTATTGACTACATAGATATAGCAATTAGTTTCTTGGGAAATGCAACGATGAATAAAATTATGGGTGCTTCCACTATCAACAAGAATGATGACCTTCCTATGCTTGATGTAACTGATTAGCTTGAGGGTTTGGGGATCAGAGAAGCCAATGAGAGAATTTAGGGAAATGACCGGTTCTACTTCAGGAGGGTCTAAGGGAGGGGTTATGTCTGTGCGTTCAGATGACACAGACATAAGGGGAGCCTCAAAATCCTCTTCTGAAAGATCCTCTGGGATGGCCATAAAAATATTTTGTTCCTTACACTTGTGTCTCGGAAAATATTTGTCATTGCAATTATAAAAAAGGCCTTTGAGTTGGCATTCATCCATTTCGGCCCTGGTCAATTTCTAGATCTTGAGTGGAGTAGAAGGATGAGTGGGAGTTATTGGTTTAGTGCGAGGAATAAAGGAGGGTTTGTGGTTTTGAGAAGAGACAACCTGTTGTGCTTCCTTAGCTCTTTTAGTAGCATCCACCCAACTCTGAGGCCGAGCCATGAGGACATGAGCACGAATCTCATCCTTGAGGCCACTGATAAAACATTCTCGGAAAAAGGCATCATACATGCCCTCTGTACGAAACTCCAGTCACTAAAAAGCATCTATAAAGTCTTCCACTATGCCAGATTGTTTCAACTTTGTCAAATGACCTAAATGGTTGGTGTTAGTGTCAAAGCATTCATAAAGCTCTGCCATAAAGTGTGTCCAAGCCACATTCCTTTGGTGGGAATTTTTTTATCTATTTCCACCATTGCCAACGTTCTTGATTTATATGGATAACACCATACCAGAGTTTGGCCAACTCATCTGTAATTCCATACAAAGAGAAATAATGTTCCATTTGAGATACCCATCCTATGGGATTCGATCCATCAAATTTGGTCACATCCACACGTGGAAGGTGTAGGTCATGCTGAAAGTGATGGAGCTGAAAATTTTGGGAATGAGAGGCAGTTTCACCTTCGGTATGGAAAGGTGGGTCAGATAAGGGAAGATCTGCAGGGATATGCAACTTAGCGCAGATCGTTGTAGTGACAGATTCAAGATGGGTAGTAATGTCTTGTTTGAGCTCTTGTATGAGTTCCTCGATTGAGGTAGCGACTGAAGCCGCGATGGAGGAATGCATTTTTTTATTGATGGAGAGAATATTGGCATTGATTTGTCACACTTCTTGTTGGGTTTCTGTCAAATTAGAGTGCATGGTATTGAAGTGAGCTTCAAAGTCTTGGATACAGGTATGGGCCATGATGACTAGGGAACATGAAAAGGGGTGGGTGGGACCACATTGAAAATGGGTTATGGGTGAATTGTATCACAATGATCAGGGTGACGAGGTGAATCCAATGGGGTAGAGCCCAAATAAGGGTGTTGGGTCCACAAAAGAAAAAAAATTGCTGAAAAATGATAGGTATGACTGTGATCAAGGCGAAGAGAGAAAACCAACAGAATAGGTATCAAATATTATTATTATTATTTTTTTTTACTCCTGTGGAGTTATACTTCGATGTGAAGAATACGACAGTGATGAAATATCCAAATGCTTAACATGAAGAAATGTGTAGTAATTTCACAACTCGAATGCAGGAGACACAGTTGTGCCGCAATATATCTTATTTGTTATGTTTTCATTTTCATTCCAAGGGTTAGGTATTCAAGGGTTCTACAGACAAGGGTTTTCCCTATGCTATAGCTCTACGATATATGTGCGTGATCCAATAATAGTACTCGGCCCAATATCTCAGGGCACCAACTAAGGAGGCTAGACCTTACCCTTAGTCGTACTACCTGACTACCTAGGTACTAGAGAGTATCTTCTCAAGTATTTTTCTCGGTGGCACTATAGCGATCAGGTGGCTGATCGGTTTATCTACAGAGGGATTCAGGAGATCTAGGTCGATCCGTATATAGGTGTTGTCTGATGCGCTACCATTTGAAGGGGTACCAACATGGGTTACGAGGGTGGCCAACATATGTGTGCTTAAGTACCACTTGTATTTCCTACATGTATGAATCCCCAATTGTGGGTTTATGCGTGTAACGACATATCTTTGTAGATTAAAGACGCCAGAATACGTTTCTACCCTGGAAAAAATTAACCCACAATTTTCTGCTAGGGAAGGTTCTATAATACCACTTGTATATTCCAGATATAAAAAGTATGCAGAACATAAATAAATAACTAGAAATGGCAGATGAACAACAATATAACCAGAAAAACACCACGATAATACCAAAATGATAACAAAATAACACTAGAAATAACACTTTGATTACCGAGAGCAATGTTCACTTGCCTCTTCGAGGGGGAAACCTCCAACAGAGCAGAGCTCTATTACAATAATATCCAAGAAAAAAGTTCTCATACCCTCGACTTCTATTTATACTAAATATGTCTATCAAAAGAACCATCTAGAGGAAGATCCTTTTAGAAGCGGAAGCTTCTATTAGGTCTTCTTACATTGGACTTATTCTTCCTTATTGTTAGGCCTTATTAATATTGACCTTTATTACATGGAAATATATTATTATACCTACATGAGGGGTTAGGTCCCTAACAATATGGTCATAGAAAAATGCTCTGTATAATGTGAAAAATGGTTAAGTAAAATATTAGAATTAAAAATGTGACTATTAATCAACAATATTTTTTAAGTTAAACATATACATAAAAACATTTTATTCACTTTGTATATCTAACACTATCTGTTACTGTTCTAACACTATGATACATTCTTCTAACACTATCTGTTACTCTATTCCTTTTATTCTGTTTTATTTAGTCTATGTACATATTACTTGCTTTTTTCTTTACATGTCAACTTATGTTCATGTCCATTTTTTTTGTACTTTTTTCATAGAAACAAACAGGAAAACTAAACATGTCAAAGAACTCTTAACCAAAAATGTAGAAGAATCAATGAAAAGGCACATATTTCTACCCATGTTCCATATCCAATAGTTTTTCATTTACTATATCTATATTTGTTGCACTGGTTTGCAACTCTATTTTTTTTCCCCTTGGATACTCCATATCTTCCTGTACATTAACTTGTCTTCATGTCAATTCTATTTTCTGTGCTGCTATCTTGAAATAAATAAATTTGTACTCCATCTTTTTTTTCATGTGTTCCTACGTAGAAGCTTTCTTTCATGTCCATTGTATTCTTTGTATTGCTACATTGAAACAATAACACAGTAATTGGGCACAAGGATGGAGCCTTATGTGCTAGATCTGAAAAAGATGGAGTGCAATGTGCCGCAACAAATACAATGTGTATACCTGAGACTAAGAGGTATGGTTACAAAAAAAATTGATCTGCATACGTTGTCCAAGTTGTCCAATTTAGTTTTAAAAAATTAGCTATTTCATTTGTTTGACAAGTTGAGACAAAAACTTAATTTCAAAAATTATTCACTAATGTAATTTATTCTATTTGTACACAAGCATGGAATGAGGAAATGGTTGGTCAGACTCGTGATAAATTATAGCATTATATAAATTACTATAAATCTTGGTAAAATGTTGTAATATTCCATAAATTACTAAATCTCATGTTGCGGTTGGTCGGAGTCGTGATACATAAGCATGACTATAAATGTGAACCCATGAGTCTGCTAACCTGCTAACCTGCACACCGTGTCACATCTATTTTATACTATATTTCTATTTTATTTACTCTATATACATATTCCTTTCTTTTTTCTTTACATGTCAACTTATGTTCATGTCCATTTTGTTTTGTACTTTTTTTCATAGAAACAAACATGAAAACTGGACATGTAAAAGAACTCTCAACGAGAAATGTAGAAGAATCCATGCAAAGGTGCATATTTCTACCCATGTTCCATATCCAATAGTTTTTCATTTACTTTGTTTGTATTTATTGCACTGGTTTGCAGCTCTGTTTTTTTCTCCTTGGATACTCCATATCTTCCTGTACACTAACTTGTCTTCATGTCAATTTTATTTTCTGTGTTGCTGTCTTGAAATAAATAAATTTGTACTCCATATTTTTTTTCATGTGTTCCTACGTAGCAGCTTGCTTTCATGTCCATTGTATTCTCTGTATTGCTACATTGAAAAAAGAACACAGTAATTGGGCACAAGGATAGAGCCTTATGTGCCACATCTGAAAAAAGATGGAGTGTAATGTGTCACAGCAAATACAATGCGTATGCCCGAGACTAAGAGGTATGGTTACAAAAAACTCTAGTCTGCATATGTTTTCCAATTTGTCCAGCTATATGTTTTTCCCATAGTTGATGTGTTTCTATTGCTTGATAATTATCACACTAAGTGTTGTTTTGTGAGGCATACAATTCTTTCCTCCCTTTCTTTTTCCTCTTCTATACTTATCCGTTCTCCCTTTTCTTCTTCCCCTCTATTATCCATTTCTAATTCTATACTTAGTCCCATGTCTATGCTCGTGGGTTCCTAGGATGGCGATGTGATAGATTCCATGTCCATCTATATCTTTACATCATGAGTCTGACCGACCACTGTTTATTTTCATAGTTGGCAAATTTTATGGCTGCGGGTTCCTGCATAGGCACCATCGAACTCTCATGCCCCATGTTCACGATATAAATCTTGCACCCGAAACTTCAGTGATGTACAATTCGACCCCATATTTGAACCCCTAGGCCTCAGTCTACCTACGATGACTTCGTCTGAATGCTTGCCTATAGTTTATATTTTTCCCAATTCGTTTCCACACTTAGACAATTTTATGGCCGCGGGTTCCCCCCAATTCATTATCGAACTACCATGCCCCGTGTTCGTATATACATCTTGCACCCAAAAATCCGGTTATCTACAATTCAACCCCAGACTCCTCGAACTTGAAAGCCTCACTCTACCTATGATAACTCCGTCTGATCACCCCGCCTTTCCATACTTAAGACCAAGTGTTGTTCTATGATGCATAAAGTTCTTTAATCCCATTGTTTTTCTCTTCTATAGTTGCCGCTTTTCTTACCCTCTATTATCCCTTTCTACTTCTATACATAGTTACATGTCTATGCTCGCGGGTTCCCAGGGTTGTGGACTCAGAAATTCTATATCCATCTATATCTTCACATCACGAGTCTGACTGATTGTTGTTCATTTCCATACTTAGCCAATTTTATGCCCGAAGGTTCCCATCTAGGCCCTATGAACTCTCATGCCCCATAGTCGATGTGTTTCTATTGCTTGACAATTATCAGACAAAGTGTTCTTCTATCAAGCATAAATTTCTTTGCTCCCTTTCTTTTTTTCCTCTTCTATACTTAGTTGCATTTCTATGATAGCGGGTTTCCAGGTCGCAGACCCACAAATTGTATATCCATCTATATTTTGACATCACAACTCTTACCGAACGCTTTCATTTCCTTAGCCAATTTTATGGCTGCAGGTTCTCAGGTAGGCGTTATCAAACTCTCATTTCCCGTATTCGAAGTATACATCTTGCATCCAAAACTTGGGTGATATACAATTCCATCATGGACTCCCAGGTTCAAAAAAGTACCAAATCATGTTTCACTCCCCTCCATCCCCGCCACCTTCGACCCTTCCCAATGCACATTAATTATGATTTTACTAGTGACGACTCACCACATATGTTCGAAAACATTGGCATTAATAAGTGGAAAGATCTAGGACATCTCCCATTAAAATGCATTAATGGGAGAATATTATGGAATCTAATTAGTTTCTTTATGTCAATATTGAATTCGTAAAACAATGTTGGTTATTTTAGTTTTTTTAAGGCGTCATCATAGCAAGAATGCAATATTGTGCTGGCCCACTGTCATCTACAAAGGTGTTGACATGATGCCCCTCTTTAGTATTGTGCATATATTACAGGTTCGCATATTTGAGAGTATGCTTGCATATGAAAATGTTGCTACACCCTTCCAATTTGAACATAGTTTGCATTTAGGCCACAAAGAACACTAATAAAATAAAATAATATGAAAATTGTTTAAGTAAATATAACAAATTTTCTTCTAACTTGAACCTGATTTTGTCAAGATCCAGGTATATTACATAGCTCACAATGTTTTCCCCGCTTTTCCATACTTTCTCGATTTCCCTGCCATCTTCGCACACTTTCCCAGTGCAAATTGATTATGCTTCTTTTAGCTTTGAAAAGATTGGCATTAAAAGGCGAAAAGGACAAGGACATCTCCCATTAAAACAAATTGAACCAAGATTTACCAGAGATTATATTATGATGTTGCAACATCCATTTTCAATACAATGAGTAGAAAATGAACATTCTCATCACCTTATGGCTGCAGCTCGACAACATTTTTGTGGAGATACCTTGAATATTTGTAGGCACGAGGACAAGAGTTTTCAGTGGTCCATAGCTTATGAATACTACTCATCCACTTCTTCCCAGAAGAAAGTTATCTTGACATCTAAAATTACAGTGACAGATTGTGTCCCCAATTTTTTTCACTTTAAGGACTTGGTCACATGTTGCACCGAGAACTATATTCCGAACCAACATATTATCCAGATGGGCAACCATTCCCAAGTCTCCCTATTGCCTCAAGTATTTTGAAATATGTTAACACTTCCCGACCCAATGCCTACTTTCAAGGGAGAGAATGGTAGACAGTTCTTAAAGAAGCATGGTAATGAATTGGACCTCTTGCCGAAGTTCTTACAGGACCCAATGCCCACTCCCCAGGACATAAACATATTACAGGTTAGTGAATTTAAAAACATTTTTCGGCAATTTGCATGGATTTTCATGAGGATAATGAGACAATAAAGTGAAACAAACATCTCTCAGATGATTCTGTATATTTTATATTTTATGGTCAAGGAACAAGCCATCTTCCATTGCTGCAAGTTGATTTCCATTGAAATCTCTTCCCAGTTATTGCAATACAGAAGGCAGAAGAAATTCTTTATGTCATCTTATTTAATTTTCATCATGGCGAATTTCTATCCATTTCCTAGACTATCTATGTATAAGAATATGAACTTTAAATTTGACCCAGTAACATTCTCATTCCAGATATTATGGAGACACAACACTTTCCAACATTTTTATAAAGTCTTTAGTGATTTTGTTTCAATTTTTAAAGCATTGATATTTGGAAATTATTTTCCCCAGTTGTCTGGCCAGCTGACAATCTTCTTAGATAGGAAGGGCACACTAGAAGAAATGGAGAACTATAATGTTATAAGTATTTTTGGGTCTAAACAAAATACTTTCTTCCTTCCATGTCACATATCTGGTACAATGTTTTTTGCTGGAATAGCAAGGGAGTACATCTTCTTGTTGCATTTTTTCCATGAAAAAAAAAAGGTCAATTCATCTCTCTGCCTTGGAAAGTTGGGGATTTCATTGTCAGGAACCACTTCAACATTTCTTTCACTAACACTATCATGAATGAACTCCGTGCTAGTACCAATTATTCACACAAGTAGAACCGAAAAGGCCCGGGTGAAAAAAGTGCCCAATCCCCGACCGCCACACCCAAGACTACAACATCTCGTAGCAGTAATCCAATGGCCTATCCAAGTAACAAAGTCACATAGATTTCTTCATGAGGAGAGGAGATAAGAACCCTCCCTCCGACAAAATTGAAATTTGTCACAAACTTTCGCAAGCAAAAAATGGAAAATAATAGTCCAAGAACAGGAGAGACCAAGGGGAGAAATTGATATCCACGATCTCTCCCTCGAAGATATGGAACTAGAAATTGACATTGACAAAATGTTCCCTAACAATGACCACCTAGAGAGCACTACTCCGCACAATCCTGGGATGGAAATAATTGGCATAGATACATTGGACGAAGAAGATTCTTTTGCATTTTAGAGCATTGTTTTTTACAACGAATCCAAAAAATTGATTATTGAAAAGAGAGATGTAAAGAATAAGAAAGGGAAATCTTGTTCAGAGATCAACCTATTCAACATTCTCCCTTCCTAGATATCCCAGATACACCGAGCAACTAGAGATGCTCTAGACAACTCTATTAGCATCCTTGAAACAAAAAACGTCATGTTAAAGGAGTGAATCAAAGAATTGGAGGCAACTTTAATGTCTCTTCCACTGTTTGCTACTCCTTTGGCAATGGTTGGGTCCACCGCACCTGCGCCAAAGTTAAAAGAATCAGCAAGCCTTCTCACATTTCCCTGAGGCTATGTGGAAAAGAATATAAATAGAGGAATGGAATTAATAATAGAAGCTTGGGAGATGTCAAAGAATATGGTCTCTTTTGGAACAAGAGCACACGCTTTTCACGAGTATCTAAAAGCAGATCTCAAGAACGAGCAAGGTTTCTACCTTGATGCAGCTTTTTCATTTGGTGTTAAAGTTACTAGTATGACAGAATTCAGAAGAAGACAGGAGGATCTCCCTTCCCTGGATTGAATAGACCAACTAAATGCATGCTGAAAAGAAAAGGTAAAGAACCTAAATGGTATCGTTCAAGAATGTAGCCAGACCATATCTAGAAGAGACAAACTATTCAAGAAGCTAACTGATATAGATCTAGCTACCAACACCAATGAAATCCAGGACCCTAAATTGATATTCAACTCATTTTTTTTATCCAAGAAATCATTTGAGGATCAAGTCCATATCTATAAAAGACTGTCATTTGAAAATTTCTATGGCATTCTTGAATATGGTGAAGATGGTGTGAAAACCTGGCTAGTCGGTTATGCGATTAAAAACTGAGATATTCAAGAAGCATTGAACAACTTGTCTATTGATCTAAGGGAATTGGAAAGTGAATTATTCAATATAAAAAACTGGCATGAAATCAACGGGGCACCCATGAGGAGCCACATCGAAGAATGGTTCAAAAAGGTTGTCGACCAGATTACCAATGACGGTCAAAGCCGAGGAAATCCATAAAAGGACATCAACAAGCAAATGAAAAGGCATGGGAAACCATCATAGTAAGTTGATACTGATTACATTCTTCTATCTTCATCCACTTACTCTAACAAATATTTAACCGAGATCTGACAATTTTCTCTTTCTTCTTGCCAGGTTTTGTTGTTTTCCATCGTTGACTTTCTTCTTTCTACAAACTTCATTCTTGTACATCTTTTCTTTGTAGTATGTGACAGTCCTAATCCGAGTCATTCTAGAAAACACATTTTTATTTCACAAAATATGTACTGAACTATATACTTTTTTACAAATTTGAAGACAAATATTTTTGGGAAATATTCTCAAATGTATTTTGTGACCCAGTTTATCTGAATATAAATATTTGAGGTTATTCTATGGTGATATTCAATGTTTGGTGTTGTTATTTGAAATTTATATTTATTCTTAAAATTAACTCATTTCCTTGTACATGTTCTTGTTCTATATTGTGCATGTATTGTAGCTTCCTATATTTCAAAATATTCTTCGATATACAAAATGTAAAGTCATATATTTTTTTCTCTATTACTTGTGGGTTTGAGCGAAAATTGCAAGCCCAAAACACCATTCAAATTCGAACATGGTTTAAATTTGGACCACAAATAATCTATTAAGATACATTAATATGAATACATTTTAAATAAACATAAACATAATCCCTTTAAACTTGAACCTGACTTTCTCGGGCTCCTGGATTGGATGTGGGTTTACTAGTTAGTGCACTGCCAAATCCTCATTTCCATCTATATCTTCACATTAGGAGCCCGAACGACCACTGTCCCTTTCAACACTTATCCAATTATCTCACCGTGATGTCCCAACTTAGCGCTATCGAATTCTTATCCCACGTGTTCCGTAGACCCAACAATTCTGTGATACACATTTTGTAGACAACACTTCTGTCATTTGCAATTCGACCCCGGACCACTGGAACTCACAAGATTCACTATACCAAGGTTCACAACTTTAGGAAAAACGACCACGTAACGAGAAATATAAAGTACAAGGAAAAGAGAAACGTGAATTTGGTTAAGTATAGAAGACGAAAAATAAGGGTTAATATTGTTGATTAAGGTTGGTTGTCATTGATGTCAACCCTTGAAGAAAGCCCTGTAGCACAAAGGTTTGAGTAATGGACCCAAGATTGTTTGATGTAAATATGACTCATTATTGTTTTGTCATGGTTGATAAGAAGTAAATATGGATGAACTCCAAAGTGGTCCCCTTATGGTGAAAGCCCTCACAGGAAGACCCTTTGCGGAGTAAGAGAACCCATGATTAATTGTGGAATAATGAGATGAAGGATACTGAATTTTTCATGGAAACTATCCTAGATGGATATTTCTTGTCATGCCCTTTCTGGCGGTATGTGGAACGTCCCATAACTCCTCACTGTTAGAGAGTTATGGCCATGAGACGTTGGAGACCCCAGGTTTGGGTAATGGACCCAAGTTTGTTTGATGGGTAACGGTATGAGATATTATATGTTTTAAGATAATACTATTCTATATGGATAGTACATGTCATGCCATTTCTGGTGGTATGTGGAACGTCACCTAACTCCTCACGGTTTGAGAGTTATGGCCTTACGAAATTGGAGGACCCTCATATGTCATCTAAAAGCCCCAAAAGGTCAAGGTAGTCAAAGTGGTTTAAAAGATTTTAAAAGGTAAATAATAAAGTGAAGTAATGAGTGTATTATAATTCAAAGAAAATAAAAAATAAATTATTTCAATAATAATTTTAATGGAGAAATTAGAAGTGGGTCAACCCTAAAATAAGGAAAGTGGGGCCAAGTGACCTAGAAGATGTTTTTAAGGAAGCTACTTGGAGAGTATAAATAAGAGGAAAGGCTCTCTCATTTAATAAAAACTTGAGAATATTGAATATCTATAGGTTTCTGAGGTAACCAAAGTATATCTAAGCCAAAATTATGAGGAAATTGAAGAAAAGAAGACCGAAATGCAAGGAAGGATAAATTCTTTTGATGGTGCTTTCTAAGGTATGTTATTTACAGGTCATCTCACCATTTTCGCTATAACTTTTTTTCTATAATGATTCAGATCGTGAAATTGCTATTCCATTGAGGAACCATATCCAAGTATATTTGATAAACAATTTATCTTGTGGGTCATTTTATTTTGGGAGTTACACTCCGTGGAAAATAGGGTTTCTGGCTAGTCCTGAAACTAGTCAAAAACATGTGTTTCCGTTAACAATGTCATAACTTCTTAATAATAGATCCAAATTCAGTGAGACAAAACATGTTGGTTAGGGTACAGTCTGTAGTATGATTTTTAATAGTTTTATATCATTTCAACAAAAATTACGTGTGGGGCATGCTCTACAATGTCGCTCTTTAGAATAAGCCAAAATTCAGGAAGGTATGCCATTTTTTCTATAACTCCTTTTCTAAAATGTTCCAAGTAGTGAAACTTGAAGGAATTGCATAAAACACACTGAAGAACATTGTATATTAGTTTCATATCTTTATACATTACAGGTATAACGTTATGATTACTTCAAGTTAGGGTTGTTGACTAATCCAAAACTAGGGATGTGAGACTAAAAAAAAGTTTGATAAAAATGCTAGTCTCTTGTTGTTAAAGTTAAGGAAGGTTTGCAAGAATGTGATCATATACACCAGGTCTATTACAGAGCTACAAATAATATTTGGATGATGAAATTGATGAGGGATTTTGGTTTAGGTACATGTTGAGTACATGGTTGAGACAAGCAATTGATGAGTTGGCACATACATGAGTTGTATAGTTGATGATGTTGGTACATATTGATGAGTCATAGTTGATGAGAAGTTGACACATGATTGGTACATACTTGGTACATGGTTGGATGCACTTGTTTATGGTACAAGTTTATTACATGTTGTTTGGTACAGGTTGGTGCATGGTTGATGCACTTGTTTATGGTACAGGTTGATTACAGGTTGAGGTACATGTTGATGCATGGTTGATGCATGGTTGATGCATGGTTCAGATTTATTGGTACAAGTTTACAGTGGTATATCTCACAATGATAGTGTGACAGTGGTTCCATCATTCTACTTCTACTTTAGGGTG
The DNA here is from genome assembly GCA_000966675.3 of Picea glauca. Classification (NCBI taxonomy): domain Eukaryota; kingdom Viridiplantae; phylum Streptophyta; class Pinopsida; order Pinales; family Pinaceae; genus Picea; species Picea glauca. Next base: position 772,013 of record JZKD02S1922928.1, read on the forward strand.
GCAGGACGGGGAAAGGATAGGTGGTTGTAGACACCTTCCAGTTGTAGCCGAGGAACATAGGGGGTTGTAGCCTCCTTCTAGTTATAGCCAGAGAATTGGGGAGTTGGAGCTTCCCTCAAGTGTAGCTTGATAAACTAGGGGGTTGGAGCCTCCTTCTAGTGGCAGCTAGAAAACAAAGGAAGTTGGTGCTTCCAATGATTGTAATTCTTCAAGACATATAAGAAAAAGAATTCTGTGGTTTTCTCTCGACTTGGGTTTCCACGTAAAACACTGGTGTACTGTGTATGTGTGTGAGTTTTTATTTCTTACTGCTCATTATTGGATAATAATTCTACATTGATATAACATTTGAAGAAAAAGGATTATAATTATGCTATTATTGATTCACCTCCCCTCTCAGTAATCCAACAATTGGTATCAGAATAGGTTCCTTAAGAAATTAGTTTAACCACTGAAAGGTAGATCATGGAGAGTACCAACTCGTATAAAAATGTAATACCATAGTTTGATGGACATAAGTATGCTTTTTGGAGCATAAATATGAAGACATATATACAAGCACATGGATTCCAAGTTTGGCAATCAATTGTAGATGGATACACAACACCAACAGTTCCACCAACAAATGACAAAGCAGTGAAACTCGACAAGAATAATTCCAAAGACAAAAATGCACTTTTGAATAGTCTCAGTGATACGGTATTCACCAAAGTTGCACATTGTAAATCTGCTAAAGATATTTGGGACAAGATTCGAAATATTTATGAAGGAGATTCAAAATTCAAAGAAGCAAAGTTTCAAACTTACAGAGGTCAGTTTGAACAACTAAAAATGAAGGAAGATGAAGATATTGCAACCTACTTCTTACGAGTCGATGAAACAGTGAATGCATTCATAGGATTGGGAGAAGAAATCGAAGAATCTGTAATTGTTCAAAAGGTACTAAGATCTCTTTTTATGAGATTCAACCCTAAGATATCAGACCCAGAACAAATGATCACAAAATTGAAGGTTCAAATAGAAGAAGATAAAAGAATTGAAGAAGCACTCAAATAACATCTGGAAGGAAAGGACATGATCATTGGAAACCTGGAAGCAGAGATTGTCACACTAAGAAAGGATATTCAAAAGAAAAATATGCAGAATAGCTCAAAAGTTCTGGATGACATTATTAGCAGTCAAAAATATCATCTTGACAAGTCCAGACTTGGATAGAATCAGACAGAGAAGGGATCAAGCTCCAAAACAATAGAGCAAGAAACAAATCCAAAAATCTATGCAGAAACACTCAAAGGAGATAAAAAGATATACAAATAAGATTACAGGGACACTCTTCCACCGAGAAGATTCAAATTTCAGAATCAACAACATATAGAGATGCCTCGAGAAGAAGAAGGATTCATAAGAGCACCTCCTTTCAAAAGATCTTCAACTACCAGGTATCAAACTTTATTTTTTGGTTTATGTTATGCATGTAATAATTTTGGACATAAAGCTGTAAATTGCAGAGCTAACAACATAAAAAATAACTACTTTGAGAGCCATACACAAAGGGGTTATTCAAGAACACCTAGTGAAACACAGAGAAGAAGTTACAACAAGTTTGAATCTTTGAGCACTGAAGTGGAATGTTACAAATGTAACAATTTTGGACACATGGCCAAAAATTGTAGAATGACAGTCCCTCCTAAAGAATCTCAACAGAGTCACAAACAAGAACGTCAGAAAATGATATGGATAAGAAAGCAAGATCAATATAGCAATGCAGAATGCACAGTCTCTCTACAAGATAAACAAAAGAAACATGGTTGGTATGTTGATAGTGGATGTTCAAAACACATGACAGGTGACAGAGACAAGTTTCTTACATTACGAAAGGAAAGAGATGGATCAGTCTCCTTTGGAAATGATGATTCAACCAAAATCATTGGAAAAGACACAGTCTGAATTGGGAACACGAATGAAAAGGAAGAAAATGTTCTACTAGTAGAAGATATGAAACATAATATTTTAAGTGTGAGTCAAATGTGTGACCAAGGTCATAAAGTTACTTTCGATTCACAAAAGTGTGAG
>JZKD02S1922928.1:783050-793848 GCA_000966675.3 Picea glauca
CTATGCAACCCTTGTTTTGTAAAGCAACTCTCCATCCCCTTTTGTTTTCGTTCGACTGTTGTTGATTCTCATTTATTAATGCGGTTTTCACTGCTACTTTCGTTTATTAATATCATATTATTGTATCTGTGAACACCTTTTATTACCACCTATTAATTTTATTGCATCCTTCTTCAGTATTTAATCCATTTTTCATTGAGTTCGTATGGTATGTTGTATTGTAATTGAACTTTTCATTTGTTTTAGTCGGAGTACCATTGATTTTCTTTGATGTGACATTTGGAAGTTGAATCTGACCCTAAGCAGAGATTGTAAACTCCCATGTGACGAACATTATGAGACAAACCATTGTTATTTTCTTATTTTTTTAATGTTATTCCTTTGATTATAGGATACATCCATGCCTAGGAGTTAAAGTCAAGTCGCACAATATTATTAGTCCTTGCCAAAGGTTTGAGACTATAGCAATAATTTTTGAATTGATTGGGTTTTTTTTCTGGGTTGACCAAAAATTAAGACTATAGCAAATTTTTTTGGATTGATTGTGTTTTTATTTTTGGTGAGAATTTATACAGTAACAAGTCTCTTCAATAATTTATACAAAATTACTGATATTGGTTATTTTTGGAAGATTTTGGTCTATTCAATAATTTAGACAAAATTAATGATAACTAGTTTTTAAGAAGATTCTGGTTTGGTATTGGCTTTAACAATACATTTTAGTAACAAGTCTATTAAGTCATTTATAGAGAATTAATGATAATGAGTAGTTTTAAAAGATTTTGGTTTGGTTTTGGTTTTAGGGTTACATTTTAATTGTGCAGATTCTAGAAAATTAATGATAATGGGTAGTTTTAAAAGATTTTGATTTGGTTTTGATTTTAAGATACATTATATTTTTGTGTGTGATAATAAATGTAAATATTAATTATAACAACTAATCTCTGGATATATTCATATACAATTTGCGAATATCAATGACTCTAAGTTCTCTTATTTGTATAAACAAGATAGGTCTTGCAACTTTTCAGTGTAAAAAAAAATATATAATACAGACTTTTAGTTTCATTCTTTTTCTTCTTTCTTTATGTAGTAGCAGGTTTGTTCAGTAATTCATACAAAATTATTGTGAGTACTTTTGAAAGATTTTGGTCTATTTAGTATTTTATACAAAATTACTAGTAACATGTTTTTCAAGGAGATTTTGGTTTTGTTTTGGTTATAACAATACATTTTAGTGTTGGATGTGAGAGTGGTATACATGTGCGAAAGATATGGTCATTGGAAAAATGCTCCCCACATAAAATATTAAAATTGAAATTATGACCATTCATCAACACTATTTTTTAACTTAAACATATGCATAAAATCACTTTTTTCACTTTATATAGTCATTTTTTTTATAATAAACATTATTACTTAAAACAATTTCAACTAAGTATGGAGACTTAGTGGTGGGATCTTAGAAAATCATCCTTCCATAAATTACTCAATTATCATGGAGTAGCAGAACTATGGGAGGATGAGTGATATGAATTATTCACACAAGGGTTCAAAATAGATCAACTTAAACATATGCATAAAAACATTTTGTTTACTTTATATACATATTTTTTATTATAAACATTGTTACTTAAATAAAATTCAACCTAGTATGGAGAGCTAGTGGTCATAAATCTTAGCAAATCAACTTATCATAAATGACTCAGTTATCATGCAAATAACCTGTTTTTAAGAATATTTTGGTTTGGTTTTCGCTTTAAGAGTGCATTTTAGTGTGTGGAGTGGGTAGATATCATTATAGAATAGGATATACATAATGTGAAAAATGTTTAAGTAAAATACCAAAATCAAAATTATGACCATTAATCAACAATATTTTTTAAGTTAAACATATGCATAAAAGCATTTTGTTCAATTTATATACTTATTTTTTAATATATGTATATACTTAAAATAATTGATATATCTAAAAATTTAAAAGAGTTTGGTGTTAATGTTTGTTGATTAACAAAATAAAATAAAATTATGTAACTGTTTTATGTGTGTAAAATAAATATTAATATTTAAAATATATATATATATTAATTTGTTTTTTAAAGGAAGAAAAATTTGCATATTTTTGCATATGAATATATTTTTTACTAATATAATCTTAAAATATTAACATATAATTATATTAATAATAACATTTTCCCTAAGACACTCTCATCCGGGACTCTTGTACTTAAGTGTACTCCAACTTTCCCAATGGATTTCAGGGTGAACTCACTTTTACTTTAAGTTCTCTTATTTCTATGAACACGATAGATAGGTCTTGCAACTTTCCAGTGTAAAAAATGGTATATCATGATATGGACTTTTAGTTTGATGCATACAAAATTATTGATACTAGGTGTTTTTGGAAGATTTTGGTCTATTCAATAATCTATATATAATTAATGATAACCAGAACAACATTACGATAATACCAAAATGATAACAAAATAACACCAAAAATAACACTTTGATTACCGAGAGCAATGTTCACTTGCCTCTTCGAGGGGGAAACCTCCGGCAGAGCAGAGCTCTATTACAATAATATCCAAGAAAAAAGTTCTCATACCCTCGACTCCTGTTTATACTAAATATGTCTATCAAAAGAACCATCTAGAGGAAGGTCCTTTTAGAAGTGAAAGCTTCTATTAGGTCTTCTTACATTGGACTTATTCTTCCTTATTGCTAGGCCTTATTAATATTGACCTTTATTACATGGAAATATATTATTCTACCTACATGAGGGGTTAGGTCCCTAACATGTCCCCCCCCCTTAAAAACAACCTTGTCCTCAAGGCTTGAGATGGGGAAATTACTGCAGAATGGTAGCTGGTTCCCAAGTGGCATCTGTTGGAGTTGTATCTTTCCACTAGACTAGCACTTCCTTGATGGTTCGATGACGTAGTCGATACTCAGGCTGGTTAAAAAATACTTGTGGTTGTAGCCAAATGGATCCTTCTTTGTCCAACTTGGGAAGGTTGGTTTGAGTTTGGCACTTAGTTCCAATCACCTTCTTTAAGAAGGAAACATGAAAAACGAGATGGAGCTTAGGATGACTGGGAAAAGCTAACTGATAGGCCACCTGTCCCACATGCTTGAGAATGGTATAAGGACCATAAACTTTGGGTGCCAGTTTTTGATGATGGTCATCCTTGAGGGAAGTTTGTAGTTGAAGAAACACTTCATCCCCTTCTGCAAATTGATGTTCAGAGTGACCTTGATCTGCTTGTTGTTTCATGCGATTCTGGGCCATGACCAAATTCTCTTTGAGGGTATGGAGAATAGATTCTTGAATTATAAGTGTTTGGTCAACCGCCTGGACCTTCGAGACACCTGTCAAATATGAGAGGATTGAAGGTGGCTTTTATTTATATACCACTTCAAAAGGAGCCATGCGCATAGCTATATGGTACAAAGTGTTGTACCACCATTTAGATAGTGGTAACCATTGAGCCCATTGATTTTTCCTTTCTGATGCAAAACACCTCAAATATGTTTCCAAACATTTGTTGACAACTTCAGTTTGACCATCAGTCTGGGGATGATAAGTTGTGCTGAGATGCAATTGGGTGCCTTGTAGCTTGAACAGTTCTAGCCAAAAATTGCTGGTGAAAGTTGGATCGCGATAAAAAACAATATAATGTGGCATGCCATAAGCTTGAAGACTTGATCCAAGAAAAGTTGAACCATAGTAGATGTTTTAAATGGGTGTTAAAGAGCATAGAAATGAGCATACTTGGAAAGACGATCAACTACAACCATGATGACTGATTTATTGCCCGATTTAGGTAAGCTGAAAATAAAATCCATAGAGATATCCCGCCAAATAGCAGGTGGAATAGGAAGAGGTTGTAGTGTGCCAGGAGATTTGACAATTTCATCCTTGTTGCATTGACACACATCACATTCAGCCATAAAATTACAAATGTTGTGTTTCATATCTTCCCAGAGAAAAGAACGTTTGACCCAGTCATAGATTTTGGTAAACCTGGAGTGCCCAGCTGTGGGTGTAGCATGAAGCTCAGAAAGTACCATGGATTTAAGTTTTGATTGTTTACTTAAATACAAATGGCCTTTGTATCGAAGATCATCATTGAGCCAAGAGTACCCTAGGGAAACTGGAGAATTGGACTACAATTGTTGTATCAGATGCGAACTTTTGGGACTGTGTAGCCATTCCTGGCGAACAACTTGGAGCCAATATAGTACAATGAAAGAGAGAGAAAAAAGAGACCCTTCATCTTCATATTTTCTAGAAAGTGCATCAACAACCACATTGTCTTTGCCTTTTTTATAAATGATCTCACAATCATATCCAAAAAGATTAGTCACCCATTTTTTTTGCTCAGGGGAGGAAAAGAGTTGTTCCGGAAAATACTTGAGGCTTTGATTATTTGTCTTTATTTGGAAGCGTTTCCCCAATATATAAGATCGCCAAAGATCCACGACATGCATAATAGCGAACATTTCATTTTCATAGATTGATTTGCCCAGATTTCTCTCGGACAGTTGTTTAGTGGTAAAGTCCAAAGGTCGACCCTCTTGCATAAGGACAATGACAATTCCTTTCCTGGAAGCATCACATTCCAGGACAAAGGTCTTTGTGAAATCAGGAAGGGCCAGGACTAGAGTGGTGCACATGGCCATCTTCAAGGTTTGAAAATCCTGAGTAGCTGTTGAAGTCCAAGTGAAAGAATTCTTTTTAAGGAGTGCACTGAGAGGTGCTACAATATTTCCATAATTCTTAACAAACTTGCGATGATAACCTGTTAAACCCATAAATCCCCGCAAGATTTTGAGAGTCTTTGGGTGAGGCCAATCTTGCATCACTTCAATATTTTTAGGATCCACCCTGACATTGTCCTTGCCAACAATATGACCCAAGTACTCTACTTCTGAGGCACCAAAAGCACATTTAGATTGTTTGAGGAAAAGTTGGTGCTGAGAGAGTAGATGGAGAACTAGATCCACATGAGCAAGATGGTCTGTCCAAGTTTTGTTGTAGATTAGGATATCATCAAAGAAAACTAACACAAAATGATGGGGAAAAGGATAGAAGACATGATTCATGAGGCTTTGGAATATAGATGGAGCATTACACAAACCAAAGGGCATGACCAAAAACTCATAGTGGCCCTCATGAGTTCTAAAGGAAGTATTAGGAATGTCTCCCTGTTTCATATGGATCTAGTGGTAGCCTGAACTAATATCAAGTTTAGTAAAGAACTGGGCATCACTCAATTCATCTAAGAGGTCATCAATGACAGGAATGGGAAATTTGTCTTTAATGGTGAGTTTGTTGAGGGCACAGAAGTCAAGACACATGTGCCAAGAACCTTATTTCATAAGGACGATGACCATAGGAGAAGAGTAGGGGCTCATACTAGGGCAGATAACACCTACGTTGAGCGATTCTTGAACCATTTTCTCAATTTAATTTTTTTGGGAAAAGGGGTGACAATAATGATGCAGGCGTGCCAACCACGGGCATGTCCACTCTCACAGGATCTTCTTATTCTCGGCCCGAAGAACTCCAAGGTTCTTCTATTTCCCTATCGGGAAATCTGATCCCACAGTTCTCTCGTGCGATCCCCCTTCCTTGATTTATCAGGGAATTGGAACTCGTGACGTTGCGAGTTCAAAAGTTGAACACTGGGTTCTCGGATCCCTGAGACCCGATGTTCAGTCAACTCGCTAACTTTTCCCTGAGGGATTTCGCTACTCGCGACCTCGTAGGTTGAACTGTCAAACCTCCACCCTCTTATTCCGTGAATCCCCGATATGCGAGAATTCAACGGAATGTAGACTTCTATATCCAGGCAACATGTGTCCACCCGTCGATCACGTGGGTCCCACCTTATGCTCTACTACGCATCCACACGAACCCCGCACTCGACACTTCGCGACTCGTGAATTCTAACGCCAATACTTCAGGACTTCTTGTAGTGAGATCCCGAGGGCTTCGTGCCATCTGTATTCCACTCGCGCTCCGCTATGGCCCACACTGCCTCCAGCTGTTGGGATATTGCCTCTCACAATATCGTGATCCCCATAGCCAAACTCTCGAGTCTTTTCTTGTGAAAATCCGATACACGATCCCACGTGCGGATCCAACGGTCCTCCTGTGTTCCGGATCTAACGGTTATCCTCCTTCTTGCTTCTCGCGTCCTTGTGACTTTGAATATACAATACTTAGCTCTCAACCTGCAAACTCCCGAGTTCATGAGATCATCGATCTCTACCACCTGTCCTCCTTAGATGGACGGCTCTCAGCCTTCTCGCCACTTCGCCACTCGTGAAGCTGAAGGACTTCCCTTTCTTTCTTCCAATGCCCGAGCCTGCGAGATGAGAGAATCTCCTTACACGCGTCCTCTGCAATGAATGGCTCTGATATTGTAGGGATATCGTGTCTCACGATATTGTTGCTCTTGCTACACAAATTTTGGGGCTTCAACTCACGAGTCCCCGATACACGATACCACGTGTAGATCTGACGACCTCCGTGACTCTGAATCGACGACTCTGCCTCTCCTGAACTTTAAAACTCTTCGGAATCTTCTCATCGTAACCTCCTTGCACCTCTGCAAGATCTAACGATCCTCGGAACTTCCTGAAATATCCTCAGAGGATTTCGACCATCCATTCCTCCTTGCATAACCCACGAAATGAGAAAAGTGTATCTCTCCACGAGATTCCTTCGTTGCTTCGCCAACCTCCGACGCTTCTTCCTGACTTCAAGTTACACTTATCTATGCTGATATTTAGTGACTCAGAGGCCTATCCTTCCTGAGCTTTTCCACAACTTCAGTCTTTAGAAAAGCACTCTTGCACGCACTCCTTGCGGAAAATCTTCAATCATGTCTAAGTGTTGAAGTTCTCTTGACTCTGCGCCCAACTGCAGCAGTAGTTTTTCAAAGTTTCTGCTCAACTTCACAACTGAGACTCTCCTTTTCAGCCTGCGCACTCTTTGCACGGATTCAACAACCCACTTCCACTTCTGGTTGAATGAGAACAAAGGTTAAACTACCGAGCCTTCCTCAACGCACTCCTTGTGGATGAATTCAACTACACACCTTGCAAGAATCTCCTGGCTCAGATAGAGACACAATTGAACCTCACTCTCTCTCCCTTTCAGACTTAAGTTTGAAACATGAAATCACATGCACAGCATATACAAATCAAATGCATAACAAGAAAGCAAACATTCCTGAGCATAACATCAATACACAGAGAAAACAACACAAACCATGAGTTTGAATCAAAGCTTCCTTCTATTAATTCAATATCTGTACATGGGTGTTCTTCATATGATTCTCTGCCTGCTCTTCTCTTCTCCTAAATACTTCCTCTATTCTTCACTATGTTACAATGGTACAATGAGGGTGTCTATATCCGTTTTCCCTCTCGGACACTAGGCTATCAAATCTAGAATTAAAATCCTATCTACCAGCATTAAATATATTAAATGTTGACTATCTACCAAAGGACGAGAGATTAAAGGATCAAGGTCCAATACAATATAAAAATGTGCCTTCATAAATGGTTCATTAAAGAATTGCGCAACAATCCCAAAGTTTTTCAAAAATTTGAGTTTGTTTGTCTAGCTGATCTCTGCTTGATCTGCTGGCTCGCTTGATGAGTTGGCGATGCTCCTGCATCATACTCCTCGGCTTGAAAATTTCCATGGGCTCCTGTCCATGAGATCCTTCACGGTCTGTCCATGCTTTTGAATCTCTGCTTCAGTCTCCCAGCTGGCATCTTCCACTGGATGGTTCTTCCATTTAACCAGATACTCGAAGTATTGCTTCTGCCTGGTCTTTTTGCTCACCCTCTTGTCAAGTATACGCTCCATCTGTGGCTTTTCTGCAATCAGCATCTGCTTCTGCCACTGGACCTCTAACTGTTCATCACTTCCAGCTCCTTCTTCCTCAGCCTTATATGGATATAAGTATGAGACATTGAATGTCGGAGATATTCCGATCTCATCCGGCAACTCAATTTCATAATAATTTTCTCCCAACTTCTTTAGGACTCTGCATGGCCCAATTTTCTTCATTTTTATCTTGTTTTATGTTCCTCTCGGGAACCTCTCCTTTCTTAAATGTGACAGAACTAGATCACCAAATTCGAACTGAATTTGTCTCCGATGCTAATCCGCTCTGTGCTTATATTCCTGGTTTGATTTCAGCAATTGTTCCTTCACCCTACTGTGAAGTTCTTTCATTGTCTCAACAAATTCTTCTGCACTAGCACTGCTAGTAGCAGTCTCCTCTGAATCCCTCAATTCAGAAACTCCTCTCGGTGGCATGCCATATATGATTTGAAATGGACTTTTCCCTGTGCTCCTGTTTACTGAGTCATTGTATGCAAACTCTGCCTGTGGCAACACATTGTCCCAGCTGCTGTGGTGCTCTGTCACCAAGCTTCTTAATAAATCTCCCAGACTTCTATTTACCACCTCTGTTTGCCCATCCGTCTGAGGATGATAGGAAGAACTAAACATCAAGTTAGTTCCCATCTTCTTCCAGAGTGTCCTTCAAAAATGTCCAATGAATTTCGTATCCCTGTCCGATACTATACTTCTGGGTAACCCGTGAAGTCGAATGACCTCCTTGAATAAAAAATTTGCGATGTGAGTCGCATCACTGGTCTTCTAACATGGGATAAAATGTGCCATTTTGGAAAACCTGTCAACTACCACAAAGATCGAATCATGTCCTCTTTGTGTCCTAGGAAATCCCAATACAAAATCCATGTTGATTTCATCCCACGACCTCTCGGGTATGGGTAATGATTGATAGAATCCCGCATTCTGCTTCCTGCCCTTTGAATGCTGGCAAATTCTACATCTGTCAACAAAATTCTTGACTTCTGACCGCATCCTTGGCCAAAAGTATGCTTCGCTCAGCTTTGCAAATGTCTTGTTGTGGCCAAAATGCCCCGCCAATCCACCACTGTGCTTCTCTTTTAGCAGATTCTCCCTCATGGAGCAATTTGGAATACACAGCTGATTTCCTCTGAGCAACAATCCATTTTGGATCATGTAATCTATCCAAGGGCTTCTGTCTTTGAGAACTAGATTCTCAGCTGCTTCATATGCCTCTGCAAAATCTGCATCACCTACATACATGTCCCTAAGATTTCCAAAACCCAATGTTTTGACTCGAAACTCCTGCAGCAACAAACACTTCCTGCTCAAAGAATCATCCACTTTGTTAGCGGTACCTAAAATGTGTTTAATTACAAATGTAAAATTCTGCATATACTCTACCCATTTTGCATGTTTTTTATTCAACTTCTCCTTTTGAGTCACAAAATGTAATGCATGATTATCACTATACAGAACAAATTCTTTTGGGACCAAGTAATGCCTCCACTTCTTCAGCATCTGTATAATAGCATAAAATTCTTTGTCATACGTGGAATACTTCACTTTTTCCTCATCCAGCTTCTCGCTGAAATACACAATTGGTCTGTCCTCCTGGCTCAAGACCGCTCCTATGGCAAAGCCACTTGCATCACATTTTACTTGGAACACTTTCGTAAAATCCGGCAACACCAAAACCGGTTGTTTTGTAATCTTTCGCTTCAACAAATTGAAGCTCTTCTCTACATCTTCAGTTCAATGAAAAGATTTATGTCTTTTCTTGACTGTGTCCATCATCGCTGCACTAATTCCACTAAAATTTCTGATGAATTTTCGGTAGAAACTAGCCAAACCATGAAAACTTCTCACCTCGAAAATATTTCTCGGTGATGGCCAATTTTTAATTACCTCCACTTTACTTGGATCCATCTTTAATTCATTCGCCAATATGAAAAATCCCAAGTAAATGAGTTCTGTCTTCATAAATGAAGATTTCCTCATGTTGATCAACAACTTCTCCTGCTATAGCTTCTTCATTACTGCAGCTAAATGCTTCAGATGTTCTTCTTTTGTTTTGCTGAAAATCAATATGTCATCGAGATAAACAATGACAAACTTACCAATGAATTCTTTCAACACTTCATTCATTAGCCTCATGAAGGTACTTGGTGCATTCATCAAGCCAAACGGCATGACTAGCCATTCATACAACCCTTCGTTGGTTTTGAAGGTTGTTTTCCACTCATCGCCTTCCCTCATGCGAATCTGATGGTATCCGCTTTTCAAATCAACCTTTGAAAAAAAATTGGCTCCACTTAAACAGTCCATCAAGTTATCCATCTGTGGTAATGGAAACCTTTACCTGATGGTTATCTTGTTAATGGCTCTGGAATCAATGCAAATTTCCAACCTCCATCTTTCTTTGGAATTAATACCATTGTAACGACACACAGACTTAAACTTTCCTTGATCAGTCCTTTATCCAACAGTTCCTGCACCTGCCTTTTAACTTCTTCGTTCTCCTGCAGCGTGAACCTGTACGCGGCTTTGTTTGGCAAATTGGCTCTTGGTATGAGGTCTATATGATGACTTACGCTCCTCACCGATGGCAATGAATGAGGTAATTCGTCTACCACTATGTCAGTGAACTCTTCCAGCAGTTCCTGAATTTCTTCCGGCAAATCATCCACTCTTGTGATGGTCAAAACGATTCTTGGTTTCCTGACCACAAAGAATTGTGGATCTTCCTTCTTCTTTACTTTCGCTATAAGTTCCTTCCCACTCATGAGAAGTAAAGTATTTCTCGGTTCTGGTTTTACTTCTTTATCTTTAATTGGAAGTAGCATATGTGTTCTTCCATTCTTCTCCAAAGTATACGTATTCATTTTCCCATCA
>JZKD02S1922928.1:831539-882910 GCA_000966675.3 Picea glauca
AGACTTGCTGCCATTAAGATTAATGATTCGAAGATAAAATTGAGAGAAATTGTTAATAATTTACAATAACTGATTCACCCCCCCCCCTCTCAGTTATTTCATACCTGTAACAATGGCCACATAGATGGTATTATCACTTTGTTGAAGTTTTTATCTCCTTGTTGATCTGAAAGCACTTACTTGGCCAATTACATTAGAAACCAATCCTTTTCCTTCATAGTTTTCACATATTCAATTTTTCCTTCACACATAGCCAAATTTACCTTAACTTTTTGGTCATTGGATCCCTCCACGAATACTTAAAACCTTGTATTTTTCTCCCTTGTTTGAACTTTTCTATCATCCCCATTGACAAATCGAGCCCAACTTCCAAATTGGTCCTAACTTCCAAATCAATCCTAACACCCACCTCTTGGTAGGGGCATAACTTAATTTCAATTCTTTGAATATAAACCAACCCAATTCCACCCCCACCCACAAGTGAATTTTTCTCAAGCCCCTCACTTCATTGGTTAGAAAATGTCCCCACAACCAAACCCCAACCCTAATAAACCTAAGAAGTTGTAGCAAGGAAAAAATAGGAGAAACTATAATTAAGGAATAACCACAACAAACAAAACCAAAACCCAAATCAAGGGGGAAATCATGGGAACCCCAACAATAACAAAGCAATGATGACAACCATCATGCCAAAAACCAGAATGGAAATCAAAATCGAAACCAAAGGAATCATCCAAACAATCCTTGATGACATAACAATCACCCCTATGTGGTGTGTATTGACAACCACCACGCTTATGAGTTCCCACTAATTCCCCAATTGAGATGAATGTAAGCTCTTGATGAACCCTAAGCTACACCCACACCACCTCAACATTTTGTTGTAATTCATGACCATTTCCCTCCTAACCAAAAATTAATCACCATGAATAACCACCCTTACATGAACCCCTACCACTATGACATGCCCACTATCAAGTCATCCCAACTATATGATACTCCCCAACTGTTGATCTTTTCAAAAGAAAAATCACCCATTGACTTGACCACTAGGTTCCCAAGCAATGTAGCACCCCACTAGGTCCTAACCCTTGGGTGCTATTAATTACCATTACTCTTTCTAATTTATGTTCATATTATCGTACTACAATATGGAATTTATAACACTATCTCTAACTTAGTAATTTAGGCCAAAGAAAATAAACTCTCTATTGTAGATGTCAAAAATAATCTAGAACAAATAATGTTATAGAAATTAAACTATAGTTAGGAATATCAACTTGAAAGTTTTAACTGAATTTCTTTAAATAAATAACTAATGATTTTTTCAATAGTTTTTTCATCTAATTTAGAGTAGAAATTTATGGATTAGATACTAGAAAATGCCTTTAACTATGATTGGAATAGCCCAAGTGTTGTGTAGTTCCCTTGAATAATGTCCAAACACGATTTAATCCTCCCAACCAACTAAAAGCTTATCCGTCTACCTAACTCCCAAAAACCTTTGGATTTCCTGACCCTTCATACCTAAAGCTCCAAGAACAACAACTATCAATCTAATATCCAATTCCTCAATAACTAGTGTAATAACCAGTCCAAAAGCTAAATGCAATAATTCAATTAATAGTTTAATCTTCTTCACATCTTCAATAACTAGTTTTCCTCCAAAATTAATAGCCCCTTATCTTCCTTTCTTTTCCCTCTTATCACTCCTTTGGAAAAGGGGCAACCAACCCTTATCTTAAGGAGGTGAAGTTAATAATAAACCAACACTTATCTTACGTAGGTGAAGTTAATAATAAATAAAATAAACTTTAATGTAGATTTGACTATGTACATGTTAACCAACTTTTCACTCAAGACTTATATGACTTATATGAGTGACAAATTAATTTATAATTGTTTATTATTTCACACAATTTAATCAATTTTTTTCTTTCTTTACTTTGTTTTATTAAAAAAAAAATCCTTGATAGTTTGTTGTGTCGTTTTTCATTTTTCATTATAATAATAAATTTTAAATCAAATTAAGATTATTTAAAAAAAATATATTAAAAAACAATTCATAGTGTAATTTAAATGTTTTACATTTTGGTTTTTTTGGGATATTTTTTATTTAATTTTGTCCAAAATTTAATGAGAAATTGTTGGATCTCCATATTTGATTAACTAAGTCTATATAATCTGAGTGTGGATGAATTCATTTATGCATTCATAAATGCAATTTAAACAAATAAGAAATTCAACTATATAGTATGAAAATTGCAACTAAAGTTACATGGTTGGTATTGTTTCTAGTCAATGTCTTCCATGTATGGCCAAAAAATATAAAGGTGACTCATTTAGATTGAATGGGAAAAAAAAGAAGTAGAGCAATTGAAATTTGATACTTTGAAAGTTAAAGCACAAATACTGTGCAGTAACCAACTAAGCTAGAAGACTAATACAATTTTCTTCCATAAGAAATGCAATTCAAATTACCTAGAATAATCCATTGTCAATGTCTTCCATGTATAGCCAAAAAAATATAAAGATAACTCATTTAAATTGAATGTATAAAACAAAAAATAGAGAAATTGAAATTTGATACTTTGAAAGTTAAAGCACAACCAACTAAGCCATAAGACTAATACAATTTTCTTCCCTAATAAATGGAAAGTTACCTGGAAGAATCCATTGTCAATGTCTCCCATACATGTATGGCCAAAAAATATAAAGACGACTCATTTAAATTAAATGTGAAAAACAAGAAGTAGAGCAATTGAAATTTGATCCTTTGAAAGTTAAAGAACAACCAACTAAGCCGGAAGACTAATACAATTTTCTTCCCTAATAAATGTAATGCAAGTTATCTGGAAGAATCCATTGTCAATGTCTTCCATGCATGTATGGCCAAAAAATATAAAGACGACTCATTTAAATTAAATGTGAAAAACAAGAAGTAGAGCAATTGAAATTTGATCATTTGAAAGTTAAAGCACAACCAACTAAGCTAGAAGACTAATACAATTTTCATCCCTAATAAATGCAATGCAAGTTACTCGGAAGAATCCATTGTCAATGTCTTCCATGCATGTATGACCAAAAAATATAAAGATGACTCGTTTAAATTAAATATGAAAAACTAGAAGTAAATCAATTGAAATTTGATCCTTTGAAAGTTAAAGCACAACCAACTCTCCATCCCCTTTTGTTTCGGTTCGACTATGGTTATGCCCTCTCGGATTCTCATTTAATAATATCATATTTTGTATGAACACCTTTTATTGTCAACTATTTATTATCTATTCAACATTTATTGTATTTGCATCTCTGAGTTCCTATGATGTCTTGTATAGGAAATGAATTTTCCATTTGTTTTGGATGGAGGACCGTTGATTTCATGACATGTGCTTCTTGGAAGTCGACGTTGAGTCTATGGAGCTAAGCTCCCCTTGTTTACAGGTGATTTTAATCTTCTTTTTTCTTAATTCAAAGTATATGAGATTTATTGGACATCACAGTTTTTTTTATGAGTTCAAGTTAAACATTATTATTTTATTAATAATGTTGTAGGAGTTAAAGGTTAGTATTGTGGCAAATATCCTGAAACTGTAATCTAATTTGGGTATATGAAAAACTCTTTTCATCTTCAACCCTCTTAGTATCATAAATATGACATATCATTTAGCTCATATTAATATTTAGTAGAGGCAAAATGTGTTGTCTAAGTGATGCAGGAGCATCGCCAACTCATCAAGGAGCATCGCCCAAGACAAGCAAGCCAGCATGGAAGACAATGAATAGATGGACAAGGCCAGCCGAAACTTTTTGAATTTTCATTTAAGATGATGATCCAATGTATAAATGAAACATTTATGAAAAGTTCCTTTGTATATTATAATGGACCTTGAGCCTTTAAGCTCTCATCCTTAGGTAGATGAGGCATTTAATAGATTAGATAGGATTTTATTTCCAGATTAGAAAATTTTAGAGTTCGAGAGGGAAAACGGATATAGACACCCTCGTTGTATCATTGTAACATTAGCCAACATTCAGGAAGAGAAGAGCAAGCAAAGAACTTGTGAAGAACACCCATGTACAGAAGATTGAATTAATAGAATGAAGTTGTGTTTCAATTTCATGGTTGTTGTTGTTTTCTCTATGTGAATGTTATGCTCATGAATATTTGCTTCTGGGTATGCATTTGTTTTGTATATGTTGTGCATGTGATTTCAGGGTTTCAAACTGAAGTCAGGAGAGAGAGAGAAGAGAATAAGTTTCAATTGTTTCTCTGTCTGAGCCAGGAGATTCCTGCATAGAGTGCAGTTGAATTCATCCGCAAAGAGTGCGTTGATGAAGGATCGATAGTTAAACACTTATTCTCATTCACCCATAAGTTTCAGTTGTTAACCTGAGCAAAAGAAGATAGAGGCTGCTGTCGCGGGAGTTGCATAGAGTCTGAAGTATTCAATCCTTGAGGTGGTTGAATAGTAAGCGCAAGGATTATGCGCAGGTTTCCTTGAAGGAGTCAGAGTGGGTAATCTTAGGAGGTGTAGCACCTTCGTGGTGTCGTCAAAGGATAGCGCTGGAAGTTGTGCGTGGATGTTTCAAGAACGAGTTCCTAACGCAAGGCTTGAAAGGGCAAGGTGCGAAAAGGGAACACTTGGTCATTTTTGAGAGAATCTCCAAAGAGGAGGAATCAATGGTCAGGGTTTACAGAGGAGCCTTGCGAAATCCCACCAGCCATTAGATCTCAAGGAGACGCACCCGAGTTAAAACCTAAGCGTGTCGAGGAAGAGCCCAAGAGCCATCGGGATTCGGCTCATCGGGGAATCGGGGTTTGGCAAGGTCTGTGACCTTGTGCATCAGGAATCACAATTTCCCGAAACACGACTTCCCAATCACTATGGGAGTGTGGGGCCCAGGCATCAGGGGGCAAAGGAAAGGTGGCATCGGAGATTCCAAAGGTGTGAGTTCTACGTTGTTCGAACTTGCAAATTTCGAAATCCTGATAAGGTTGAAGGACGTGGTCTCGTGGACTGGTAGGTCATGTGGGAAAAGAGTAGTCGGAGGGGCTAACGCCATAGCGGGAATGCCATCGCAAATCGGGAATCGGGGATTCACGAGGGGAGAAACTCTTGACAACAAAAAAGTTGATTTCCCTATAGGGAATTTCCTGACAGGAGACGAGGAAGGTGAGGAGTGGATACTCCATTGGGTTCCAGGTATTTGTGGGACCCGAATCTGTGAGCGCAAGACTCGTGATCAGGTGAGTTTCGATTTCCCAATTTAAAGAAGGGAGATCATAAAGAAATCCTGTGGGCATTGAGAACTCTCGAAAGGTGGTTGAAGAGTATTTTGACTCTTCGGGCCTAGCAGAAGAAGATCCTAGTTGAAGCGGACGTGCCCTGAGAGGTTGACTGCGTCAGTGTGGTATCAGAGCAAGGAGTTACTCTTTGTTTTCTGCAACAGGGAGAAAGAGAATTCACCATGCCGCCTAGAAGAGAAACACAATCACCTGATCCAGAGGACAGGGAGGTGAGAAGAAGAGGCAGGCCGACAGGGAATCCAGAGATGGAAAGACAGATACGAGATCTCAGAGTGAGACTCAAGGAGATGGAAACAACTCAGAGACGCACAACTGATGCAGGGGATCTTAGTGATTCCGACAATGAGGTTGAAGCTGAACCACAAGGAGAAGTTGCAGTTGAAGATGCAGCCAACGAGCGGTTAATTAAGGCTATCGCTCGGATGAGTTCAAAGACCAAAATGGACATTCCAGTCTATGAAGGAAGTTTGGATGCAGAAGAGCTGTTATACTGGATCAGGGCTCTTGACACCTACTTCGATTATGAGGATATCAAAGAGGATAAAAAGGTTAGGCATGATGTCACGAAGTTGAAGGGACATGCAGCATTGTGGTGGGACGAGCTACAGGTGGATAGACGTTCCAAGGGTAAACAAAAAATTAAGAGCTGGGACCGAATGATTGCTAAGATGAAGGCGAAATTCATCCCAAGGGATTATGAGATCACACTATTCAGGCGAATGCAGAACTTGAGACAGAAGTTGATGACGGTGAAGGAATATACCGAAGAATTTTACAAGCTCAATATCCGAGCAGGTCATCGGGAGAGCGATGATGAGAAGGTAGCCAGATACCTGAATGGTCTGAGGTACGATATTCAGGATGAATTAAGTATGGAAACCATCTGAACAGTGGAGGATGCTTACTAGATGGCTCTGAAGGCCGAAGAGAAGCTGAGCCTTAAGCAAAGTTAGAGAGGGCAAGGCAGGAGTCAGCCCAGGGGCAAGACAGTTGCCCAGGAGAAATATAAAAAACCCAAGGAGGAATGGAAAAAACCTCAGGGTAAGATTGAGAGAGGTGGAACCTCACAGCGAGGACAGAAATATGTTGAACAGAGGGGGCAGCATATAGAGCAGGGTGGCGGTTATGATGATGCAAACACTTTTCCTTGTACCAGAGGTAGGGGAAGAGGCCGAGGAGGAATCATCACATGTTTCACGTGTGGAAAGGATGGACACAAGGAAGTTGATTGTCCAGATAGGAAAAATGACAGAGGAGAATCCCACATCGTTGAAGCACAGAGGCGAGATGCTGAAGTAGAAGGCGCAGAAAGCGGAAGCTCACTTCTAATGCGAAAATTCCTTTTGACACCTGAGAATGAGGTGCAAGAAAGTTCATCTCAAAGGACCAGACTGTTCAGGACAGCCTGCAATACCAAATACAGGAAATGCAAGGTCATTGTGGACAGAAGAAGCACCGACAATCTCATTTCAACCGAAATGGTGGAAAAGTTGGAGCTGGAGACAACTGATCACCCGAGTCCATATAAAGTCTCGTGGCTACAGAAGGGACATCAGGTGAGTGTCACTAAACAATGTTTGGTTGACATCAAGATAGGGGGATATAATGATAAAGTCTTGTGTGATGTTATCCCCATGGATGTGTGTCATTTGTTACTGTGTAGACCATGGCAATATGACCGAAATGTGGTTCATGATGGGAGGATGAACACATATACTTTGAAGAAGGATGGGAGAACACACATGTTACTTCCGATAAAGGAAAAAGAAATGAAGCTGGAAGTAAGCAACATGATACTTTTCATGAGTGGGAAGGAGCTTCTCACAGAGATGGAGAAGAAGGAAGATCCACAATTCTTTGTGGTTAGGAAACTGAGAATTGTCTTGACTAGCACGAGAGTGTATGACTTACCAGTGGAGATTCAGGAACTGCTGGGAGAGTTCGCTGATATCATTGTGGACGAATTACCTCGTTTGTTGTCACCAATGAGGAGTGTGAGTCATCATATTGACCTCATACCAGGAGCCAATTTGCCGAATAAAGCTGCGTACAGGTTGATGCCGTAGGAGAATGAAGAAGTCAAAAGGCAAGTGCAGGAGCTACTGGACAAAGGATTGGTCAGGGAAAGCCTGAGTCCATGTGTTGTTCCAACAGTGCCTAGTCCGAAGAAAGATGGAGACTGGAGAATGTGCACCAACTCAAGAGCGATCAACAAAATTACCATCAGGTACAGATTTCCACTGCCGAGAATGGTTGATCTGATGGATTGCTTGAGTGGGGCAAATTATTTTTCAAAGATTGATCTGAAGAGTGGATATCATCAGATTCACATGAGGGAAGGTGATGAATGGAAGACAACATTCAAAACAAACGAAGGTTTGTACGAATGGTTGGTCATGTCGTTTGGCTTGACAAATGCACCGAGCACATTCATGAGGCTGATGAATGAAGTCCTGAGGGAATTCATCGGGAAATTTGTAGTCGTATATCTGGATGATATATTAATCTATAGTAAGACAAAGGCTAAACATTTGAAACATTTGTCCATTTTAATGAGAAAGCTACAACAGGAGAATTTGTTGATTAACATGAAGAAGTCCTCATTTATGAAGACATAGCTCATTTATTTGGGTTTTGTTATTTCAGCGAATGAGTTGAAAATGGATCCGAGTAAAGTGGAACTGATCAGGAATTGGCCATCACCGAAAAATGTTTTTGAGGTGAGGAGTTTCCATGGTTTGGCTAGTTTCTATCGAAAGTTCATTAGGAATTTCAGTGGAACTAGCACAACGATGATGGACATAGTGAAGAAGTGACACAAGTCTTTTCATTGGACAACAGAGGCTGAGAAAAGCTTCAATCTGTTGAAGAAGAAGATAACGGAACGACCAGTGTTGGTGTTTCCAGACTTCAAGAAGACATTTCAAGTGAAATTTGATGCGAGCGGATATGCCATAGGAGCGGTCTTGAGTCAGGAGGACAGACTCGTTGCATATTTCAGTGAGAATCTAGATGAAGAAAATCTGAAATACTCCACGTATGATAAGGAGTTTTATGCCATCATACAGGCATTGAAGAAGTGGAGGCATTACTTGATTCCAAAAGAATTTGTATTGTACAACGATAATCATGCATTGCAGTTTGTGAGCCAACAGGAAAAGTTGAACCAGAAGCATGCAAAATGGGTAGAGTACATGCAGAATTTTATGTTTGTGATTAAACACATTTCGGGTACTGCTAACAAAGTGGCTGATGCTTTGAGCAGGAAATGTTTGTTGCTGCAGGTATTCCGAGTCAAAACATTGGGTTTTTAGAATCTGAAGGACATGTATGCAGGAGATGCAAACTTTGGAGAGGCATACGAGGTAACTGAGAATCCAATTCTCAGAGACAGAAGCCCGTGGATGGATTACATGATCCAGAATGGATTGTTGTTCAGAGGCAATCAATTATGTATTCCAAATTTCTCCATGAGGGAGAATTTTCTAAAGGAGAAGCACAATGGGGGCTTGGCAGGGCACTTTGGTCACGACAAAATATTTGCAAAGCTGAGCGAATAATATTTTTGGCCAGGCATGCGAGCAAATGTCAAGAGGTTTGTTGGCAGGTGTCGAATTTGTCAACATTCGAAGGGCCGAAAGCAGAATGCAGGTCTTTATCAGCCATTACCCATACCAGAGAGGCCATGGAAGGAAATAAGTATGGATTTTGTATTGGGTTTGCCGAGAACGAAGAGAGGGGTTGATTCCATATTTGTGGTGGTAGACAGGTTTTTGAATATGGCACATTTTATTCCATGTCAGAAGGCCAGCGATGCGACCCACATCACAAACTTGTTTTTCAAGGAGGTTGTTAAACTTCATGGATTGACGAGGAGCATAGTCTCAGACAGGGATACAAAATTCATAGGTCATTTTTGGAGGACCTTATGGAAGAAGCTAGGAACTAACTTGGCGTTTAGTTCAGCTTACCATCCACAGACAGATGGGTAGACATAGGTGGTCAACAGAAGTCTGGGAGACTTGATGAGGAGCTTGGTGACGGAGCACCATGGCAGCTGGGACAACATATTGCCACAGGCAGAGTTTTCATACAATGATTCTGTGAATCGGAGTACAAGCAAAAGTCCATTTCATATTGTGTACGGGACACAACCGAGGGGAGTTTCTAAACTCAAGGAGTCAGAACAGGCTATGACTAGCAGTGCTAGTGCAGAGGAATTCGCTGAAGCGATGAAGGAACTTCACGGCAAGGTGAAGCAGCGACTGATAGACTCAAATTAGGAGTACAAGCGCAGAGAAGATCAGCATTGGAGACAAATTTAGTTCGAAGTTGGGGATCTTGTTCTAGCACATCTGAGGAAGGAAAGGTTTCCAAGGGGAACATATAACAAGTTGAAGATGAAAAAGATTGGGCGATGTAAGGTCCTGAAGAAATTTGGAGAGAATTCTTATGAGATTGATTTGCCAGATGGCATCGGAATATCTCTGATATTCAACGTGGCATACCCATACAGGGCTGGAGAAGAAGAAACCGAAACTGAGGAACCAGTGTTCCAGTGGATGAAACAATTACCAGTAGCAGAGAAGCCATAGATGGAGTACATATTGGACAAGCTAGTGAGTAAGAAGACCAGGCGAAAGTAGTATTTTGAGTACCTGGTCAAGTGGAAGAATCACCCAGTGGAAGACGCCAGCTGGGAAAATGAAGCAGTGATATAGAAGCATGGACATACTGTGCAGGAGCTCATGGATAGGAGCCCATGAAAGTTTTCAAGACGAGGAGTATGATGCAAGATCATTGCCAACTCATCAAGGAGCATCGCCCAAGACAAGCGAGCCAGCATGGAAGACAACGAACAGCTGGACAAGGCCAGCCAAAACTTTTTGAATTTTCATTTAAGATGATGCACCAATGTATAAATGAAACATTTATGAAAAGCGCCTTTGTATATTATAATGGACCTTGAGCCTTTAAGCTCTCGTCCTTAGGTAGATGAGGCATTTAATAGATTATATAGGATTTTATTTCCAGATTAGATAGTTTTAGAGTTCGAGAGGGAAAACGGATATAGACACCCTCGTTGTATCATTGTAACATTAGCCAACATTCAGGAAGAGAAGAGAAAGAAAAGAACTTGTGAAAAACACCCATGTACAGAAGATTGAATTAATAGAATGAATTTGTGTTTCAATTTCATGGTTGTTGTTGTTTTCTCTGTGTGAATGTTATGCTCATGAATATTTGCTTCTGGGTATGCATTTGTTTTGTATATGTTGTGCATGTGATTTCAGGGTTTCAAACTGAAGTGAGGAGAGAGAGAGAAGAGAATAAGTTTCAATTGTTTCTCTGTCTGAGCCAGGATATTCCTGCATAGAGTGCAGTTGAATTCATACGCAAAGAGTGCGTTGATGAAGGCTCGATAGTTAAACACTTATTCTCATTCACCCAGAAGTCTTATTTGTTAACCTAAGCAAAAGAAGATAGAGGTTGTTGTCGCAGGAGTTGCAAAGAGTCTGAAGTATTCAATCCTTGAGGTGATTGAATAGTAAGTGCAAGGATTATGCATAGGTTTCTTTGAAGGAGTCAGAGTGGGTAAGCTCAGGAGGCGTAGCACCTTCGTGGTGTCGTCAAAGGATAGCGCTGGAAGTTATGCATGGACGTTTCAAGAACGAGTTCCTAGCGTAGGGCTTGAAAGGGCAAGGTGCGAAAAGGGAACACTTGGTCATTTTTGAGAGAATCTCCAAAGAGGAGGAATCAACGGTCAGGGTTCACAGAGGAGCCTTGCGAAATCTTGCCAGCCATTAGATCTCGAGGAGACGCACCTGGGTTAAAACCTAAGCGTGCCGAGGAGGAGCCCAAGAGCCATCGGGATTCGGCTCATCGGGGAATCGGGGTTTGGCAAGGTCTGTGACCTTGTGCATCAGGAATCGTGAATTCCTAAAATGCGACTTCCTGATCACTACGGGAGTGTGGGGCCCAGGCATCAGGGGGCAAAGGATAGGTGGCATCGGAAGTCGGGGATCGGAGATTCCAAAGGTGTGAGTTCTACGCTGTTTGAACTCGTGAATTCTGAAATCTCGATAAGGTTGAAGGACGTGGTCTCGTGGACTGGCAGGTCATGTGGGAAAGGAGTAGCTGGAGGGGCTAACACCATAGTGGGAACGCCATCGCAAATCGGGAATTGGGGATTCATGAGGGGAGCAACTCTTGACAATGAAAAATCCGATTTCCCGATAGGGAATTTCCCGATAGGAGACGAGGAAGGCGCGGAGTGGATACTCCATCGGGTTCTAGGGATTTGTGAGACCTGAATCTGTGAGTGCAGGACTCGCGATCAGGTGAGTTCCGATTTCCTGATTTAAAGAAGGGAGATCATAAAGAAAGCCTGTGGGCATTGAGAACTCCCAAAAGGGGGTTGAAGAGTATTTTGACTCTTCAGGCCTAGCAGAAGAAGATCCTGGTTGAAGCGGTCATGCCCTGAGAGGCCGACTGCATCACTAAGTGACATAAATTTACATGAAATCACAATTTTTCGTTGTTTAAATTGCATTTTTGAATACAAAAATGGATTCAGTGTGCTGAAAAACCGTGGAGCACTCAAATTATACAGAATTAACCACACAAATCTGCATATCCAACAATTTCTCACCTAATTTCAGGAAAAATTAAACAAAAAATATCCCCGAAAAAGGACCAAAATGTAGAACAATTAGACTACAGTGAGGCGACGTTGTCTAACTCTTCTACATTCATTTTTTCCTTTTTGGCTACGTTGTCTAACTGTTCTACATTTTTTCCTTTTTTCCTGGAATCTGACGACATAAATCTACATGAAATCACAATTACCCTGAAGCACTAGGATTATATATAGTTAACCACTCAAATATATTGATCCAACGATTTTTCACCTACTTTCAAACAAAATTAAATAGAAAAATCCAAAGATAGCAAAACTTAAAGTGACAAAATAGATATTCTCAAATAATCTCTTATTTTTAAATTTACATATGTGATATGTATGCCCTTTTTCACCAATACCATTATGTTGTAATAAAAAATCCAAAATGTTTGAACATCACTCATATTTTGTTTGACTTTTAATGTTTTATTATAATTAGTCATTGTATTTTGTGCGTTGTATGTTTTTTCATTGATTTACTCTTTTTTTAGGACAAGGAACGTGAAAATAGTGTAGTAGACTCATGTCCATTATAGATAACTTGTTGTGTAGAATGTCTTTGATCGCAACAATTGTTGAGGAAAAAATTCCTCTCATCATGAGGTCATCAACATAAAGAACTAGGATCAACAAGGAGTCTAACGTTCTGATCTGTAAATTGTCATGGATATTCCACTGGAATAGTTCGTCACAACAGATCTGATAAAAAAAACTGAAATCTACACTATGAAGGTTAAATTCCTTTAGATTCCAGAATATTTAGTTATTGATTTTCTGCTTATGCGTGTAATATATAAAATGAAAAAGATAGAGAACAATAAATTACGATCACACACCATCCACAAGATAACAAAAATATTTTCTCTGGGAAACCATTTGATGCAGGCCCTCCTACTCCCCCGTAGGGTTGCGTGACCGCCCAGTCTTGGATCTTTCGATTCTCGAGTCGAAAGACTCTCTGGAACCTTAAAGGTTCCCCTCTGTATCTAAACACAAGTGCCCTCAGCTTCCTGGTGCAGGTTTGATAGCAACCTACAACCTTCCCCCTTCTCTCTATGCGAAAAATCAGAGTGTCGGCATTAGCTCCCTTTTGGATAATCCCTCACTTGATATGACTTGGGGCTATGACCACATGATTGTGGGTGCGGTCATAAGCGGTTTGGAGTTAAACCAATTTTGGGTCTGCAATGCTCCTACGACCTCCACGTGTCCCCTTGGCGAAACCATGATCCAAATTGTAGCGCACCTTCAATACCTTAACCTCCTCGCAACTTCTATCCTCACAATGACATGGGATCATCAATCTAACGATATTTACGATAACATCCAAATCAACGTTCAAATTTGCACCCTTCTTATCTACGGACTAGATCAACTCTCCTTGAATCAATGACCAAGGTCCTCTTCGCAATTCTGGACTCCGGGAGTTTGAAATCTTAAACTCAGCTCTCTTTCGTACTCCAACCTTTCGGAATTAACAATCTATGGACACATGTCCCGTAAATCAACGAACCTACCTTCACCTAGGTGTTTGACCTTTCAAGCTAGATCAACGTTCCAATGGCCCCTTCTCGATCGACGGTCGAGATTTCCTCCAGGGCTCCAAACATCTGACATTTCAAATCTCAAACCTCTTTCTTTTGATGCCTTTTTACCCAGAGTCTAAGATCTCTTGAAGTGTGTCCTCTTGATCCAATGATTGAGGATTACTTTATGGATTTACTCAGAGTTAACATATTTGTGCCACATCTTCCTAAATCCAACGGTCTAGATCTTATTCTGGGACTTCGGGTCTTCGCGCTTCGACAATTTCAATTCTCAAACTGAAACCTCACTTCATCTTTTCTTCGGAGTACGAGATCTGTTGAAAAGTGTCTCCTTGAATCCTTATGTCAAACTTGACTCCTTGTTCACCACTGATATCTGACGGCTCATGGTTGATCAATCGAACGACTGGGACTCCATTTCGGCATTTCGACACTCCGGACTTCGGGAATCTCAAGTTTCAAGCCGCTCTCCCTCCTGAGCCTACAAGAACCAACGTCTGTGATTCCTCCTGGTGATCCGATGCTTAGTCTTCACCTCCAGTGATCTGATGGCTCAGATCTATCTCACTGATTGGATGGTCGAGATTCTATTCCGGGTTTCCAGACTCCAAAAATATCAAGTTTCAACCTCGATAGATTCTCTCCTCGGTATGTGAAGTACTAAGGTTCGGGCAGTTCCTTCTGATCCAATGACTGTCAATCTTCTTCCCTATGATCCAATGATCATGGTCATTATTCCTCTTGAGCTTATGATATCTCTCTGCCTTGGAAGATTTATCTGCTTTAAAAGGTCCCAAACCTTTGTTCTCCCGACGAACCCACCTCTAGGATCTCGTCAACACTCGTGAAAAGTGTTATCTCTTCTGATCTTATATCCTTAAAAGGATTCTGATCTCCCATGCACACCTTGCATTCTTGGGATTTCGAATAACTTAGTTTGAAGGATTTTCTTGAAAAGAAAATGCTTCTCGCCCACCTGGTGTTCTTCTGCGCTCATTCTTCGAAGCTTGTTGGCTTCTTAACATTGTGCACACCTTGCACCTGGTATGAGTTTCTATGATTCTCTCTTAACTTCTCTGATTCAATACGAGACTCAGTTGATGCACTCCTTGTGTTCGAGATACGCACCTTGCATACAAGTATCAGAAGAGAAACATTTGAAACTCAACCAACTTCGTCACGAACTCATACAATTAATCTCTCGAACACTCATACATGAAACTAATTGTAATAAATCATACACATAGAATAATATTCATTCAATCACACATGAAATGAACACAGTCCAAGGATTTGGGCCAATTTATGTCTATTCTATTCATTCATGAAAAACAAAATATATAGTGTTTATGCTACTCTACTCTGCTCTATTGATCTCTTTATTCTGTCTTTCTGTTCTTCTCTGTTACAATGCAATACTGAAAAAATATCTAAGGACTGCTCCATGAGCTCTCTTGTCCTGTTATGAAATCTATCATTTCAAATTCAAATCTATTACCTACTCTTTCCTATTACAATAACTACTAGTTATTGCCATATAGAGTCGACACTCCATATATGCATTTCTTACAATCCTTCTAGACTTTACAAACAAGTTACATTTTAAAATGTTGTATTTAAAAATATCTCAACAACTGATTAAATTCTGAGATAAATGTTTGATTTGAAACTCTATCATTGCTGAGATGTCATTCTTCTACCTCCATGCGTGCACTATTGACTTTGAAGGTAATGCTCTTCCATCATACTCCTCTGGTTAAAAAAATTCATGGACTCCTGTCCATGAGCTCCTGCACTGTCTTTCCATGCTTCAAAACATCAGGTTATGTG
Source organism: Picea glauca (assembly GCA_000966675.3). Lineage (NCBI taxonomy): Eukaryota > Viridiplantae > Streptophyta > Pinopsida > Pinales > Pinaceae > Picea > Picea glauca. Next base: position 846,910 of record JZKD02S1922928.1, read on the forward strand.
ATCCAAATTGCATCTTCCATTGGATGATATTTCCACTTCACTAAATATTCATGATATGTCTTCCTCCCGGTTTTCTTTCCATCCCTTTGTTCAATGATTTTCTCCATCTGAGTTTTTTTTGTTGTGGGAAATTGCTCTTCCCACTGAATTTCTTTCTGATCATCTGATTCTCTTGCTTCATCTCTCCTGTAAGGATACATGTCTGCAACATTGAATATCAATGATATCCCAACATTGTCTGGTAACTCAATCTCATAAGCATTGGCTGCGAATTTTCTGAGAATCCTGCATGGTCCTATCTTTTTCATATTCAATTTGTTGTATGTTCCCCTTGGGAATCTCTCTTTTCTCAAATGAGCTAAAACTTCATCTCCAAATTCGAATTGAACTTCTCTCCTCTTTTGATTAACTCTGCTCTTGTATTTCTAACTATTGTGTTGTAGCTTCTCTCTGACTCTGCCATGGAGTTTCTACATTTTTGATGCAAAATCCTCTCCTCCAACACTTCTGAAATCATATTGATTCAAATCTCTCAACTCTATAATCCATCTTGGCTGTATACCATACACAATTTCAAATGGGCTTTTTCCTGTGCTCCTGTTCACTGAATTGTTGAATGCAAATTCTTCTTGTGCCAGAATCTGATACCATTGTCGACCTTGCTCAGTGACTAAACTTCTCAATAAGTTTTTGAGACTCATGTTTACTACTTCAGTCTATCCATCTGTCTGAGGGTGATATGGTGAACTAAAGGATAATTTCATCCCCAGCCTCTTCCATAGAGTCCTCCAAAAGTGTCCTACAAATTTGGTGTCCCTGTCTGAAACTATGCTCCTCGGCAATCCATGTAGTCTTACTACTTCTCTGAAAAACAAATTGGCAATGTGTGTGGCATCGCTTGTCTTCTAACATGGTATGAAATGTGCCATTTTTGAGAATCTGTCCACCACAACAAATATGGAATTTCTCCCTTTTTGAGTTCTAAGCAATCCCAAAACAAAATCCATACTAATTGCATCCCACGACCTCTCTGGAATTGGTAATGGCTGATACAAACCAGTGTTTTGTTGTCTTCCTTTTGCATACTAACAAATTCTGCATTTGTTCACAAACTTTTTCACTTCTGCTCTCATGCTCAACCAATAATACAAATTGCTTAGCTGTGCAAATGTATTATCATGACCAAAGTGTCCAGCTAAACCTCCGTTGTGTTTATCTTTCAATAGGTTGTCTCTCATTCAGAATTTCAGAATGCATAATTGGATCCCTTTGAACAGTAATCCATCCTGGATCAAATATTCAGTCCATGGGCTTCTATCTCCCAACAAAGGATTGTTGCATGCCTTGTAAGCTTCTTTGAAATCTGCATCTTCTTTATACATCTCCTTTAGGTGTTTGAACCCCAAGGTCTCCACCTGGAATTTCTGTACAATCAAACTCCTTCTGCTCAAAGCATCTGCAACTTTGTTAGTAGTTCCAACAATGTGTTTAATAACAAAAGTAAAATTCTGCATAAATTCTACCCATTTTGCATGTTTCTGATTCAACTTTTCTTGCCTAGTAATAAATTGCAAATCATGATTATCACTGTACAAGACAAATTCTTTCGGAATTAGATAATGTCTCCATTTTTTCAAATCTTGAATCACTGCATAAAATTCATTTTCATACGTGGAATACTTTTTCTTGGCATCATTTAGTTTCTCACTGAAATAAGCAACTGGCCTATTGTCCTGACTCAAGACTTCTCCAATAGCTAATCCACTTGCATCACATGTCACCTAAAATGTTTTTCCAAAACCAGGTAAGACCATAATTGGTTGCTCTGTGATTTTCTCCTTCAACACTTTGAAACTTTTTTCATCTTCCTCTGTCCAACTGAAGGACTTGTGTTTCTTCTTCATAGTGTCTAACATGGGTGCACATATGCCACTAAAATTTCTGATGAATTTCCTATAAAAAATCACTAATCCATGAAAACTTCTTACCTCAAATATATTGCTCGATGACGACCATTCACTAATCGCTTTCACTTTTCTGGCTCCATCTTCAATACATTTGAAGAGATTACGAAACCCAAATATATGAGCTCCTTCTTCATAAAAGAACTCTTCTTCAGATTTATCAACAATTTCTCTTGCTGCAACCTTTCCATCATTGATGTCAAATGTCTTAAGTGTTCTTCCTTTGTCTTGCTGAAGATTAGTATGTCATCCATATATACTATGACAAATTGGCCTATGAAGTCTTTCAACACTTCATTCATTAACCTCATAAATGTGCTTGGTGCATTTTTCATCCCAAACGACATGACTAGCCATTCAAACAATCCTTCATTTGTCTTGAATGTTGTTTTCGATTCATCTCCCTCTCTCATTCATATTTGATGATATCCACTCTTCAAGTCTATCTTGGAAAAATAACTTGCCCCACTCAAACAATCCATCAAATCATCCATCCTTGGTAAAGGGAATATGTATATAATGGTGATCTTGTTGATGGCTTGGGATTCTGTACACATCCTCCATCCTCCATCTTTCTTTGGGCTTAACATATTCGGTATTGCACATGGGATTAGGCTTTCCTTGACTAAACCTTTATCCAACAACTCCCGGACTTGATTTTTGACTTCCTCATTCTCTCTAGGTGTCAACCTATAAGCTTCCTTGTTTGGTAAACTAGCTCCTATAATAAGGTCAACATGATGGCTTATACTCCTGATGGGTGGCAATGAGTGTGGTAACTCATCCATGACTATATCAGCACAGTTTTCTAATAGTTATTGGATTTCTATAGGCAAGTCTTCTACAGAAGTATTTGTAAGGATAACTCTAGGATTCCTCACTACAACAAATTGCATTTCTCTTTCCTTCTTGACTTCATTTAAGAGCTCCTTCCCACTCATGAGAAGTATGCTTGAACTAGCTTCTGTATTTTGTTCTTTGTCTTCTATGGGCAACAACATATGTGTCCTACCATTCTTTTCTAGGGTATATATATATATTATTCCTTCCATCATGAATAACCTTTTGGTCATACTTCCATGGCCTCCCCAATAAAATATGACAGACATCCATATGAATTACATCACACAATATTTCATCTTCGTAACCTCTTATTTTAAATTCAACTTGGCATTGTTGACTTACCATGACTTGATGTCCTTTCTCCAACCACGATACCTAATATGGTTTTGGATATGAAATTGTCTTCAATTCCAGCTTCTCCACCATCTCTATGGATACTAGATTGTCAGTGCTCCCACTATCTATGATCACCTTGCAAACTCTGTCTTTCGACTTGCAAGCAGTTCTGGACAGGCTTGTTCACTGAACTGGTTCCTCTAGTTCCTTTTCTAGTTTAAGAAGAATTTTCCTCATCATGAAGTTCCTTCCTCCTTCTACTGCTTCTTCTTCCACATGTTTCTATGCTTTGGCAATGTGTGCTTATCCACCTTCTCTTTTCCTGTTGGGACATTCTTAATATTTATGTCCTTATTTTCCACAGGTATAACATTTAAATACGCCTCCTCTAGCTCTTCCTCTTCATATACCTATAGAAAAATAACTTATTCCACCATGTTGTCCTTATTTAGAACTTCTACCCTTCTCATGGTGACTATGTTGTTTGTCGGCTTCATTCTTCGACTTCTAGAACTTCTCTCTAATGGTTCCCTTGCCTCTGTTTGAATTTCCTCCTCTGCTTCACTGGATTTTCTTCCTGGCCAATTTTTCCTCAGCTTTCAAGGCTTATTAATAAGAATCCTCAACTTTAATAACAAACATCATGATGATCTCCTATTGGATTTCATATCTCATCCAATTGATGTATCTGGATTTCTTCTCATATTCATTCTCCTTTTGTCTAGCCCTGATTTTCAGTTGGTAAAATTATTCAGTGTACTCCTTCACTGATAAACCGCTTTGTTTCAGGTTCTACAATCTTCTATAAATATTGATTTGGTAATCCTTCAGGTTAAATTTGGCTTTCATCTTAGCTACCATCCTATCCTAGTTTTTAATTTTCTGCTTACCATTTCTCCTGCGTTTGGCTTGCAGTTCATCCCACCATAATGCTGCATGACCTTTAAGTATTGTCACTGCATGCTTCACCATCTTGTCTTCTTTGATATCTTTGTAATCAAAGTATTTTTCCATAGCATGTACCCAATCCAACAATTCTTCAACTTCCAAATTGCCTTCATAATAGCTACCTATATTCTTGATCTGGATCCTATCTTTGAAACAAATTTTATCAAGCAATCTTGTGCAGTATCCTATGCTACATTTTCTTCACCCTCTTCTTCTTCTTCGCTCTTAGCTTCATTGAAATCACCAGCATCTAGTGCTCTCCTCTGTGATGTTTCCATGATGTCCAATCTCATTTGGAGTCTCCTCATTTCTTCTTCCATTTCTGCATTCACTCTGCACCTTCTGGGTGGCATGATTTCACTGCGTCACCTACAAATGGAAATCAAATTTCTTTGATACCACAAATGATACCAGATTTCCTCCTTTCTCCTCTTGTCTACTATCTGCAAAAAAACTTAAAATTAGCTCTGATACCACCTCATGCAGTCCCCCCTACTCCCTAGTAGGTTTGTGCGACCTCCCGGTCTTGGATCCTCCGAATCTTGAGTCGAAAGACTCTATGGAACCCTAAAGGTTCCCCTGTGTATCTAAACACAGGCCCCCTTGACTTCTTGGTGCAGGTCTGACAACAACCAATGACCTTCCCCCTTCTCTTTGTGATAAAACTCAGAGTGTCTGTGTTATCTCCCTTTCAGATAAGCCCTCACTTGATATGACCTGGGGCTATGACCACATGATTGCGGGCGCAGTCATAAGCGGTTTGGAGTTAAACCACTTTTGGGCCCGCAATGCTCCTACGACCTCAACGCGTCCCCTTGGTGAAACCATGGTACAAATTGTATCCCGCCTTCGATACCTTAACCTCCTCGCAAATTTTATCCCCGCAATGACACGGGATCATCGATCTAATGATCTTGACGATAACATCCAAATCGACATTCATATATGCACCCTTCTTATCTACCAACCAGATCAACTCAACTTGAATCAATGACCAAGGTCCTCTTCGCAATTTCAGACTTCAGGAGTTTGAAATCTCAAACTCAACTCTCTTATGTACTCCAACCTTCCAGAATTAGCAATCTATGGATGCCTGTGCCATAAATCAACGACCCTTCCTTCACTTGGGTGTTTAACCTTTCAAGCTAGATCAATGGTCCAATGGCCCCTTCTCGATCGACGGTCGAGATTTCCTCCAGATCTTCGAACTTCTAAGATTTCAAATCTCAAACCTCTTTATTTCGATGCCTTTTTACCCAGAGTCTAAGATCTCTTGACACGTTTCCTCCTGATCCAACGATTGAGTATTACTTTGGGGATTTACCTGGAGTTAACAGATTTGTGCCATGTCTTCCTGAATCCAATGGTCCAGATCTTATTCTGGGACTTCGGGTCTTCGCACTCTTATGATTTCAATTATCAAACTAAAACCTCACTTTAGCTTTCTCCAGAGTACGAGATCTATTGACAAGTGTCTCCTCCTAGATCAACAACTCACAGATCTTCGAGTTTTATTACTCCGCATGCTTCAAGTTTCAATTTTCGCCTTCCTTCAGATCTTCCGAGCTGTTGACACATAACCTCCTGGCATAAACGGTCCTGATATGATCTGGTTCTTCGGCTCTCCACGCTCTAGGAGTTTCAAGTCTCAAACTTGACTACTTGTGCGCTCGTGATATCTGATGGCTCACGCTTGATCAATCAGATGACTCAGACTCCACTTCGGCGTTCCGACACTTCGGACTTCGGGAATATCAAGTTTCAAGCTGCTCTCCCTACTGATCTTACATCAACCAACGACTATGATTCCTCTTGGTGATCCGACTCTTAGTATTCGCCTCCATTGATCTGACAACTCAAATCTATCTCACTGATTAGATGGTCGAGATTCTATTCTGGGTCTCTGGACTCCAGAAATATCAAGTTTCAACCCGATAGCTTCTCTCGTCAGTACACGAAGTACTAAGGTTTGAGCACTTCCTTCTGATCCAACGAATGTCAATCTTCTTCCCTATGATCCAGTGATCCCGATCATTCTTCCTCCCCAACTTATAATATCTCTCTGCCTTGGAATATTTATCTTCTTTCAAAGGTTCCAAACCTTTGTTCTCCCAACAAACACGCCTCTGGGATCTCGTCAACACTCTTGAAAATTCTTATCTCTTCTGAGCTTTTATCCTTAAAAGGATTTTGATCTCCCATGCACACCTTCCACTCTTGGGATTTTGAATAACTCAGTTTGAAGGGTTTTGTTGAAAAGAAAATGCTTCTTTCCCACCTGGTGTTCTTTTTCACTAGTTCTTCAAATCTTGTTGGCTTCTTGATGATGTGCACACCTTGCACCTGGTCTGAGTTTCTCCGATTTTCTGTAAACTTCTCCGAGTCAATCCGAGACTCAATCGATGCACTCCTTGCGTTCGAGATGCACACCTTACATACAAGTATTAGAAGAAAAATGATTGAAACTCAACCAACATCATCACAAACTCATACAGTTAATCTCTCGAACACTCATACATGAAACGAACTGTAATAAATCATACACACAGAATAATATTCATTCAATCACACATGAAATGAACACAGTGCAAGGATTTGGGAATTTTTTTGTCTATTCTATTCATTCATGAAAAGAAAAATAGATAGTGTTTATGCTACTCTACTCTTCTTTATTGATCTCTCTATTATGTCTATCTTCTCCTCTCTGTTACAATGCAATACTAAAAAAATATCTAAGGACCACTCCACGAGCTCTCTCGCCCTGTTATGAAATCTATCATTTCAAATTCAAATCTATTACCTACTCTGTCCTATTACAATAACTACTAGTTATTGCTAGATAGAGTCGACACTCCATATATGCATTTCTTACAGTCCTTCTAGACTTTACAAACAAGTTACATTTTAAAATGTTGTATTCAAAAATATCTCAACAACCGATTAAATTCTGAGTTAAATGCTTGATTTGAAACTCTGTCATTGCTGAGATGTCATTCTTCTGCCTCCACGCATGCGTTGTTGACTTTGAAGGCAATTCTCCTGCATCACCATTATAGGAGAAAACCCAGATAGAAGGTTAGGCTTCTTTGCACTCTTTTCTCTATTATGTAAATAATGCAAGTATAGAGGAGAAGGCATTCTCTATAGAGCTAACTAAGACCTGTGGCCTGTTAGGTTGCTACAGAACATTAACCCCCTCTGTTATGATATCTAATTTCCCACTCTCCATTTCTCTTCTATGCAATGGAACAACATACAATAACATAGAATGGAACCACTTCTCCCCCTAGTGACCCCGGTATTTAACATAGCCTGAGAGCCATCTAGGGGTAGGTATTTTTCTTCCTCAACCCTCAATTCTAGTAGGATTTTGAAGATTCTTGAATATTATTGAAATTCCTCATGTGGCTACCCCATATACATGAGTAATGGGGGATGACTTGGAATACTCTCATACCTTGGTGGTCAACATGGTAGGTTAAATTGTGAGATGAATAATTTTTGCATACGAACTTTGATTGATGCATTGTATACATCATTGGAAAGGTGTTACAATGCAGAATATTTTCAATGGGGTGTGCAAGTTTTTAACACCAGAACCCAAAAAGAATTGTTTAATGCCTCAAAATGGATCTGAAAGGTTCCACACCCCAATTTTCCAAAATGGGAACTGCCACTAAAATGATCCTACAAGTTGATTCCTCCAATGTTTTCCACTCTGAAAGCATCGATATAGATGAAAAATAATATGATGATTCAATCCAGACCATACCTCACCATTTATGGAGGCTTTTGTTCCCAAAAATCTTTATTGAATGAGGTGAAGAAAATTTTCCTCTACCTTAGCCCTGGAGTACCACTTTGCTTTCCCTGGCAGTTTTCATTTCAATCCAATCTTCCAAAGGTCATGCTGCCTTGTTATACACCATTTTGTCCCGCTTTGCTAAGTGTCATAAGTGTCGCACTTCACTTTGCTTAGTGTCGCAAGTTTCATAAATTCCATGGACCATTCTACTAAGTGTCGTTCCTTATTTTTCATGCTTTTCCCAAGTGTCTCCAGCTCAAAACCATGCAAGAATGATCCATTACATCCCCTTGAGCAACAAGAAGAGGAAATTGCTTGCAAAATTGACCTTTTTCACCCAGTCCAGGCTTGTTTGACCATGGATTCCCCCTTGAATATGTTTGGGGAGCATATATATCCTATTCTAGTGTTAATGGAGCATCCGGGACTCCTCGTACACCACTCTCGAGGAGCATCCATGCAGATTTGATAAATATCCATGAATCTAGGGGCACTTTCAAGGACATTCTATATGGTTTTGGGTTTGTTTTCTTGTTTTCATCAAGATATGATTTGAGCCTTCTTCCATCCTATATTGGATCAAGTATAACCATAAAGATACCTCAAATCCCGACCTAATCCACCTTATCCTCAAATACACTCCTAGTTTATCCTAGTGGCTATCCCTTTCTACATCTATATAACCAAGTCATTTAAGAGAGAGAGGGGTATGGAAAAGAAGGAATAAATCAAACCTATGATATTGTTAAATAGAGCCAAACATTTGTGAAGAAGCTAAGTTGGATTCATGTTCAAGGGATGAAGAAAGAAGCTTGGATGATTGCAACATCATCAGGTTGTAAACTTCTTGATTTTTATTAATATAAGAACTTGTCTTATTTCTTTTAGACTGTCTTATTCACTGCTTATTTATCTAATTAATTTGTCTAAGTATGAGTAGGTAGGGTTTATATTACCTAATCATAGATAGTAGGAGAAGTTTTATTTTTTCTTGCAGGATTGACTTCGTGAGGGAGTTGCTTGGATTGGAGCTCAACCATTGGAGCAAGGAGGACAAATTCTAGAAATCAGGTGCATATACCTTCTCTCCTTCTCTCTCAACCCTCCCATAAGAAAATAGAATATTTATTTAGGAGGATGTTAGTGTCCATTTGTTAGAGGTTGTCTCACTTGTAGGAAACCCAAGTGAGGGGAACTCAAGCTGTCTGTAGGGGGAGAAATCTCACCACAGTAAATCGGTGACCATACTAGGGAGAACCATCTGGTTCTTATTATGTTTCTATACATATTAATCCTTTGAATTTGTATACACTTTTCTTCTTTTTCTTTGGAACCCTTCTCCTCATTAAATCCCTGAATGTTTCAAATATTTTTTTTCAGATTTGAGCCTTCAGGACCTCTGCATAACGTCCCTTACCCCTTGCATGCCCCTTGCATAACTACCATAGAGCATCTTGGATGTTTTTTTCAAGACATTAGGGAGCTTCCATCACCCCTTGGACACCCTATGTTCCACTCAGGGGGAGCGTCCTCCTGTAGTATACTTGTTTCTGATCCCTGTTTTCTACTTTTTCTCATATTTTTCTCAGGTTTCTTTGTGACTGTTGGAGGTTTTTTTTTTACTCTCTGTGATCAGCTCCAGATGGCTAGATGATCTTGATCATCTATTTTATTAATAGGTTTTGGTTTCTTTCTTTCTCATCCTCTTTTCAACTTGCTTGTGTGTTTAAACTTGCCTAATATTTTAGCTTAGAGGCTCCTAGTTTGTCTCTGACTGTGCTTTCTTTAGATCTTGACATTATCACTCATTTTCATTTCCTTATTTTGAGTTTTCATTGGTTTATTGGTTGTGATCACTTTTGTATTCATCAAAACATCTCTCTTTTCTGGAAGATTAGGACTCTCTCGTTTACCACAACCCTGTTTCTTAATGCTCATGTTTTGAGTATTTTCATGATTGTTTGTCTGCTTTCTCCTTTATATTTTTGAGTCCTTGATTGAATAGGTTATCTCACACTGGTTTTCTTTTAGTTATCATATTTTTGAGTGCACTTAGTTTGATTTATTTTTTTCTTTGTATTTCTTTGTGTCGAACATAGATCTCTTTCATTTCTCCTGAAAGCTAAGAAGCGAAAAAATCTGCATATCTCTCTGCACACATTATCAAACAATGAGTTTTTTGCATTCATTAGGAATTTGTTTTGATATATGTTTGGAAAAAGAGATAGTTTTGTATGTGCATTTTGGTTTTTAGAAACATTTCTTGGCAGTTTGGCATCATCTTGATCCCTAAAATTGAAAGTTGCATAGTTTTGAGTTCTTACTTGTGTTAAGAAGAATAGAAATCTTCTCCTTCCCATACATAGAATTCATTGAAAAGAACGAATTGCATCTCATTCTTTTGCATTCTATTAGAGTCAAGTCTATATCACATCATCAGTTTCATCTCCATGAACCCTTTGAGTAAAAATCCATTAAAATTAATCACGTGCTAATAAAATCAAATAGAACATTTTTGGTTTTAGCACACCAACAATAGTGTTGGGCCCTTCGTTTTTGGGATAAGGAATCGTGCAAGTTTTGACTGAGCACGAGTTTGCAAGCTCCATAAGAAGATGAAAATTAGATCAAGAAAGAGCAACATAAATCAGTCGTGAAAGACAGCGCAATGCCAGCTAAGCAACAAACGGTTGCAACAGAACAAGAAAGCATGCAAGCCGAGAAGGAAGACACAACCCAGCTTATATATAGTGATGAACATAATTGTAAAAGGGTTGGTTGATTAGTCTTTGTTGTTGTTGTTACCCAGTCAGATTAGTTGTTGATGATTGTTGTAAGTTGAGTGAATTCTAGTCTTAAGTCTGTAATGAATTTGATCTATCAGTTGAGAATTGGAGTTCTGCAACATGAGTCCAGAGTCAAGAGTCTGTATAGCACACTACTGTGTTATTTTGAGTCTGTAATCAGAGAAAGATTATGAAGATAATATGAAGAAGGACCTAAATTTTCAAATATGATGTGTCTCTATGTGTTTACTTATTCATTACAGTATTTCCTTATGGCTTATGAATTCTATTTGATGGTTCTATGTTTGAATGCTTTCTCACAACGTAAGTAGGTTTGATTCTTGCACATGCGTGTTTCAGATATGTTCATGTCTCTTGCGCAAGATCAGCAATGAGTCCTGAAGGCTCTATGGATCCTCTTAAGTATTTTCCCCACCCTTCCCTATCTATCTGTCTCAGCAACACTTTAGGTGAGACTTCTTCTCTTCATAGGAGATGAAAATGCCAACACTCTAGACTACATTGTACCTTTTGTTGGTAACCTGAGAAGGACCCTGGTCTGATCAAACTTGCACCAACAAAATGGTTTCTTTGTTGAGACATGTGGTAAAAGGGAATGTATAGGGAGAATGATTTCTTGGATCCATAGATCTGGTATTGATCAATGGTGGGAAATAAACTGTAACGCCTTCATATGGAAAGAAGCATAACTGAGGAGAAAATCGGTGGAAGACACTCACGAAGCAATATTTTACTCAGAAAGATCGAGAGACTGGTACGATATTTTCTGGGTTAAAATCTCGGAAGAATTTTTCCATTGGATAAAGAGGCTCCAAGAAGCTCTAGATTTCCAGGGATGAGCCAAGAGGATCTGCGCATGGGACACTGAAAATCTAGCAACACTTCAGAGGTTGGATTGTCCAGTCACACGAGCAGTTGATTTCTGGGTCAACACCACATTAGATGGATATATCATTGAATTTGCAGCTGAGAACCGCCAATATTTCTCGTGAGCAAAGGTAGTTTTCAAGAAAGATGCAAGGAGAAAACTGGTGAGAGAAGTCCCCCTTTGGATTAAGGTTTTCTTGATGGAGGAGGGGATTTTGACTATGTCCCCGAATGAGATGGTAGTGTAAACAACCTCGCTTTAGGTAGGGCAAGGCAGGTGAGAGTCATGGCATGAGAAAGGGGAAAGGTTCTTTGAAAAATGGGGAGGAAACAAAAAGAAACGGGCTCAAGAGATGAGCGAGCCTTGAAGAGATCTGCCATAGTTGAGAAGTGGTGGCACGACAAGATCAAGAAAGCAATAAGATAGTCCAAGAATTTGAGGAGAGAAGGTGGATCAGGAGAAGTAGAGGAAAGAAATATGGAAGAGTTGAAGAATATGAGAAGACAGGATTGATTGGCCAGTCAAAGATTAAACAATAGATAAGAACAGAGAGAAATAAGTCCCTAGGAGGTTGGACAAGAAGGCGAGGGTGAAGACGTAAGAGAGAAAGAAGACGACATGAATCTTGGAGAAGAAAGAGAAGATTCATCCCCGATAACAGGAGATATCGGGAATCCAACCAAAGAGATCATCCCAGTGGAAGCAAATGAGACCCTCCAGATCAAAGAAAACTGCCCTGAAGCTAGTGGCACCAGCCCCGAATCACCCATACCCTAAGTGTCTTCTATAGAATCAGTAAGTTTGATACTACCTTCTCATGCTAGTTCTATTCCAGTACAATTAATTAGTCAGTCACAACCAGGAAGTGTGAGTACAGGGAGGATATTGGGATCCCCTAGTATATCGCAAGTAGAACTATTAGGGTTCATATTGATAGGAACAACAAGATCAACAATGGTTGGCCACACGGGAGGTTCGATTGCCTGATACCTAGAATTTTGGGGTAAGGGAGATGAAGACATTGAGAAACACTGGTTCTTGTGTGAAGCAATATGGAGATCCAGAGGGACTCTAGATGCAAATAAGTTGGTTGAGTTCCAGACTACCTTGAGAGGTCACGCTCTCAAGTGATACATGAAGAGTATCCAGCCAGGAGTGCCAGGAACGCAAGGTCAAGCATTCACACTTGACTAGGTACGAAAAAGGTTCATAGCAAAGTTAAAATTACCTCAGTCAGAACAATAGGCTTTGTCTGAGTTACACGATATCCAACAGCGGGAAGGTGAATCAGCGTGGGAATACAACCAGAAGTTTAAATATGCCATAGGGAGGTTGGCACATCCAATCCATGAAGAAGATCAAAGGGAGTGGTACATTCAGGGGTTCCTGCCTCTGACTGGGATCCTGCTAATGCAACAATGGATAACCACGTTAACAGATTCCTTGGAACAATCAATGAAGATTGAATCCATGGTGGGATACCCTAGGTTCCCGAGAATGAACAGACACTCAGCAGATACGAATATAGTGCAAATACAAAGGAGGATATCGACACTTATAGAAAATATTCAAGAGTTGTCGATACCTAGACTAGCACGACCATAGGTTTGGTGCACCAGCTATTATATGAAATATCATCTGGCAAAGGAATGTCTACAAATAAGGACAACGGGACCTTCTCAGAATCTGATGGTACCCACACCAAGACCCATGTGAGGAGTTTTTCAAGTGTCGACTAACTTACCATTCCACAACCCCATGCCGTATCATGCTTTCCCAGGAGGCCAAGCAACACCAACAATCGAGTACTGTGAAAACTATCTAATCCATGGGCATGGGCCAAGAATGTTCCCCATCATGCAGAAATATTCGACAGCACCAAACATAGTACACTGTGAGTTCTACACATATACCACGCATACTACCAATCAATGTAGAGTGTTGGATGCACTTGTAGACAGGTTAGATCGAACAACATTCAGGGTGAATTAAAATCCTCAGGGACCAGGAAGAGGTCGAGGAGGTGGAGCCATAGGAGACTTCAGAGGAGGAAGAATTGGGGGAAGAGGGAAAAGAAGATGTTATAACTATGATGAGCAAGGTCACCTGGCTAGAGACTGTCCTCATCTAAGGTGGCCATGGTTCTCTCACTACAGAACCAATGGGCACGCAACTGAAGACTGCCCAGAGTTAATTGTAAAATAGGAAGACCGGGTAGGACAAAGAGGAACTAACCTCATCAGTTCAGAAATAAAGAGGGTTATTAAGGGACAATTTCCCAACCTTAATATCGTTACTCGAGGAGGAGCGAAGACAGGAGATGATGTTGATACTCTACCTCAGATCTAGAAAGAAGCACCTAGAGAAGACATGTATGACCCCCTAAAACAAAATCTATTCTTTAAAGATGCCATAGAAATTTTTCAGAATATTCCTAGCCCTGAGATGCAAGAGAAACCCCCACAACCTATTGTTTATCCTAATGTGGCGCAAGTTCCTGCTTCACCCCCTACACCCAGAAACCTTGTAGACATGCCGAGACAACTTGAGAAACCTCAAAATGTAGTTGAACTTTGGTTTCAGTTATTCTCTGAAATTATGGGGAATGATCAACTAACATAAAAGTTGTGCAATGCGCTATACCTAGTTTTAGAGAACAAAGAACCCCTAGAGGCAATAATAAGGGCTAATCTTCCTGAGAAGAGTACTCAGAGAGTGCACTGAAGAAAAGGACGAACCAAAAAATAATTCATACTAATAGCCTAGTTAGATGAATTTGAGATTAAGGATGTCATGTTGGACCTAGGGTCCGATGTGAACATTATTCCTAAGAAGACCTGGGAAGCCTTAGGAAAACCTAGGCTGACGTATTCCCCAATTTAGTTCAGAATGGAAAACCAATATTGTATCTTCCCCATAGGAAGACTAGAGAATGTGGCAATAGATGTTGCAGGAGTAAAGACAATGGCTGAATTTGAAGTCATTGAGATCATGGGAGATAAGGACCCTTACCCTGCACTACTTGGCATTGATTGGGCCTATGACAATTATGTAGTAATCGACTTGAAGAAAGACACCATGACCTTTGAGGCTTAGGGAATCAAGGTAGTTCAACCTTTGGATCCATATGTAGGACCTAGGTATATAGAACCAACAGACAATAATATGGAGGGAGAAGACTTGGACCATTTGTACACCGTAACAGCAGGAACAAGAAACAATTATATAAATCCTACTGCTCATGGATCAATAAGTTGGAGAAGCATACAATCAATAGATGAAGATTCAGAATTGGATTTTGACAGTTGGAAACAAGGTTTGCATGAAATATTCTCAAGAATATGCGCAACTGTTAGAGTGTCCAGATGGATTGGGACCAAAGTTAGAGAACACCTAGTATATGATGGCACCTCGGATCTAGACATTTTTCTACACAACATGGAAGAAAATCTAAGAGAAGATCAAAGAATCTCGGTACTATATGTAGCTTTTCAGAACACCCCCACTAGATGGTGGGCTAATCATAAAGACATACTCAGAACTTGGGATGAGGTGAATCAAGATATTAAGTACATGTTCTAGAATAAGGAGCAATTGGAATTAGAGATGCAGACAGATCTCCAAGTTGCACAATTGTTCAGTGGAGAATCTGATCCTAGAATACATATTGAACAGTGTGTGACACAGTGGCAAGCTGCGGGGATACCCTCTCACTTCTGGGTCCAGGTATTTCCCCACTCTCTAGGTCCAATCCCAAAATATTGGGTCATACATGAGGAAATCAAAAGGCAAACCAACGATTGGAAAACACTGACAGCTTAATTTTGCAAGGACTTCTCATTTACAAGTAAGTACCCTGAGCTTGAAGTAGTCCTACAAAAGATTAAAGAATTTCTTTTTACAGATAATGGTAATTAAAAATCGAACTTAGTGGTATGTCCCAAACATAACCAAGAACTTCAAACTAATCTCCACTTGCCCTCAACTGAGAAACCTATAGAATTCTATCAGATTAGCAGAGGTTCATAAAGCCTAGATGACTTAGAAGAATTGAGAAACCTAGCCATCAAAGAGAGAGAGGGGAGCAGAGAAATTCAAAACACCATACCCAGCTAGACTGATAGTTCCTACAATCACCCATTAAAATTGTGCAAAATCAACATAGGGACCGCAGAGCAACCCAAGATAGCTATGGTGGGAGACTATTGGGATGAGAAAACCAGTAAGGAAATACAATGTTTACTGTGGGAATATGAGGATTTATTCCCAAAGACTTTTTTAGAGTTAAAGGGAATCAAAGGAGTCATGGGATAAATGAAGATTGAATTAAAACCATGATCCAATCCTATCAGACATAGACCATACCATCTTAACCCTAGAGTAAAAGAGAAGGTTAAGAAGGAGATAGACAAGATGTTGGAAGCATGTCTCATTTTTGCAGTAGAAGAAGAAGAGTGGGTTAGCCCGATTTTTATTCAAAGAAAGAAAGACACATAGGATATTAGAGTCTGTGTAGACTACAGAAGTCTCAACTCTGCTTGTGTGCATGACCCTTTCCCAACAACCTTTACAGATGAGGTGCTAGAACAGGTTGCAGGAAAGGAAGCATACTCATTCATAGATGGATTTTCAGGATACCATCAAGTCAGGATCACTGAATAGGACAAAAGGAAGACCAATTTCGTAACAGAATGGGGATCTTTTGCATACAACGTGATGCCATTAGGCTTAAAGAACGCCCCTGCAGTTTTTTACAGGATTGTAATAGCATCTTTTAGAGAGTTCATTCACAAATTTATAGAATTCTATATGGATGATTGGACAATACAAAGCCTACTCAAGGAACATGTAGCACTACTAAGGCTAATGTTTGATAGATGTAGAGAATTGCAGATCTCATTGAACCTCAGAAAATGTATCTTTTGTGTACCACATGAAAATTTGTTGCGCCACGTAGTCTGTCGAGAAGGAGTATTGGTAGACCCAACCAAAGTTGCGGTCATTGTGAATATGCCAACACCTATGAGTGTTAAACAATTGCGCTCCATGCTGGGACACACAGGTTACTATCGCAGGTTTATTCGAAGATATGCCAACATTACTGCACCTCTGGAAAACCTACTGAAAAAGGCTAAAATGTTTCAATGGACTGCAGAATGTGATAAAGAATTCGAGATACTTAAGGAGAATCTCAACACAACATCGATTCTAATAGTCACAAACTGGGAAAATGAATTTCACGTCCATGTAGATGCTTCAAGAATTGCCTTGGGAGCTATCTTAACGCAACCTGGAGATGGAGCTATGGATCATCCTATCTATTTTGTGAGTCGGAAGTTGTCACAAGAAGAATGAAACTACACAACGACAAAAAGGGAGGGCTTAGCAATGATTTACGCTTTACAAAAATTTAGACATTATTTGCTAGGTTCTCATTTCAAGTTCTTTACTGATCACTCTACATTAAAGTATCTAGTTAACAAACCGGTGCTATAAGGAGGAATTTGTAGATTGTTGTTGTTATTTAAAGAATTTTCCTTTGAATTTATCATCAATCTAGGAAGATGCAACATAGGACCTGATCACCTATCCAGGTTAGAGTCAGGAGAAAGTGGCAGAACAGTAGATGATCAAATCCTAGATGCAGACTTGTTCAGGATTGAGGCCATACCAGAGTACCTGGAGGACATAACAGTCTTCCTAAGTACAGGGGCCTGTCAAGAAACATATTATGCAACATAGAAATGCCACATGGTTGTTAGAGCAACAAATTACCAGTTTATTGTTGGACAATTGTATAAACTAAGACTAGACAACATCCTCAAACGATGTGTCCTGGATCATGAAAGGAAGAATATACTTTGGGAATTTCATAGTGGAGTTGCAGGAGGACACGTAGGAGGAAAGGCCATGCCACAAAAAGTTCTCCAGGTAGGAATTTGGTGGGAAACATTGTTCAAGGATGAAAAAGTATATGTTAGATCATGTGATGTTTGTCAACGAGTGGGCAAGCCATCACGTCGGGATGAATTACCACTGCAACCAGTTAGAGCTATACAAGCATTCAAGAAATGGGAAGTTTCCTTCATTGGACCAATCAACCCCATAGCCAAACATTCAAAGGGTAGGTACATCATCACCACAATAGACTACCTTACCTGTTGGGAAGAAACAACAACTATTCAGGACTATTCGACTGATGCTGTTGCCAGGTTCATTTTCGAGAATATCATCACTCGATTCGGATGTACTAGGAGCCTAACCAACGATCAGGGAGCTTATTTCATTAGTATCACTATAGAAACACTTACAGTAGAATTCATAATTGAACATCACAAGAGAAGTCCCTACCACCCACAGGCCAATGGAACAGTCGAAGCCTTCAACAAGATTCTAGAAAGGGGGTTGTCAAAGGTTTGTTGCAAAAACCGAGAGGACTGGGATGATCGAGTTCCAGCAATACTATGGGCTTACAAGACAACCACAAAGAAAATCCACTAGTACACACCATTCCAGTTAGTTTATGGGAAAGAGGCAGTGGGGCCTGCAGAGTTCATCACCCCAAGTTTCTATATCGCACAAGTCACACGTATGTCAGAAGAGCCATCCATTGCGCAGAGACTTATGGAATTACAAGAACTCGAGGAGACCAGATTTCTAGCAGAATTTCATCATTTGGTTGAAAAATCAAGACAAAAAGATTGGCATGACAGGCACATTAATACCAAGGTATTCACACAAGGAGACAAGCTACTACTCTACGATAGTCGGTACCAGAAGCATCCTGACAATATGCACATGCACTGGTTGGGACCATTCATAATTGTAGAGATCCGACCCTCAGGAGTAGTCAGATTCATGCAACTGGATGGTGTGTTGCGACCAAGATGGGTGAATGGCACTCACCTAAATCCCTACCTGTCTCAAAACTGAGAAAGAGGGACTATCACTCTAGTCCAAAGAAGCTTGTATGATAGTTAGATTTGAGTTTTCTGAAATTTTGTAAATTCAATTGGTAAAGTCCATGTGCACAGTGTTGCACCATGACACATAGTTCATTTTCTGTTTAAGTGTTGTTTGATACAGAACTAATGACTCAACAGTGCAGGATCCGAAGCATAAGAGAATCCATTAATGACAATCATTAATATTACGGGGACAACCTTTGCAGTCGAAGGGACCATGAATTTAAATACGATTTGAGTTTATGTGCCACATGAACCCAGTCTAGTCATAGCCTTTATTTCCATTTCGGTACCTTGTCTAAGGTCAGTTAATCCATAAAGCCACATTATGCAAAGATTCCATCGAATTTCGCATCCGGATACCCACTCGTCAAACAAAAAGGTCTGAAATTGGGCTTGTTCCTATCCCACTAACGTGAATAAGTAAATGTCAGAATCACCTAATAGGATTTACCCTGTTAAACTATCCCATTGGATAACTCAGATCCAGTTGCGTTCATATGGTCATAATGAACAACAGTTACTGCTAAACTTACCCGTTAAGCCAAGTATAAGGCCCTGAGAACTCACCCAAGAATGCATCGTTTGTAAAAGAACATAACCATTTCTGAATTCATTAGAGTGAACCGGCCTGTACCATTGTGAAATCCGTAGTCGTAACCCTAGTCCTTAGTTGTCGTAGAAGTGTGAATGCTAAGAGCCATAACAAGAAAAAGTGTTATGTGTAAACAAGTCGTTCCAAACGAGCCCTATGACCCACGAGTCGATATCATAGGTGATATCAAAGGGAAGGTGGAGCATGTCAATATCCTCGATCTTGACCTCATGGATTCATTATTTTTCCCTCAGATGCACACATATGTTTTTTGGGAGATGGATCCAGATGGAATCAGAGGTATTCAATTTGTGCCAAAGTAAGACTTCATCAATTTATTCAATTCGACCATCATGAACCTGAGATACCTACCAGTATTTGGTACCACTAGTGAGGTTGCGCGATGCATAAAATTTATGATAAGCATGGTGCATGACATAATTCTATGGTTGGATAAGTGGTATCCAATCCATGCTGAAGACATCCAACAACTTACTGGACTATCCTCCCAAGGGGAAGATGTGTCGAGAGGATTCCAGGGTCCCGGTAAGCACATAAAAAAGAAAGGAAAGCTTAGCCTATATGAGAAATTCAACACAAAGAGGGGAGGATGCACAACAGTAATCGAACCCATACTAATCGAGATAGTCCAAACTGGTTGTTACATCATAGCCAGCAAGGTTATGAGATCATACTACAAGGGCGAATGTACACTAGATTCATTATCCGTATTTGACTTTTGCGCCAATGGAGCTATGTTCAATTGGCTCAGTTACTTTCTAGAGGAACTCCTAGTGGCATGAGAGGAAGCACAAGAGAAGGGAGGAACCTTCACTTATGGATATGTGCTAATGGAATTTACTATGTTCATTTGGAAGCCACCTATGCGAAGACAACCAAAGATACCATATAAGGGGTGCATGGCGAATATGTTCGAGCCATGGCAGTCCAGGCCAGATTCAGAGAATACAACCTTCAATGCCACAACATTTGATAAATGGTACAATGGTATGATAGAAGAAACACAGAGGCTGTGTATCCCACAGGAGCTCTTCAACTACAATACGAGAAATATTTCCTTCAGCATGAATCGACACCATGCATTTGTCTGGCCGAGACATGTTAGCAGGGAAGATTTCCACACAAGGATGTTGTCATTCTCTCTTGACGGGCAGGCCTTTGACAAGGAAGTCATGTCATGGATAAGAGTCAAACACAATCAACGCAAGTTGGGAATGCATTATATCCTACCTACGGAGATCCTGAAGAAGAATGACAAAGAAGAAGGAGCCAGACCAATATCAGCTCTAGAGCCACAGAAGCTAGACGCTCCAACACAATTAGACTCTGAGGAGGAAGAAGAGATGCAACAATTGGAGCGGAAGAAAATATCGTCCCTCCATCCACTTCCAGTCGATGTTGTGTTGTTAAGTGTGGATGTTAACCAGATCTTGGGCACTGTGTTTGATACCAAACCATTGGTGAAGAGGCCCAGAACTAGGGTCTCGCTGAAAAACCCCTAAACCCACAAACCCTCACATCAACCACTCCCTCCACTTGCTTAGTGTTCAAATCCAACACTATCATTGACATTCAAGATGACCAGGAGCCTGAAACATTTCCATCCACATTCATCACTGAGCACCCTCCATCACCACCACCCCAATCACCAAACCTCGTCACAACTAGTCCACCCCAGAACACAACCCCAGAGCCGATGCAACTTGATCAGCCAGAGATAGTGGAGCGAGGACTCCCAAAAATAATCCAAGAGTCACCCAAGCCAAGATCAGAAGTTTCTGGTCCAGACCCCAAAGCACCAGAGAAAAGCATGAAGCTGAATGATCTAAATCCAGACATCCAGGAACAACAGCCCGAGCCTTCGGCGCAAGGAAAATATGAACAAACTGTATAGGATCCAGAAGCCCAAAGAAACCAACAAATCACCTCATTGGCCAAGGGTGAGGGTTCTGTTGGAAGAAAGTATATAATTACCATTTTTATAAAGCTGCCTACACAGGGTCTATGAAATTTTATTCTCTTCATAAGCATTTCTTCAAACGACAGTTGTAAATCCTCACATTTTACCTATCATTTATTCATGCTTCATTTTCATGACTGAAAGCATGAAAAATCACAACTATCATCATCGTTCCGTTTTAAAATTTCATTGGAAACATATCGTTTATGATAGAATTGTGATTTCTTGCTAATGACATGTTTCTCTCATTGTTTATGATCGTTTCAATTCTAAGAATGCCTAAGAAGCTTATGGTTGTTTGAATGAAAGAACCCCATCAATTGGTATTTGATTTTTGTATTAATTTTGGTTTGATGATTAACCATATTTCTTTCATGAAAACTTTGTCTTTTCAATTCTTGTAAATCACCTATCTTTGCAATTAAATTTGGATGCGCGCACAATGTGTTAAAGTACTCTGTCCTAGCATGTTCCCAATGCCAAGGTGGCATATTTAGTACATGATACCATCACTCCTGAGTATGGTCACGGGCTTCACAATTTTTGCTCACACGCATTGTGATTAACACCTCTGCCCATCGTTTGAATTGTCACGACATTGTTTTGATGAGGCTCGGGGCTATGGCTCTGTGGTCTTTTTCCAAACCCTATCTGTGATTTCTATGTTAATTCCCATCCATTCAGCATGGCTCCAGTGGTAAGGGTCGAACCAAATGGTGTCCAGACTCTACTTTCGTATGATAATGCTAGGGAATATTTGGAAAGGAACGGTTGGCGTTTGTTCATCGAAAAATTTAAGGGATTTAACCTCCAGGTCACCCAAAAGTTTGCATTAACCTTTGATCATTTTAGGGAAAAGATTGGTGATGTGCAGTTAGAAGTGACAAAATAGTTCTTAATCCAAGCCACGGGATTGCCAGTAGCTGGTCAGAAATGGTTCAAGAATGCGAAAGTGGAGGATGTCCCTTGGACGTTACTATTTACCTCACGCAAAATAATCAGCTATGATCGAGGTATACCGATTTCATTCTTGAAACCTAGATGGCACGATTTACTTGTTGTAGTGAAGCAATTCATCACTTGTGAGGGTCGATTCAGAATGGTTTTCCTGTATCATCTCCGCCTCCTTATGAGTTTTATTGGCTTTCCATTGAATATGCCTCACTACCTTCTTAGAAGTCTATATAAAAGGGGTAAACAGTTTAGGAAGCAGAGGTGTGATTCGAGTTTATTTCATCATGGTTTAATTAAAATTATCCTCATGCACCAGTTGCAATTACAAAATGATTGTTGGGATGCATTCATTTCATGAAATGGATTTGGCAACAGTGAGTTGGGACAGGTAGATAAATCGATCATTGTTGAAAACCCTGTGAACCCTACAGCCTCTTCTCCACCGCTCCAGGCCTATGATCTTTCCCCTAATATTGAACCCTCGACCTACCCTAATGTCACTCAACAGGACAATCAACCGGGTTCGCATCCAGAGGATAACACTAAAAATGTCAAAAAACCTACAGGAAAGAAGCTAAAGGGCAGTGTTGATGTTAATTTCAAGAACAAAAGGGATGGTCATTTAATTTCTCGATGTTCTCGAAATAAATTTAAACCCTGTGTAGAAACAATCAACACGATTGAAGTGAGTGAAGACATAGATTCAAAAATTGAGAAATTCTTGGTTGAAGAGGACCTTGTGTCATACGGGCTCTACCCTGACCGACCCTATGACTACGTAAACAATATGCCTCCTTGTCTAAAGGATAATCCTGAATTTACTGGCATCCAACTCTGTGATAAGCCTACCATTCGCATGGAGGATTCTCCGATCCTTAATGTTGTCAGTGCTAATGCACAGTCCTTACAGTCACAGTGTGATGAGTGTCGATCGTGGATCGACAAGTACTATACTGATGTTCCATTGCTACAGTCCCGACTCAAGTCTTTAAGAGACCAAGTCGATAGGTTGACAAATGAAAACAGTAGACTCGAGTCTATTATCTAAGGGAAGGAGAAACAATTGAAAACTATAGGACGTGTCATTTTCAAGAATGTAGAGGCTGCAACAGCTATCGTAAACTCCAAAATTTCTTGATAAGTTTTGATTCCATGATTTGAGGTATCATGTTTTTTAATTTTAGCACGATTTTGTCACTCTTAAGTTAGGATATGCGATTTGATTGAATAGATTATTTTTCTTATAAAGACTAGTTTGTCTTGTTTATTGAATAAAATATGATTGTATTTGCTATTATAACTAGCTACAGAATCGTAAGATTCTGTAGCCAGTTAGAAAAATTCGAATTGTTTGATTTGACAATTGAAAACATATCTGAAATCTTCTCATTTTCATTTGTTTTCAGGATGATTAAGAAGCCCATGATTTCCAAGGAGATATGAGGCACTTTTTGAGATCTCCCAGCCATGCCAAATTTGTATTTTGAGTAAATCAGACTGCTGGTATTTTTTGATATTTAGTAAAATTAGGGTGGTTGCATCCCCCATTATTTTTTGAAACCAACTTGATCTTATCAACAAGAAACAATTATGTTTCCTAAAACCTATATAAACCTATTATTTTGTATACATTGGATCATCTCGGCCTGGGGCAAGACTATGGATGTTTCACTACAGACTTGAATGGAATATAATACATGTCACAGCTTTAGCTTTTCTGTATGATGTTTTTATTCAAGTCATGTTTACTTCAATTTGTTAATAGATTATGATTTCTTTTGTCGTTGTGGTTTATTATCAGTTGGTATGAATAAAGATTATATACTGTCCATATTTTCATGTCCCAGATATAACACATAGTAATCATTCGTTCAATTTGAATTAAGAGATTTATCTCTAATTTCAATCAAACGTTTATACACAAGTTCTCACAGGAAGAATGATGCAGGAGCATCTCTCCATGCATCCAGCTAGCTAGCCAGCCACGTCAGCGCGCACGCATTCAAAGGCTGAAGAGAGGCGCAGCCTCATTTTGAATTTGAAATTCAATTGTAATTTAATGTGCTTAGGCTGTTGAGCCATGGAAGCCATGCCTTTGAGCAGGCGTTAGTTAGGATCGACCTTTATTGTAGATCGGCTGAGATCTAGATCCAGGTGCTGGACTAGACAACCATTGATTGTAATCTATTAGGGTAGGTAAATCCTGTAGGGAAGCATTGGATGAGACCCCTCAGGTAAAAGGGATTTTAGATCTCATTTTGTGGAGAGGGTAGAGTGATGGTAGAATTTAGGAGAGCCGAGAGAGCTCGAGAACACTTTGTAAAATACAGGCATTTTCCATTTAATATAAGAGAAGCAATTTTTACTGCCTTATTCTATCTTATATGTATGTCTGTATGTGTTCTTTGTATATGCTATGAATGTAAGCTAGGTGGATGCATTCTGCAGGAGTTTGTGTGATTTCAGGCTTGAGAGGTCTTTGAGGCTTCACACCAGGAGGGTGTGACAGAATGTTGAGGTTCTGATAGCCGTGCACAGAAGGAGGCACTTCTGAACTCTGAGGAGTCAGACAAAGACGTGTTGAGGCACAGGACTGGAGTCAACAACTCAGGGGAAGACCTTTGAGGTTTCTAAACACCTCAAGAGGAAAAGGCTGTGTAGTGGAGATACAGTTGTAGATAGGATCACTGAGGATTGTGTAGGAGATCTGCCAAGTGGGCATTGAGCGTAAGCATGAGGTGTTGGAAGAAGAACTCTACAGAGAGTTCAAAGGAGACAGAATCACTGAGGATTATGGAAGGCTCTGGCAGGTGGGCATCAAGCAAGTGCATAAGTGCACAAGGACCTAGAACTGTTGAACGTTCTGTGGAGAAGAGACTCTGCTAGGAGGGAATCGATAAAGTGTGCAGGCAGGCATAGGAAAGAAGAGAACTCTTTGAGTTATGGATGAGAAGAAGAATCCACTAGAGGATCTTCATTGGGTTGCTAAATACCTAGGAGTACTCAAGAAAGAGGCTTGAGTAGAAGGATAGCCAGAAGGGCATCCATTTTATTCTCCATCTGAGGGAGAAGAGAAGGAAGAGAAAATCTCTCAAGGGGTCTGAGTGTTCGTGAGAATCTTAGGAGAGACAGTACTATAGGTGCACAAAGACTCTGCAGAGACGCAAGAGTCAAATAATCCTTAGAGGGTTCGGGAGGAGAAGAAATCTTAGGAAGGGCAGCATTGTATACGTGCGGCGAGACTCAAGTTCGAGGAGCTCGCAAAGTAATTAGACAAAGGTTGAAGCCTTTGAGACTTGGGAATTCTTCCAAGCATAGGCAGAAATCGTGCAAGCTCAGGAGAGAGGCACAGGAGCCGTCGGATCGAGCAAAGAGAAGAGATCTAGACCATCGAGAAGTTCATGTCTAGGAGGAGCGCCAGAAGAAGCGTACAGGGGAGAAGGGCCGACAACCGTCGGATCTCATAAGAGAAATCCCGTCAGCCGTAGGATTGGGAAGAGTTGCGCGGATATTAGCCTCTGGAGGAGGAGTGCGCAAGGAGAAAGGATCTGAGCCGTCAGAGCGGGAGCAAGTACCCGTCAGTCATTGGATCTATGGAAGATGCACGAGGGTTAGTCATCGGGATATCAGTCATCGAAAAATCGAAGTTCTTGAGGTCATGAGAACTGGTACTTCGAAAGTCTCGAAATCCCAAGAGTCAATCTGAGCCATCCGTATGAAGAGGGACACATGTCACACGATCATCCGTATCGGGGATCCGAGGCACTAGGCATCGACAAGGCGTTGGGACACTTGAAGTAGAAAAACCAGAAAAGGAATCTGGGTCGTCCGTCTGGAGGATAGGTGGCAAAGAATCGGGCGCCGTCGACATTTTGTCCATCAGGATATCGGAGATCCCAGGGACGAGAGTTTTGGGCATTGCAGAATCATGAAACACGATTTCCCGATAAGGCCTAGGAGCATGGGGCCACACGGACTGTCAGTGGGGGACAACTGTTAGCATATCAGGAATGAAGAAAGGTGCCATAGTGGGAGCTGACTGTCATCACAGCAGAGGAGGACTAAGCCATAGTGGAGGCTAGTTGTCAACACAACAAAGTGTCGGGATTTGGACGATCGGAAATCCCGCGGGTGTATGCATCTAGGCATCGCAAACCCTGAAACCCTGACGGGGTAAGGTTGTGGTCACAAAGGCTAGTCACATTGGCCAGGGCTTGTCTTGGAGGGCCAAGGCTCATCGGAGAATCGTAGATTGAGAGTTGGAGAGTGATGTGATTCTTGACAGCGAAAAGTTCGAAAACCCGATAAGGAGAAATCTCGATAGGAGGTTTGACTGTGGTCACATGGAGATAGGTCATATGGACTAGAGTCTAGCCGGAAAGGGCTAAGGACATAGGAGAGCTCATCGGGAAATTGGAAATTGAGATCCCGATAGGAGGTTACGGCCACGGTCGTGGAGGCATGGTCATATGCGACAGGATCTAAGCTCAGGAGGGCTCGCACGTGAAAGGGGCTCATTGCAAATCGAGGATTACCACAGTAAAGTGCAGAGGCTGTGTGGGATTGGAAAGGACCTGTGGGTCAGAGATTTTTATCTCAGTGATTGTTGAGGGGACTAAAAGAGTCGCTCCGGCTCAACTGAAGAAGGGATTTTGAGAACGATCCTGAGAGCAGGTGAGTGGAGGTATATGGTCACACCTTTGCCTGCATCAAGTTGTATCAGAGCTGGATTTCATCTGTATATAGCAGGTGAAGGAAGACAGAGTTGCTGAGGACTCTGTAATGATTGTTGCAGGGAGGCAACAGTCCATAGACAATCATCAGGACTGTGAGAAGATGAAGCTGAAACACTCAGGGATGCAGAGTGACAACAACAGATTTGTCAGGGAGGCAGATAGAAATAGCAAGATGGATACTGAATGCCATAAGCATGCTCAACGGAAAAAGCCAAAGCTGACGAGTGCAGCAGAGATGGATAAAGAGCTCATTGATATAAATAGGGAGATGGAGGAGCTCGAAATGAACATGCGGAAAGACAAAAAGCCAAGATGGGTGCATGAGTGGCCCATGAAGGAGCCAAAGGTGAAATGGCCAGTCAGGGAGTTGATGGTCAAAAGACAACAGAGGTTGTTAAAGAGATGGCTAAGGTATTCTGAAAACCTCAAGGCCACAGAAGAAAAGATGATTTGTCACTGCAAACCAGAGACTGGGAGAGGTCTCGATGATGATGAAGAGGATGACTTGGGATCGTCTGATGATCTCAAGGACTGCCAGGAAGGTAGAGGAGGAGAAATTCCAGATTGCCTAGAGGGCAATGAGTTGAGATCAGCTGAGGATATCACAGACTGTCAAATGGACAGCGAGGGAGTTTTAAATTTCCAGTTGGGCAATGATAAGAGATCGCTGAGGGATCTTGAACACTACCAGAGAGGCAGCGGAAGCATCAAAGACTGCGAGGAGGGCAGCGGAAGCGTGTCGAGCTGCCAGGTTGGAAGGAATGAGAATGTGAGACCATCTGAAGGTCTCATGGACTCAGAGGAGAGTTCAATTTAGCAAGGAGTGTTGATGAAGGTGGGATCGATTGATCTCATAGTCTGCCAGGAGGGCAGCAAAAACATCCCATATTTCCAGGTGGGCAGGGATGAGCCGGTGAATTTGGATCAGCCAGAGGATCTGACAGAGCAGATGAGACTGTCTGAGGGTCTCACAAATTTAGAGGTGAATTTGGATCAACAGATGCAGCTGACAAAAGAAGATCAGAATGATGTTCTGATGATTGGGGGAATTGAAGTATTCCTACCATCTGCCCAGGAGGAGGCAGAAAATTCTGTTGCAGATGATACAACAACAACAGGGGAACATTCAGTTATGACTATTAGGAAAGAGGAAGAGTTGGAGTAGACTTTGGGAGATGCCCAAGTAGATCTTGAAAAGAGTGAGAATTCTGAGGAAGAGCTCAATGCATTCAGTGATGAAGCTGAAGAGACTTCAATGTGGGAGTTTGCAGAAAAAGAGGAAGAAGAGAATGAGGATTCTAAGGAATGACTCAGCATTTTCAACCATGAAGCTGAAAAAAATGCAACATGGCAGGTTGCAGAAACAAAGGAAGAAGAAGCAGAAATCATTTTCTTTGCTGATCTGTGGTATCAGGTAGAAGCCCTAGAAGAAAGGGTGAGAGTGCATGGAAGGCACATCCAACAGGTGAAGTTGGAAATGGAGGAAGAAGACGTGGGAGATCATGATGATCTTCCCAATGGCCAAAAATTTTTGCAGCTGAGGAGACTGCATGAACAGAACTAGCCATTGGAGCAGCTGGATGAGGTGATAGAGGGGATCATGGAGCTGATGATCCGATCAGCAGAAACTGCCAGCAGGGAGAGGCTGAGCAGAAGAGCAACAACAGCAGCAACAACATGGAAGCAGCAGCAACAACACCAGAATGGAGCAGATGAAAAGCTCCAAAGGATGGTTTGGGATCCAGGAGGATTTCCAATAGCTACAGGGGAAGCTCATGAGTAGGAGCTCATGATTTTTAGCAGCTGTAGAGTATGATGCAGGAGCATCTCTCCATGCAGCCATCCAGCTAGCCAGCCACGTCAGCGTGCACACATTCAAAGGCTGAAGAGAGGTGCAACCTCATTTTGAATTTGAAATTCAATGTAGTTTAATGTGCTTAGGTTGTTGAGCCATGGAAGTCATGCCTTTGAGCAGGCATTAGTTAGGATCGGCCTTTATTGTAGATCGGCTGAGATCTAGATCCAAGCACTGGACTTGACAACCATTGATTGTAATTTATTAGGGTAGGTAAATCCTGGAGGGAAGCGCTCGATGAGCACCCTTAGGTAAAATGGATTTTAGATCTCATTTTGTGGAGAGGGTAGAGTGATGGTAGAATTCAGGAGAGACGAGAAATATTGAGAACACTTTGTAAAATACAGGCATTTTCCATTTAATATAAGAGAAGCAGTTTTTCCTGCATTATTCTGTCTTATATGCATGTCTGTATGTGTTCTTTGTATATGCTGTGAATGTAAGCTAGGTGGATGCATTCTGTAGGAGTTTGTGTGATTTCAGGCTTGAGAGGTCTTTGAGGCTTCACACCAGGAGGGTGTGACAGAACATTGAGGTTCTGATAGTCGTGCACAAAAGGAGGCACTTCTGAACTCTAAGGAGTCGGACAGAGACATGCTGAGGCATAGAGTGGAATCAACAACTCAGGGGAAGACCTTTGAGGTTGCTGAACACCTCAAGAGGAAAAGGTTATGTAGCAAAGATACAGTTGTAGACAGGATCACTAAGGATTCTGTAGGAGCTCTGCCAAGTGGGCATTGAGCGTAAGCACGAGGTGCTGGAAGAAGAACTCTACAGAGAGTTCAAAGGAGAGAGAATCATTGAGGATTCTGGAAGGCTCTTCCAGGTGAGCATCGAGAAAGTGCATAAGTGCACAAGGACCCAGAACTACTGAACGTTCTGTGGAGAAGAGACTCCGCTAGGAGGACGTCGAGAAAGTGTGCAGCCAGGCACAGGAAAGAAGAGAACTCTTTGAGTTTTGGATGAGAAGAAGAATCCATTGGAGGATCTTCATTGGGTTGCTAAATACCCAGGAGTACTCAAGAAAGAGGCTTGAGTAGAAGGATAGCTGGAAGGGCATCCATTTTATTCTCCATCTGAGGGAGAAGAGAAGGAAGAGAAAATCTCTCAAGGGGTCTGAGTGTTTGTGAGAAGATCAGAAGAGACAGTACTATAGGTGCACAGATTCTCTGCAGAGACGCAAGAGTCAAAGAATCCTTAGAGGGTTCAGGAGGAGAAGAAATCTCAGGAAGGAAAGCATTGTATACACGCGGCGAGACTCAAGTTCGAGGAGCTCGCAGAGTAATTAGAAAAAGGTTGAAGCCTTTGAGACTTGGGAATTCTTCCAAGCATAGGCATAAATTGTGCAAGCTCAGGAGAGAGGCATAGGAGCCATCGGATTGAGAGGAGAGAAGAGATCTGGACCGTCGAGCAGTTCACGTCCAGGAGGAGCACCAGAAGAAGTGTACAGAGGAGAAGGGTCGACAGTCGTCGGATCTCATAAGAGAAATCCCGTCAGCCGTAGGATCAGGAAGAGTTGCACGGAGATTAGCCTCTGGAGGAGGAGCGCGCAAGGAGAAAGGATATGAGCCGTCAGATCGGGAGAAGGTACCCGTCAGTCGTTGGATCTGCGGAAGCTGCACGAGGGTTATTCATTGGGATATCAGTCATCGGAAAATCAGAGTTCTCGAGGTCATGAGAACCGGGACTTCGAAAGTCTCAAAATCTCGAGAGTCAATCTGAGCCGTCCGTCTAAAGAGGGACACGTGTCACACGATCATCCGTATCGGGGATCTAAGTCACCAGGCATCGACAAGGCTTCGGGACACTTGAAGTAGAAAAACCAGAAAAGGAATCTGGGCCATCTGTCTAGAGGACATGTGGAAAAGAATTGGGTGTCGTCGGCATTTTGTCCATCGGGATATCGGAGATCCCAGGGATGAGAGTTTTGGGCATTGCAGAATCACGAAACGCGATTTCCCGATAAGGCCTAGGAGTGTGGGGCCACATGGACTGTCAGTGGGGGAAAACTGTTAGCATATCGGGACTAAAGAAAGGCGCCATAGTGGGAGTCGTCTATCATCATAGCAGAGGAGGACTGAGCCATAGTGGAGGCCAGTTGTCAAAACGACGTAGCATCAGGATTTGGACGATCGAAAATCCCGCGGGTGTATGCATCTATGCATCGTAAACCCCGAAACCCCGACGGGGTAAGGTTGTGGTCACAAAGGCTAGTCACATTGGCCAGGGCTTGTCTTGGAGGGCCAAGTCTCATCGAAGAATCAAATATCGGGAGTTGGAGAGTGCTGTGATTCTCGACAGCGAAAATTCTGAAAACCCGATAAGGAGAAATCCCGGTAGGAGGTTTGACTGCGGTCACACAGAGATAGGTCATATGGACTAGAGTCTAGCTGTAAGGGGCTAAGGAAATAGGAGAACTCATCGGGAAATTGGAAATTGAGATCCCGATAGGAGGTTAAGGCCACGATCACAGAGGCATGGTCATATGAGACAGGAGATAAGCTCAGGAGGGCTCACGCGTGAAAGGGGCTCATCGTAAATTAGGGATAACCACGGTAAAGTGCAGAGGCCATGTGGGATTGGAAAGGACCTGTGGGTCAGAGATTTTTATCTCAGTGATTCCCGAGGGGACCAAAAGAGCCGCTCCGACTCAACTAAAGAAGGGATTTTGAGAACGATCCTGAGAGCAGGTGAGTAGAGGTATATGGTCACACCTTCACCTGCATCAAAGAATTATCTTATTGTGGATTCTTGTAAAATTATAAGATTACTGTGACTGCATCTATTATGTGTTCTGTTATTATGATTCAAATTCCATCATTACTTCTTCACATTTATTAGGAGCAATTTCAAGATCTGTCGTAGGTTTACCTCATCAGATAAGGTGACTAGATGCTACACATTGAACATATATTGGATGCAATAACAGGTCAGCCTGTTATTTGATTTCATTAGTATAATAAATATAGAAGCTTCCTGTAGTTAAAATACTTTCTACCATCTATTATTTATTTTGTTTAATTAGATAGTTTGATATTCGATTTCTTAAGTATAAACATCTTAGAAAACAAATCAAAAGTTTAGATAGTAGTTTTACTGTTGTTTAAAAAATCAGTTTACATTCGATTTTCACGTATTTAGATTAAAATTCGTAGTTTATATATATTATATATATATATTATAAATGGAATTATTGTATATATAAATTGTTCATATATATATAGTTAATTGTACCTATAGATTTTAGTAATTGTTATTTATTAGGTTATTTCTTTTCCTTTGTTTATTTTTTCTTTCTTTAGGACTTATATTGGCTAAAAGAGCCACAAAACCCATCAGAGTGAGTTAATACAAATGGCTTGGGTTATTTAGACAACCCTGGACCAGACTTTCTCTTCCAGTTGACACACGGTCAATTTCGCCTGTCAACAAATGGCGTTAGAAGGAGGGCCTGAAAACTATTAATGGCATGAGGAGGTCGTAAGACTCCTCCCCCACCTACCCACTCACCTATCATGACTAGAAGTCACTCATATGACAACTTTGTCCCTCAAACAACAACCACTTCAAACAATGATCTACGGATCACAGTTGAACCAGTAACTCCAAATCCTCTAGGTGGTGACATACAAGAGATTGTTCGTCAATCCCTCATAAGAATGAACAGTGCCTTAGCCCGTATCATACAACCAAACTGACCTTTGAACCAACCATTATACTTCTATGATATCAGAGAGAAACTTGAAGGTACTAATCTTACCTTGAACCCTACGAATCCAGATCATATCCTCACTCCTGCAGCAGGAGGATCTGGTATTCCACCATCACCACCTCCTTCATCTCCTTCTTCTTATGGAGAAGAATATTCAAATGAAGGCAGTTCCTCATCTCATCCTTCGACACCACCCACACCTATGGCCAATCCGAACAATCTCACCAGGCCCTAGCTCGACCAAGATGCAGTGGCCATACCTGGGCCTCAACATCCTTTACCCAAACACCTGGAGAAATGGCTCGCTAAATTTGACCCGGAATCCAAACAGATCGTTGAAGATCACATCAAAACGTTTATGCTAGTCATTAGACTAAATAGTGTTGAGCATGAGGATGTAGTCTATATATTATTTCCCTACACCTTTGAAGGAAAGGCCTCTACCTGGTACTTTTCCCAACAGCCCCACACCATCGTGTCATGGGATAAATTTGAGTCTTGTTTCCTTGAGAACTTTGGAGACAACAAGTCTCTTGAAGTTCTAGTCATGGAGCTTTCTAGTTTAAAAATGAACCCCAAAGAAAAGATTAAATATTTTAATCAAAGGTTCTTGACACTAAAGAACTGAATCCCCACGGATTCGATGTGTGCCAAGAATCTTATAATCGCATACTACACAAAATCCTTACATTAAAATATAGCCATTTGGGTAAAGAGGTCCAAGAAATCCACATTGATAGAAGCCTTCGAAGAGGCCAGTCTGATCGAGAAAGACATTCTCATCTTAAAAGACACTACTAGTAACGAGATAGAGACTAGTTCATCCTCCAAGAAGAAAATCGAAATTCTTCCTACACCTCCCCAAAACAAAGCTCAACCTGAGAGTTTAGATTTAGAAAACTTATAGAAAGTCATTCAGAAATTGTCCAATCAAGTTATAGATTTGAAAAGGTCGAATGAAGAAGCTTCTTCAAGCAAAGGGCCTTACAAACCCCCTTTTAGGAATCCTTTTCCTACAAACCGACCTAACTCAAATTCTGAAGGTCTAAATCTAGAAAGCCTACAATTTGTTATTCAAACGATCTTAGAAGCACACAATAACTTGATTCCTCCTGAGATTCTTAAAGAAGTAGCTGAATAAGAGATGGTAGAAGAAGATGAATCCTCTCTGAACATTTTCGGACATTTTTTGGATAGCATTTTTCAAGCTAATTTCAAAACAGTGCATCCTTACAATACTAGGAGCAAGACAACAAATAAGACCTTTTCCGAAATTATGATGACTTTTCCTAAAAAACAATCTAAATCGATTGAGGCTAAACAGAATTCAGTAAACCCAAGTGTTACACGTCAAATTTGCTCAGATGGATAAAGTGTCGCATTGTCCCTATCAGTCGTCGCAAGTGTCGCATCTTCCCTACAACTTTCGCAAGTGTCGCAAGCTGATTATTAGTGTCGCAAACAATGTTTAGACATGATGCCATGATAATGACACTAAGGAAGCACTTGTAACACCTCATATGACTGATTTGAAGAGAAAGAACTGATCCACTGGAATCATAGAACTCTTAACACCTAAAAGAAGCCCTGAAACAGTGGTTTGGAAGGGGAACGCTCCTCTAATACAGCTGGAGAAGCACTGGCGCTCCTCTACCATGATCCAGAAGTGTTATAACGCTCTTCAGCCCTTCTGGAGGAGCGCTGCTCACCTTAAGAGTGCTGGCACTTTCCCAAGGCACATCAGGAGTGCTATAACGCTCTGATACCCCTTTTGGGGGAGCGCTCCCTATTCTGGGTCAATTTGTTAGCCCGTTGAGTCGGATGAGGAGGAGAACATTCGAGATTAGAAGGCAGTTGTGCTCGAATTCTTGGTTTCATCAAAGATCCCTGATCCAAGGAGATGGTTCCTAACTGGTTCTAAACATAACTCAAGAGGTTAGGTCTTTCCCAACCTATATAAACATTCTCCATGATGGTGGAAAGGGAAGAACTGAACATATGAAACTTATGATCTTGGAGGAAACTGACAGTCAGCCAAAGAGAAGTGATCAGCGAAGCTACTATTATCCAGGCTGTGGATCTTTCAGGCAAGGGTTGGAAGAAGAGGACTTGACGAAGCTGTCGCATTCGCATCTACGATTGTAAGTACTGCTGTCGTCATTTTCATTAATATGACACGCTTGGCCTGTTTCTTTCTAGTTTGTGTCTGATACTACATGAACTTATCATTTAGTGATAGATCTGTTTTCAAGCTAATGTCAATAGA
This sequence comes from Picea glauca, assembly GCA_000966675.3. Classification (NCBI taxonomy): domain Eukaryota; kingdom Viridiplantae; phylum Streptophyta; class Pinopsida; order Pinales; family Pinaceae; genus Picea; species Picea glauca. The sequence goes on from JZKD02S1922928.1 coordinate 881,545, forward strand.
GTAGGAAGTGGTCGTATCTTGTTTTGTCCACAGACCTCAGCAAGGAGAAAAAGGATTGGAGCGCAACTCAGACCGTGCAGGGAAAAACGTCGATTAAAATTTACTTCTATTATTCTCCCTTCTCATGCATTAGGCTTAGATAGATTTGAAAGGAAGTCAGTGTCCACATTAAGCATTTTTCTATCTAGGGTTAAGGTCAAGCTCTAGAGGTCGATCTACTTGTCCGCGGGCAGATTTTCCTACAACAGAAACTGGTGACTCCACTGGGGAGATAGCCTCAAATCGAAACCTCTTGTTTGGTTTTTTCTCCTCATTGACGTTGTTCTGCCCCTTGATTGTTTCAGACCTGGTTTACCCCTTTTTGATTAGTTTCATGAGCTGATTGGTTCCTTGTCCCATCATACTCGGCATCTTTGTCAAGTTGGAACTTCAATTTTTGAATTTTCTTGGCATTTCTGGAACTTTTAGACCCTGGTGCCCCTGAGTTAGTGTTATAAGAGCGCCAACGCTTTTTGTGGCCTTACACAGAGCGCTATAACGCTCTTTTCCCTTGGCAACAGAGCGCCAACCTCCTTTGGCCCAGAAAACCTCAAAATTTGTATTTTTCTGGATTTCTGCCTCTGTGTTCTTCTGCTAAGTGATTTAGTGAGTCAATTTGTCTTCCCTTTTAGCATCAACATCGATATTTTTGAAAGATAACCACCTTGTTGATTGGATTTTGTAGCCTTCTTCACCATTTTTCATTAGGTTTTCCCTGTTGAGTGAAATTTGAGATTTATGCATTGTTCTTCTCTCCTCATCAGTTGAGTAAAAAACCTTGGTGAAGGTCATCAAAGGCCTATAGACCTCTTCATCTCACTTTGAGTCAAGGTCCTTATCCTTCAATTTTTTCTTTTTGGGTGTAAAATTTTGCCTTTTTCTTTGATTGTTTCATCTTTTTCTCTTTTTGTTTTGATTGATACGAAGGGTGTATTGTTTGTGTTGCTCTTGCTTATGCTAGTTTGGTTTTCATTCATACCAAGAAGATAATTAGCAAAGATAAGCATTGTGATTGTATTGACCATCATCCATACGCAAACAATAAAGATATCTTCACGATTGATTGAGCGTATTAGAAGGCATTTAAGAGATTTTTCATGACATTAGTATTTGATTGAGAAAAATAATTGTTTGAGAGCATTCCGTAGTTGTGCTTGTTAGTGAAAGAAATCTCTCTCTCCCTTAGCTATATGTTCATCAAAAGAAAATGATTGTTTATCATGTTCGATGCATTCTTTGGGTCCGAGTCATAAATTCCATTCATTTCACTTCCATGCACCCCTTTGCGTAAAGAACAACCATTAAAATCAACGCAAATTAAAATTTA
>JZKD02S1922928.1:895455-906804 GCA_000966675.3 Picea glauca
AAATAAAACATAAATCAAATAACATAGATGAGATTCATGAATTTTGGGACGGGAAAAGCATCTTTTTCATTAGTCTCAAAATGAATCACTTACAATGAGTTCTGAGACTGGCCACGGTTCCTCGATCCTGATTCTGGGCTCCTCCTCTTCTTCTGTCCTCCAACTGCTGCAACATGAAGTTATCCTAAAGCTTGAGGCAAAGCTAAAGGGTGGGGGACAATAATGGGCTTGGCAATTTGGCAGAGTTTCTTTGCTATCCTTTTTCCTCCTTTGAATAGTACCCCTACCCCTCCTTTTATAGGCTAGAAGGAGCTAGGGTTCTAGGCGAACTCTCGGCCATGCATGGCGGAGAGTTCCAGTTAACTGACAAACCACCTCGTATCCCGGCGGAAACTTCCCTGATTTTTTGCTTTGTTAGGTACCCGCGGGCTGTTTTGGGTTAGCCCGCGGATGCCCGCGTGCAGTATAAGGACAGCAAGCGGTTGCCCGCGCCTAGTAAGAAGTTAGGGGGCGGGTTGCTTGTTTTAAGTGATTTTTTGAGGGATTGCTCAGCATGGCTTTGGCTAGGAAGAGGCATGAGTTGGACTGATGCCAGGTAAACCTGTGTGGTGCATTTTAGGGTTATAACACTTTTTGTTGACTTTTGAAATTTTCAACAGGAATGCACATAATTGTATGGTAGATTCAGGTGCATCATCTAACATAATGCCTTGGTCTGTTTGTCAAAAGATTAATGCTGAAGTTCAATCATCCAGCTTGAAAATTATCCATCTTGATCGAACTATTGTTAAAGTGATAGGAGAATTAAAAAATGTGCTCATAAGATTGTCATCTAATCCTAAATTCCATCAAGTGATTGATATCATTGTTGTAGATATCCCTGAAGTATATGGTTTGTTTTTAGGTAGAGACTGGTCGGAACAATTACATGGATATTTTGTAACGGATTGGTCTCACTTGTGGCTGCCCGAGAATGGAAATCCTAACATAATCAAGGTAAATCATAAACATTATATGAAGTTCATGGTAACTGATTTAAATGATCCCAATGAACCATTCACTCCTTCTACGAATTCGCCTGAAATACAGGGGATGGATACTTTTTTTGGCAATTTCATGGCCGAAACTTCTACCATCACTGACCTAGAACAACAATTTGAAGTTATGACATGCATACAGTCAACAACCTTCTCTCAGTGGTCACATGCACCTGACGAAAATCAAATATGGTCTCTTTACTCTGATGGGTCAAAATCTAAGGAAGGAGCTGGTGTAGGGTGCGTGCTCATCGATCCAGTATGTAACAAAACTCTGATTGCCTGCTGATTAGAATTTGAATGTACAAACAACGCCGCCGAATATGAGGCACTCCTGCAAGGCCTCAGAAAAGCATTAGATCTGAAAATTCAAAATTTGACTGTCTTTGGTGATTCGGAAATCATGGTTAGACAGGTAAAAAATTCTATCCACTGTTTATCTCGGCACCTTAAAATATATTAGACTGAGGTATGGAATTTGATGAACAATTTTTCCGCATTTAACATTAATTCTATTCCTAGATTGAATAATTTGGAAGCTGATTTGTTAGCTAACGTCGCTTCAAAATTTTTTCCTATAGAAGGCTTATCTCTGAATGCATTTTCCGTTAAACTATTGTTCAGACCGTCCTTCCTAGACAACATCATGAATTGGAGAGTCTTCAATGATGATCAACAGATTATAAGCTTTCTACATATGGAAGAAACTTTCCAGGGCGCAGTGATCGACGAAGGTACCCATGACGAAAATCTTCATGACTTTATGGTAATACAAAATCCAAGATCCCCAGAATCTGCATCAGACATGGTAAACTCTATCCCAAAATCTGTGGTCATATTAGAAAATTTTTATGATCTTCACGACAAGTTCATAAAATCAGTGAACTGTAAAATGAATAGTTCTTCCTTGACACATGAAAAAGTAAATTTGGGAACTAAAGACAACCCACAGTGCATTAATTTAGGGTTGGGGTGTTCTGAGCAAGAAAAGGTAGCATTTATTAAGCTGTTTAAGGAATTCAAAGATGTTTTTTCCTGGACGTACGATGAACTAAAAACCTTTGATCCTAACATCATACAACACGTTATTCCCATGAAACCCCAAACCCAACCTTTTCAACAAAAGTTAAGGAAAATGCACCCAAAACTCGAACCAACGGTCAAGAAGGAATTAAACAAACTCCTGAACGCGAAGACAATTTTCTCAATTAGGCACACACAATGGGTCTCTAATCTTGTCCCTGTCAGAAAGAAGAGTGGTGAAATATGACTATGTGTCAATTTCCAAAATCTTAACAGAGCATCTGATAAAGACAACTACCCTATCCCTCCCATGGAACAGATCCTTCAATAGGTATCTGGTTCTGAAAGATTATCCTTGTTGGATGGTTTTTCAGGGTATAACCAAGTCCTTATGTCTCCCTCAGACCAACTCAAAACTACTTTCTATACTCCATGGGGCACCTACGCTTATAGAAAGATGCCCTTTGAAATCATAAACATCGGTGACACTTTTCAGAGAGCGATGGACATTTCTTCCCACGGCTTAATCAATCAATCTGTAGTGGTTTACCTACATGACGTCATTGTCTTCTCGAAAAACAAATAAGATCATCTAGCTCATTTAAGATTTGTTCTACAATGATGTCATAAGTACGAAATTTCTTTAAATCCTAAAAAATCTGTCTTCATAGTAGAACAAGGTAAGCTCCTCAGATTCATTGTATCGAGTGAAGGGATGATTATTGACCCTAAAAGGACTCAATTCATTTCTAAACCGCCCCCTCCCTCATAAAAAAAGTCCATGCAATCTTTCTTAGGTCAGATAAACTTTGTTAGGAGTTTCATCCCCAGCTTTTCAGAAATGGTGAGACCATTACAAAACTTAATAAAAAAGGATGTATAGTACCATTGGGGATCTTTAGAAAGCCAGGATTTTGATTCAATAAAAAAGGCCATAATAGACGTTCCTTCTCTAATGAGCCCCGACTTTTCGCAAGACTTCACCCTCTACACATTTTCCTCTGATCGATCCTACGCTACTGTCCTAAATCAAAAGAACGCTAAAAACAACGAAGTCAAAATTGCCTTTATGAGCTCAGCCTTCAAGGGGGAAGAACTTAAATACCTAGCAGTAGATCAACAAGCTTATGTTGTTTTTAAAGAAGTAAAACACTTCCGATCTTATCTGTTGAAATCTAGGACAAAAATCATTGTCCCTTACCTGACTGTTAGATAATTTGTTAGTACAGAAAGAACTAGGCGAAAAAAGGGAAAACTCGGTCACATCTTTACAAGAATATGACACAGAAATCACCCCAGCACAAATTGTAAGAGGCCAAGGTTTATGCAAGTTGGTCACCGATTCATCTATAAGACAACAAGAATACATTGATATGTTAAATCCAGGACAACACTATCAAAATCAAATCGGTTGTGTGCAAAACCTGGTTAGTTCCTGGTATGGTGACATAAAATTTTGTCTTATACACGGATCATCCCCCCGTCACCTTGATCCCACAAAAAGGAGATCACTAAGATTAAAATATACTTCTTTTTAGCTGATTAATAGTATTTTGTTTCGTCAAAATTTTGATGGAGTACTTATGCGCTGTCTTGAAAAAGATGAAGCAGAAAAAGTCTTATTGGAATTACATGCAGGGGAAGTAGGTGGGCATTTCGGTGGAGACACCACTGCCCATAAAGTATTAAGAGAAGGTTATTACTAGCCTACCCTTTTCAAAGATGCTCATGCTTTATGTCACAAGTGTGTGATTTGTCAAAAGGCATCCGAACGGATATAGAAACCAACGTTCCCTTTGAAACCAGTTTCGTTAGACTCCCATTTTCAGCAGTGGGGTCTAGATATTATAGGCCCAATCAATCCGCCATCCTCATAGCAGCATAAATACATCATAAAAACCACATATTATTTCACCAGGTGATCCGAGGCTGCCCTATTAAAATATGTAAATACCAGCCAGGTAATATCCTTCTTGAATTCAAATATTATTACTCGTTTCGGTATCCCTGAATGCCTGGTATTTGACAATGATTCCTATTTTTCATCTCTTGAAATGAGTGATTTTGATCTAGAAAAATGAATTAAATTAAAGTACTCTTCCAGCTATTACCCCCAAGGCAACGGTTTGGCAGAATCAACTAATAAAAATCTGATCAAAATTATCAAGAGAATGGTCTCCGAAAACCATAAAAATTGGCATAACGCAATCTAGGCTGATAGAGTAACTCCTAAAACTATTGTGTGCAACTCACCTTTCTTTCTTGTTTACGGCAGTGAAGCGATTATTCCACCACATGTCATTCTTCCATCTCTCCAGTTATCGCAAAAGGTACAGGAAGAAGATTGTCCCCCCTTGGAGAGTCGAATTAACGCTTTGTTAAAATTAGAGGAAGTAAGGGCGCAAGAAAAATGAAAATTCGATCAACATCAACTCATTGTTAAAAATTGGTTTGATTATAATTCTGCCTCTGACAGAAATTTTGAGGTAGGTGACCTTGTCCTAAAATGGGACAAACCTCACGAGGAAAAAGGAGAGCATACTAAGTTTCAGAACTTGTGGTTGGGGCCATTTTTAATCATTGAAAAACTAGGTCCCAGTTCCTTTTGCTTACATAATTTAGAGGGACAACCAGACACCTTTTCGGTGAATGGCCAAGCTCTAAAAAGGTACGTTACCTGATGACGCTCCCATGCACCCTTTGTAAATATTTTTTGTTGTGTTTGTTGTTTGTTTTTCTTTGCTAGTTTGTTTTTATTTTTCCCTTCTACTTATTAGTCTTTCTTTTGAAACATATATGCCTGCACCATGGGATAGTTCAGACAAAAATAACAAAAAAAAATCCTCTCTAAAATGACTGTTGAAAGTTGTTTAAACATCAATTGTGGTATTTGTCTAAAATTGCAGCCCTGCTAAAATGACTTGTTTTAAAAGTGTCTTCTTGATTTCAATCTGCAACTGAAGGCACTCACAATCATCTATAAAAATTCTTTTATGCTGTTCCTTTTCTTTAAGAGGAAAACTCAATGATGTCTCCCTATTCTTGAAAGTCAATTTTATTAGTGAATGATTTCCAATTCTTAATGAAGGATAGCTGAATTTTTTTTTCAAGGTCTGTGACATTTTAAGATGCGTTTAAAAAAAAAAGAAAAACTAGAATTTTCAGCTTCACCCCGCTCTATTAAATATATTTAAAAACTAAATAAATCTTTAGAGAGCTGTGGGAAGTGCTTGTAAACCCACCGGGACACTGAACAGGTCTGCTGGCAGCGGGTAAATGCATGCATGACGCCAAGATAACTTCGTCGGGGTACTGAATAGGCCCGCTGGCAGCGAAGCAATGTCAAGTAAAAGAAAATTCTCAGATGTGGATTTTGTTTTGACCTCAAATGTATTTCGTTCTTATTTGGAATTTCTTGACAGGATACAGATATCTGAGTGGGTTAATTGACATCCCTGTCGAGGCTATGGACACCTGTTGTCAGCAACGGCCCTGTCAACAGTATTGAAGATTTTAACCTTAGCATCATGGCTCCTTTTTGTTAAGATTGTCATCACTTTTTGTCTCTTTAAAAATAACAGTTGTTTGAAACTGGAATGCATTATAATTATTTCTGATGCTCAGACAAATTTTTAGTTGTTTTCAATTCAAAGTTTTTCTGATTATTCTAATATGAACTTGTTCATTTGGCAGAGATAACTGCTTCCCCCAACATATCGCCATTGTTGGCAGCAAGTATATAATTACCATTTTTATAAAGATGCCTACACAGGGTCTATGAAATTTTATTCTCTTCATAAGAATTTCTTCAAACGATAGTTGTAAATCCTCGCATTTTACCTATCATTTATTCACGCTTCATTTTCATGACTGAAAGCATGAAAACTCGCAACTATCGTCATCGTTCTATTTTAAAATTTCATTGGAAACATATCATTTATGATAGAATTGCGATTTCTTGCTATGAACATGTTTCTCTCATTGTTTATGATCATTTCAATTCTAAGAATTCCTAAGAAGCTTATGGTTGTTTGAATGAAAGACCCCCATGAATTGGTATTTTATTTTTGTATTAATTTTGGTTTGATGATTAACCATATTTCTTTCATGAAAACTTTGGCTTTTCAATTCTTGTAAATCACCTATCTTTGCAATTAAATTTGGATGCGTGCACAATATGTTAAAGTACTCTGTCCTAGCATGTACCCAATGCCAAGGTGGCATATGTACTATAGGATACCATCACTCCTGAGTATGCTCTCGGGCTTCATGATTTTTGCTTGCACTCATTGTGATTAACACCTCTTCCCACCATTTGAATTGTCACAACATTGTTTTGATAAGGCTCGAGGCTATGGCTTTGTGGTATTTTTCCAAACCCTACCTGTGATTTCTATGATAATTCCCATCCATTCGGCATGGATCCAGTGGTAAGGGTCGAACCGAATGACGTCCAGACTTTGCTTTCGTATGATAACGCTAGGGAAGATTTGGAAAGGAATGGTTGGCATTTGTTCATCGAAAAATTTAAGGGCTTTAACCTCCAGGTCGCCCAAGAGTTTTCCTTAAACTTTGATGGTTGTAGGGAAAATATTGGTGATGTGCAGTTAGAAGTGACAGAAGAGTTCTTAAGACAAGCCATGGGATTGCCAGCAGTTGGTCAGAAATGGTTCAAGAATGCGAAAGTGGAGGAGGTCCCTTGGACGTTACTGTTTACCTCACGCAAAATAGCCAGATGTGATCGAGGTATGCCGATTTCATTCTTGAAACCTAGATGGCATGATTTAATTGCTATAGTGAAGCAATTCGTCACTTGTGAGGGTCGATTCAGATTGGTTTTCCTATAAAATCTCCGCCTCCTTATGAGTTTTATTGGATTTCCATTGAATATGGCATATTACCTGCTTAGAAGTCTGTATAAAATGGGTAAATGGTTTAGGAAGTAGAGGTTTGATTCAAGTTTATTCCATCATGGTTTAATTAAAATTATCCTCATGCACCAGTTGCAATTACAAAACAATTGTTGGGATGCATTCATTTCATGAAATGGCTTTCGCAACAGTGAGTTGGGACAGGTAGATAAACTGGTCATTGTTGAAACCCTTGTGAACCCTACAACCTCTTGTCCACTGCTCCAGGCCTATGATCTTTCCCCTAATATTGAACCCTCGACCTACCCTGATGTCACTCAACAGGACAATCAACTGGGTTCACACCCAGAGGATAGCACTAAAAATGTCAAAAAACCTACAGGAAAGAAGCTAAAGGGCAGTGTTGATGTTAATTTCAAGAAAAAAAGGGATGGTCGTTTAATTTCTCGATGTGCTCGAAATAAATTTAAACCCCGTGCCAACACAATCAACATGATTGAAGTGAGTGAAGACTCAGATTCAGAAATTGAGAAATTATTGGCTAAAGAGGACCCTATGTCATACGGGCTCTACCCTGACCGACCCTATGACTATGTAAACAATCTGCCTCCTTGTCTAAAGGATAATCCTGAATTTCCTAGCATCCAACTCTGTCATAAGCCTACCATTTTCATGGAGGATTCTCTGATCCTTAATGTTGTCAGTGCTAATGCACAATCCTTACAGTCACAGTGTGATGAGTGTCGATCGTGGATCGACAGGTACTATACTAATGTTCCACTGCTACAGTCTCGACTCAAGTCCTTAAGAGACCAAGTCGATAGGTTGACAAATGAAAACAACAGACTCGAGTCTATTATCCAAGGGAAGGAGAAACGATTGAAAACTACAGGACGTGTTATTTTCAAGAATGTAGAGGCAGCAATAGCTATCATAAACTCTAAATTTTTTTGATCAGTTTTGATTCCATGATTTGAGGTATGATGTTTTTTAATTTTAGCACGATTTTTTCACTCTTAAGTTAGGATATGCGATCTGATTGAATAGATTATTTTTCTTATAAAGACTAGTTTTTTTTGTTTATTGAATAAAATATGATTGTATTTGCCTTTATAACTAGCTACATAATCGTAAGATTCTGTAGCCAGTTAGAAAAATTCGAATTGTTTGATTTGACAATTGAAAACATATCTGAAATCTTCTCATTTTCATTTGTTTTCAGGATGATTAAGGAGCCCATGATTTCCAAGGAGATATGAGGCACTTTTTGAGCTCTCCCTGCCATGTCAACTTTGTATTTTGAGTAAATTAGACAGCTGGTAGTTTTTGATATTTAGTAAAATTAGGGTGGTTGCATCCCCCATTATTTTTTGAAACCAACTTGATCTTATCAACAGGAAACAGTTATGTTTCCTGAAACCTATATAAACCTATTATTTTGAATTGTTTGATTTGACAATTGAAAACATACCTGAAATCTTCTCATTTTCATTTGTTTTTAGGATGATTAAGGAGCCCATGATTTCCAAGGAGATATGAGGCACTTTTTGAGATCTCCCAGCCATGCCAACTTTGTATTTTGAGTAAATTAGACTGCTGGTAGTTTTTGATATTTAGTAAAATCAGGGTGGTTGCATCGCCCATTATTTTTTGAAACCAACTTGATCTTATCAATAGGAAACAATTATGTTTCTTGAAACCTATATAAACCTATTATTTTGTATACATTGGATCATCTCAGCCTGGGGAAAGACTATGGATGTTTCACTACAGACTTGAATGAAATATAATACAAGTCACAACTTTAGCTTTTCTGTATGATGTTTTTATTCAAGTCATGTTTATTTCAATTCGTTAATATATTATGATTGCTTTTGTCGTCGTGGTTTATTATCAGTTGGTATGAATAAAGATTATATATTGTTGATATTTTCATGTCCCAGATATAACACATAGTAATCATTCGTTCAATTTGAATTAAGAGATTTATCTCTAATTTCAATCAAACGTTTATACGCAAGTTCTCACAGGAAGAATTATCTTATTGTGGCTTCTTGTAAAATTATAAGATTACTGTGACTACATCTATTATGTGTTCTGTTATTATGATTCAAACTCCATCATTACTGCTTCACATTTATTAGGAGCAATTTCAGGATCTGTCACAGGTTTACCTCATCAGATAAGGTGACTGGATGCTACACATTGAACAGATATTGGATGAAATAACAAGTCAGCCTGTTATTTGATTTCATTAGTATACTAAATATAGAAGCTTCTTGTAGTTAAAATACTTTCTACCATCTGTTATTTCTTTTGTTTAATTAGATAGTTTGATATTTGATTTCTTAAGTACAAACATCTTAGAAAACAAATCAAAATATTAGATAGTAGTTTTATTGTTGTTTAAAAAATCAGTTTACCTTCGATTTTCACGGATTTAGATTAAAATTCGTAGTTTGCATATATTATATATATATATCTTATAAATAGAATTATTGTATATATAAATTGTTCGTATATATATAGTTAATTGTACCTATAGATTTTATTAATTGTTATTTATTAGGTTATTGTTTTTCCTTTGTTTATTTTTTCTTTCTTTAGGACTTAGATCAGCTAACGGAGCCACAAAACCCGTCAGGGTGAGTTAATCCAAATGGGCTGGGTTATTTAGAGAACCCTGGACTGGACTCGCTCTTCCAGTTGATAGACGGTCAATTTCGCCCATCAACAGGTTCCCAAGAAAGAACGACGCATGAAGCAGACATGAAAAAAGAGCCAGAGATACCATATGCTCACAATGGACCATAATCAACAACCGGGCAGAGCACGACATCCATGAGTGAACAAATGGAGTGGGTTCTCTAGGACCCGCAACAATGCGCAGAACTGATTCAACTTTGCATCGCCATAACAAAGGTTCTGACTCTTTTTCCTGTAGCACTAAGGCTGAGGATTGCACCAGGACCACCAAAAAAGGAGGAGGTAGAGACCCACTCGAAGCATTCAACGGACAATGGACTTCCACTACAGATGAGAGCACCCTGAGACGCAACTCTTTCTTCCACTGATCTGGTATAGTGGCCAGTGACGCACTTAATTGGATTGATTAGAGCATCAACTGGTCAATTAGAGCAAAGGCTCCAGGAGAGATGGAGTAAACGATAGTTTTGAGATTAGTTTGAAGTGGAAGGATAGGATAAGCTAGAAAATCAACATCACAGAAAGATCGAGTTGTCGGTCTGAGAACATGATCGACAAACAACGTTTAGTTCGGGTCTAAAATTTGCGAGGAGGTTATTGTTCGAGGATTCTCACTTCGAAAAAATTGGTGATTTGAAAAGTTGAAATACCCAAAGTCCCAAAGGATGAATTGTCGAAGTGAATGAGGATCCATGTCAACAAGACTACATCAACAAGGACACATGGCACAATCAGACAATGACAAGTGTCAAGTTGTTTCAACATTTCAGGTCCATACAAATCACAAATATGAGTGACACGTGGCAGCTACTAGGCTCATGACATGTCATCAAGTGACATAAGTATGTCACTCTGGGATTTTTACTTCGGGAGTTTCACCACTAGAAAATGAAAAAATCTTTGAAGTCCCTAAGTGGAAACGAGATGTCCAATCTGAAAGATCACTTTACGAGCATTATCATCCATCGATCTAATCCAGTGGAAGGATAGCGTAAGTTGAAATCTCCAAAGTCCGAAGATGCAAAAGGATTGTGGACAGTGAGGAGGAGGAGCAGGACAGTGGATCCACTAGTTCAGATGAGGAGTCAACACCGACAGAGGAGCATCCTCCCTGTAGACCACCGACACCGGTTGGAGCCCATCCTCCACTAGTCCCACAATCACCAAAATAGGCTAACAAGAGGAAAATAACAAAGGGAGGTGTCATAGCGACCCTGTCTGGTGTTCCCAGGTATGATACCCTCTATATTAGAGGGATTATTTAGGAGCAATGGGAAATCACCCTGATAGATGGTGGGGCCACCCACAACTTCATCGACGCTTCACTAATATCGAGATGAGCACTTCAGACAGAGGAGTTTGAGGGTTTTGATGTTGCGGTAGTAGATGGCCACATAGTGGAGTGTGCAAGATACCAGATATATAAAATATGCAGACATAAATGAAATGCTAGAAATAACAGAATAACAGTAAAATATCCATCATAATCTTCACAATACACAAAAATGATTCACGAAATAGAAACATAAATAACACTTTGAATCAGATAGTAATGTTCACAGGCCTCTTCGAGGGGGCAACCTCCAATCGAGTAGCACTCTATTACAATAATATCCAAGCTAGGATTCTCATACCCTCGACTCCTATTTATACTAAAAAGAAGCATCTAGAGGAAGATCCTTCTAGAAGCGGAAGCTTCTATTAGGTCTTCT
>JZKD02S1922928.1:944502-971609 GCA_000966675.3 Picea glauca
ATATTGACCTTTATTACATGGAAATATATTATTCTACCTACATGAGGGGTTAGGTCCCTAACATGTCCTCCCCCTTAAAAACAACCTTGTCCTCAAGGCTTGAGATGGGGAAATTACTGCAGAATGGTAGTTGGTTCCCAAGTGGCATCTGTTGGAGTTGTATCTTTCCACTGGACTAGCACTTCGTTGATGGTTCGTTGACGCAGTCGACTCTCACGCTGGTCCAAAATTGCTTGTGGTTGTAGCCAAATGGAGCCTTCTTCGTCCAACTCGGGAAGGTTGGTTTGATTTTGGCACTTAGTTCCAATCAACTTCTTTAAGCAGGAAACATGAAAAACGGGATGGAGCTTAGAATGATTGGGAAAAGATAATTGATAGGCCACCTGTCCCACACGCTTGCGAACAGTATAAGGACCATAAAATTTGGGCACCAGTTTTTTACGATGGTCAGCCTTGATGGAAGTTTGTAGTCGAAGAAACACTTGATCCCCTTCTGCAAATTGACGTTTAGAGTGACCTTGATTTGTTTGTTGTTTCATGCGATTATGGGCCATGACCAAATTCTCTTTGAGGGTATGGAGAATAGCTTCTCAAACTGTAAGCATTTGTTCAACCCCCTAGACCTTCGAGACACCTGTCAAATATGAGAGGATTGAAGGTGGATTTTATCCATATACCACTTCAAAAGGAGTCATGCACATAGCTATATGGTACAAAGTGTTGTACCACAATTCAAATAGTGGTAACCACTGAGCCCACTGATTCTACCTTTCCGATGCAAAACACCTCAAATATGTTTCCAAACATTTGTTGACAAATTCAGTATGACCATCAGTCTGGGGATGATAAGTTGTGCTGAGATGCACTTGGGTGCCTTGTAGCTTGAGCAATTGTAGCCAAAAATTCCTGGTGAAAGTTGGGTCGTGATAAAAAACAATAGAATGTGGCATGCCATGAAGCTTGAAGACCTGGTCCATGAAAAGTTGAAACACAATAGATGTTATAAATGGGTGTTTAAGAGCACAGAAATGAGCATACTTGGAAAGACGATCAACTACCACCATGATGACTGATTTATTGCCCGATTTAAGTAAGCCAGAAATAAAATCCATAGAGATATCCCGCCAAATAGCAGGTGGAATAGGAAGAGGTTGTAGTGTGCCAGGAGATTTGACAATTTCACCCTTGTTGCGTTGACACACATCACATTTAGCCATAAAATTATGAATGTCATGTTTCATACCTTCCCAGAAAAAAGAACGTTTGACCCGGTCATAGGTTTTGGTAAACCTAGAGTGCCCAACTGTGGGTGTAGCATGAAGCTCAGAAAGTACCGTGGATTTAAGTTTTGATTGTTTACTTAAATACAAACGGCCTTTGTATCAAATCTCATCATTGAGCCAAGAGTACTTTGGGGAAACTGGAGAATTGGACTACAATTGTTGTATCAGATGCGAAATTTTGGGATCGTGTAGCCATTCCTGGTGAACAACTTGGAGCCAATATGGTATAATGAAACAGAGAGAAAAAAGAGACCCTTCAACTTCATATTTTCTTGAAAGTGCATCAACAACCACATTGTATTTTCCTTTTCTGTAAATGATCTCACAATCATATCCAAAAATCTTAGTCACCCATTTTTTTTGCTCAGGGGAGGACAGGAGTTGTTCTAGAAAATACTTGAGCCTTTGATGATTTGTCTTAATTTGGAAGATTTTCCCCAATATATAAGGTCTCCAAAGATCCACGACATGCATAATAGACAACATTTCGTTTTCATAGATTGATTTCCCCAAATTTATCTCGGACAATTGTTTGTTGGTAAAGGCCAAAGGCCGACCCTCTTGCATAAGGACAACGCCAATTTGTTTCCCGGAAGCATCACATTCCAGGACAAAGGTCTTTGTGAAATCAGGAAGGGCCGGGACTAGAGTGGTGCACGTGGCCATTTTCAAGGCTTGAAATTCCTGAGTAGCTGTTGAAGTCCAAGTGAAAAAGTTCTTTTTAAGGAGTGCAGTGAGAGGTGTTGCAATCTTTCCATAATTCTTAACAAACTTGTGATAATAACTTGTTAAACCCAGAAATCCCTGCAAGATTTTGAGAGTCTTTGGGTGAGGACAATCTTGCATAGCTTCAATATTTTTAGGATCCACCCTGACGTTGTCTTTAGATCCAACTATTTCTCATGGGATTTTGGCCAAAATCAAATAGAAAAAATCAACTAAAAAAAAACAAAACATAGAAACATTTAGAGTACTCTTATCTTATTTTGTAAAGTAACTCTCCATCCCCTTTTGTTTTGGTTCGACTGTGGTTGATTCTCATTTATTAATGTGCTCTACTTTCCTTTATTAATATCATATTATTGTATAATATTAGAGAGACTATTAACTTGATATTAGTTTTTCGTTTGACTACAAATTTTATTTTTGCGTACTTTCTATTGTTCAAACTAAAGAACTAAAAACATTATTTTTTATATAATAAAAAAACCCATAGAAATAATTTATATTTTTGCATATTTATTGTATAAAGAAAACCATATATGTCATGATCTCGTTGGATAATAGATTTGAAGTCTTATTGCTAGCTTTGCTATTCCGAATGATGGATATGTTGGCATATCCAAATTTTTTATCATCTACAATTTTTTTGAATTTGTACTATTTATATTAAAATGTTTGGATATCCAAAGTTCTGAACATGGATAGTCACTTTTCATATTACTTTGTCGTCTCAGTCAATTTTTTTAACATAGTCCCCAGTGTTTGAACTATTGTTATTATTTTTTATTTTTTTATTACTATTATTATGTTTGATTTTTCTTTATTGTTGTGTACTTCGAGAGTCTTTTTCATTGTTGCATTCGTAAATAGGCCTGCCACACTGCATTCTTTCTTAAATGTTTGCACAGCGCAATGCCCTTCGATGGTTCTGACAGTCTTAAGTGTTTACCTAATAAGCCTTGAATCCTTAAACGTTTATTCTACAGATGTGTTACAATGCAATTTCGTTCCATTTTTTGATATAGTGTTGTTTGCAGTGAAATTGGGCAATATTGTTCTTCATCGACATTACTGGTTCACTGGTTGATGCTTGTTCATTGGTTCGTTCGATGCTGGTTGTTGTTGTTTGATTCAACTTTGCAAAGTTGAGGTCCTGCAGTTGCAGTTGGACCTCTTCATGGTTGTTCACTGGTTTGTTGTTCTTCAACTTTGCAAGTTGTTGGACCTATTGTTGTGGTTTGCAAGTTTTGGAGCTATGCTTTTGTCATCCGACATTGACGGGTAAGTTTTTGTGCCAACTTTCGTTGCTATTCCTTTTTTCTGCTTGTTGTTTGCACCTTGCAAGAAAGAATTTTCAATAGTAGGAGTCCCTGCCTCAAAATTATATTGTAGAATATCTTTTTGTGTGGCTGTTGTGACCAAAATCTTTTCCTTGTTCTTGAACGTCAATGTTCTATACATAACACACCTTTGTCGCAGCCATGGTGACATATAAAAAAGAAAATCAGATGTTCTCCTCTTATTTTTTGTTCCTCGAAACCATGTGCTTTGTGCATTTTTTCCAGGTTGTTCCCTTCCAATCACATATCCCAACTTCCACGTCTTGGATATCTTGCCATAGATGTTTCCAAAATAGCAATGCAAAGGGGTTTAGAAAATGATTTCGGAGTTGTCAAAAGGGGGCAACCATCTGTCGGGGTTTTGTGATAGGGAATGCTTTTATTCTCTGAGTCAAAAAATATGTCCACCTGTTGCCTTTGTCCTATCCTTTCTGTCTTGCAGATCATCTTCAGCCTTTGAGAAGCTTGTAGGATGCACGCCATGAATAGTTTAAAAAATGATATACCTAGAATACTCGGTCTTTGTGCTTAACAAATTTATAGTGTTATTTATTTGTGTTGTCTCCTCTGTTTGGTTCACTGTTCAATGTACATTTGTTTTCTTGTCATATGTTGTGGCGAATAGGGGGGATTGAATTTGAAAAGAAGAAGTTTGAAGGATACATAGCGAGATTGGTATGCAGTTACTCTCTTGTACTTTGCTATTTGTCATTTTTTTTTCTTTGTTTTCATATAAACTGAAAATAGTTAAGAAACAACTTGAAAATCATAGTTTACGAGATGAAACAAGTAATAGATGTTGAGTCCTATGAAATAGATACAAAATCCATTGTACATGACAACATCAACGAGGTATTGCATAGCAATGGGATTTTTAGATTGGATGCATTCTCAGAGCATTCTGTTTAAAATTTTCAGAGCATTCTGTTTATACAAACTTAACCATTAAAATTTTCTGTTTAAAATCTCTTGAGCATTCTATTTATACAAACTTAATCTCTGGAGCATCCTTCTTCAGTATTGAAATTAATTACATAATCAATTTTATTGCATCCTTCTTCAGTATTTAATCCATTTTGCATCAAGTTCCTATTGTATGTTGTGTTGTAATTGAACTTTTCATTTGTTTTAGTCACAGTATCGTTGATTTCCTGAGATGTGACATTTGGAAGTTGAATTTGACCCTAAGCAGAGATTGTAAACTCTCATGTGACGAACACTATGACACAAACCATTGTTATTTTCTTGTTTTTTGATTATAGGATACATCCATGCCTAGGAGTTAAAGTCAAGTCGTGCAATATCATTAGTCCTTGCCAAAGGTTTGAGACTATAGCAATAATTTTTGGATTGATTGGGTTTTTGTTTTTGGGTTGACCAAAAATTGAGACTATAGAATGTTTTTTTGGATTGATTGTGTTTTTATTTTTGGTGGGCATTTATACAGTAACAAGTCTCTTTAGTAATTTATACAAAATCATTGATATTGGTTATTTTTGGAAGATTTTGGTCTATTTAATAATTTACACAAAATTAATGATAACTAGTTTTTAAGAAGATTTCGGTTTGATATTGGCTTTAACAATACATTTTAGTAACAAGTCTATTAAGTCATTTATAGAGAATTAATGATAACGAGTAGTTTTAAAAGATTTTGGTTTGGTTTTGGTTTTAGGGTTACATTTTAATTGTGCACATTCTAGAAAATTAATGATAATGGGTAGTTTTAAAAGATTTTGATTTGGTTTTGATTTTAAGATACATTATATTTTTGTGTGTGATAATAAATGTAAATATTAATTATATCAACTAAACTCTTGATATATTCATATACAATTTGTGAATATCAATGACTCTAAGTTCTCTTATTTGTATGAACAAGATAGGTCTTGCAACTTTATAGTGTAAAAAACAGTATATAATATAGACTTTTAGTTTCATTCTTTTTTTGCTTGCTTTATGTAGTAGCAAGTTTGTGCAGTAATTTATACAAAATTATTGTGGGTATTTTTGAAATATTTTGGTCTATTTAGTATTTTATACAAATTTACTAGTAACATGTTTTCAAGGAGATTTTGGTTTTGTTTTGGTTATAACAATACATTTTAGTGTTGGATGTGAGAGTGGTACACATGTGTGGAAGATATGGTCATTGGAAAAAGTCTCCCCACATAAAATTTTAAAATTGAAATTATGACCATTCATGAACACTATTTTTTAACTTAAAAATATGTATAAAATCATTTTTTTCACTTTATACTGATTTTTTTTTTTATAATAATCATTATTACTTAAAACCATTTCAACTAAGTATGGAGACTTAGTGGTGGGATCTTAGCAAATCAACCTTCCATAAATTACTCACTTATCATGGAGTAGAATAACTATGGGAGGATGAGTGATATGAATTATTCACTCAAGAGCTCAAAATAGTCCAACTTAAACATATGCATAAAAGCATTTTGTTTACTTTATATACATATTTTTTATTATAAACATTGTTACTTAAATAAAATTCAACCAAGTATGGAGAGCTAGTGGTCATAAATCTTAGCAAATCAACTTATCATAAATGATTCAGTTATCATGCAAATAACATGTTTTTAAGAATATTTCAGTTTGGTTGTCGCTTTAAGAGTGCATTTTAGTGTGTGGAGTGGGTAGATATCATTATAGAATAGGATATACATAATGTGAAAAATGTTTAAGTAAAATACCAAAATCAAAATTATGACCATTAATCAACAATATTTTTAAGTTAAACATATGCATAAAAACATTTTGTTCAATTTATATACTTATTTTTAATATATGTATATACTTCAAATAATTGAGATATCTAAAAAGTTAAAAGAGTTTGGTGTTAATGTTTGTTGATTAACAAAAGAAAAAATAATTATATAACTGTTTTATGTGTGTAAAATAAATATTAATATTTAAAAAAAAATTATATTAATTTGTTTTTTAAAGTAAGAAAAATGTGCATATTTTTGCATATGAATATAATTTTTACTAATGTAATCTTAAAATATTAACATAAACTATTTCTATGAACTTACTATTACTTTATTTCTATGAACAAGATAGATAGGTCTTGCAACTTTCTAGTGTAAAAAATGGTATATCATGATATGGATTTTGGTTTCACCCATACAAAATTATTGATACTAGGTATTTTTGGAAGATTTTGGTCTATTCAATAATCTATACAGAATTAATGATAACAAGTTTTTAAAAATATTTTGGTTTGGTTTTGGTTTTAACAATATATTTTAGTGTTGGTTGTGTGCAAGGGACACATCTATGCAGAGTGCATAGGTGCATAAGATATATATGTGCATATGTGTAATATTCCAAATATAAAAAGTATGCAGAACAGAAATAAATAGCTATAAATGGAAAATGAACAACAATATAACCAGAACAACACCACGATAATACCAAAATGATAACAAAATAACACCAGAAATAACACTTTGATTACCGAGAGCAATGTTCACTTGCCTCTTCGAGGGGGCAACCTCCAATAGAGCAGAGCTCTATTACAATAATATCCAAGACAAAAGTTTGCATACCATCGACTCCTATTTATACTAAATATGTCTATCAAAAGAACCATCTAGAGGAAGATCCTTCTAGAAGCGGAAGCTTCTATTAGGTCTTCTTACATTGGACTTATTCTTCCTTATTGCTAGGCCTTATTAATATTGACCTTTATTACATGGAAATATATTATTCTACCTACATGAGGGGTTGGGTCCCTAACATGTCCTCGCCCTTAAAAACAACCTTGTCCTCAAGGCTTGAGATGGGGAAATTACTGCAGAATGGTAGTTGGTTCCCAAGTGGAATCTATTGGAGTTGTATCTTTCCACTGAACTACCACTTCCTTGATGGTTCGTTGACGCAGTCGACGCTCACGCTGGTCCAAAATTGCTTGTGGTTGTAGCCAAGTGGAGACTTCTTCGTTCAACTCGGGAAGGTTGGTTTGATTTTGGCACTTAGTTCCAATCAGCTTCTTTAAGCAGGAAACATGAAAAACGGGATGGAGCTTAGAATGATTGGGAAAAGATAACTGATAGGTCACGTGTCCCACACGCTTGAGAACAGTATAAGGACCAGAAACTTTTGGCACCATTTTTTTACGATGGTCATCCATGATGGAAGTTTGTAGTCAAAGAAACACTTGATCCCCTTCTGCAAATTGACGTTCAGACTGACCTTGATTTGCTTGTTGTTTCATGTGATTATGGGCCATGACCAAATTCTCTTTGAGGGTATGGAGAATAGATTCTCTAACTATAAGCATTTGGTCAACCCCCTAGAACTTCGAGACACCTGTCAAATATGAAAGGATTGAAGGTGGATTTTATCCATATAACGCTTCAAAAGGAGTCATGCACATAGCTATATGGTACAAAGTGTTGTACCACCATTCAAATAGTGGTAACCATTGATCCCACTGATTCTACCTTTCCGATGAAAAACACCTCAAATATGTTTCCAAACATTTGTTGACAAATTCAGTTTGACCATCAGTCTGGGGATGATAAGTTGTGCTGAGATGCACTTGGGTTCCTTGTAGCTTGAACAATTGTAGCCAAAAATTACTGGTGAAAGTTGGGTCGTGATAAAAAACAATAGAATGTGGCATGCCATGAAGGTTGAAGACCTGGTCCATGAAAAGTTGAACCACAATAGATTTTTTAAATGGGTGTTTAAGAGCACATAAATGAGCATACTTGGAAAGATGATCAACTACCACCATGATGAATGATTTATTGCCCAATTTAGGTAAGCCAGAAATAAAATCCATAGAGATATCCCACAAAATAGCAGGTGGAATAGGAAGAGGTTGTAGTGTGCCAGGAGATTTGACAATTTCACCCTTGTTGCATTGACACACATCACATTTAGCCATAAAATTATGAATGTCATGTTTCATACCTTCCCAGAAAAAAGAACGTTTGACCTGGTCATAGGTTTTGGTAAACCTAGGGTGCCCAACTGTGGGTGTAGCATGAAGCTCAGAAAGTATAGTGGATTTAAGTTTTGATTATTTACTTAAATAAAAACGGCCTTTGTATCGAAGATCATCATTGAGCCAAGAGTACTTTGGGGAAACTGGAGAATTGGACTACAATTGTTGTATCAGATGTGAAATTTTGGGATTGTGTAGCCATTCTTGGCGAACAACTTGGAGCCAATCTGGTAAAATGAAAGAGAGAGAAAAAAGAGACCCTTCAACTTCATATTTTCTTGAAAGTGCATCAACAACCACATTGTCTTTTCATTTTCTGTAAATGATGTCACAATCATATCCAAAAATCTTAGTCACCCATTGTTTTTGCTCAGGGGAGGAAAGGAGTTGTTCCAGAAAATACTTGAGGCTTTGATGATTTGTCTTATTTTGGAAGAGTTTTCCCAGTATATAAGGTCGCCAAAGATCCACGACATGCATAATAGCCAACATTTCATTTTCATAGATTGATTTTCCCAAATTTATCTCAGACAATTGTTTGTTGGTAAAGGCCAAAGGCCGACCCTCTTGCATAAGGACAACGCCAATTCGTTTCCCGGAAGCATCACATTCCAGGACAAAGGTATTTATGAAATCAGGAAGGGCCGGGACTAGAGTGGTGCACATGGCCATTTTCAAGGCTTGAAATTCCTAAGTAGCTGTTGAAGTCCAAGTGAAAAAATTCTTTTTAAGGAGTGCAGTGAGAGGTGTTGCAATCTTTCCATAATTCTTAACAAACTTGTGATAATAACTTGTTAAACCCAGAAATCCCTGCAAGATTTTGAGAGTCTTTGGGTGAGGACAATCTTGCATAGCTTCAATATTTTTAGGATCCACCCTGACGTTGTCTTTAGATCCAACTATTTCTCATGGGATTTTGGCCAAAATCAAATAGAAAAAATCAACTAAAAAAAAACAAAACATAGAAACATTTAGAGTACTCTTATCTTATTTTGTAAAGTAACTCTCCATCCCCTTTTGTTTTGGTTCGACTGTGGTTGATTCTCATTTATTAATGTGCTCTACTTTCCTTTATTAATATCATATTATTGTATAATATTAGAGAGACTATTAACTTGATATTAGTTTGTCGTTTGACTACAAATTTTATTTTTGTGTACTTTCTATTGTTCAAACTAAAGAAACAAAAACATTATTTTTTATATAATAAAAAAACCCATAGCAATAATTTCTATTTTTGCATATTTATTGTATAAAAAAAACCATATATGTCATGATCTCGTTGGATAATAGATTTGAAGTCTTATTGCTAGCTTTGTTATTCCAAATGATGGATATGTTGGCATATCCAAAGTTTTTATCATCTACAGTTTTTTTGAATTTGTACTATTTATATTAAAATGTTTGGATATCCAAAGTTCTGAACATGGATAGTCACTTTTCATATTACTTTGTTGTCTCAGTCAATTTTTTTAACATATTCCCCAGTGTTTGAACTATTGTTATTATTTTTTATTTTTTTATTACTATTATTATGTTTGATTTTTCTTTATTGTTGTGTACTTCGAGAGTCTTTGTCATTGTTGCATTCGTAAATGGGCCTGCCACACTGCATTCTTTCTTAAATGTTTGCACAGCACAATGCCCTTCGACAGTTCTGACAGTCTTAAGTGTTTACCTAATAAGCCTTGAAGCCTTAAATGTTTATTCTACAGATGTGTTACAATACAATTTCGTTCCATTTTTTGATACAGTGTTGTCTGCAGTGAAATTGGGAAATATTGTTCTTCATCGACATTACTCGTTCACTGGTTGATGCTTGTTCATTGGTTTGTTCGATGATGGTTGTTGTTGTTTGATTCAACTTTGCAAAGTTGAGGTCCTGCAGTTGCAGTTGGACCTCTTCATGGTTGTTCACTGGTTTGTTGCTCTTCAACTTTGCAAGTTGTTGGACCTATTGTTGTGGTTTGCAAGTTTTGGAGCTATGCTTTTGTCATCCGGCATTGACGGGTAAGTTTTTGTGCCATCTTTTCGTTGCTATTCCTTTTTTCTGCTTGTTGTTTTCACCTTGCAAGAAAGAATTTTCAATAGTAGGAGTCCCTGCCTCAAAATTATATTGTAGAACATCTTTTTGTGTGGCTGTTGTGACCATAATCTTTTCCTTGTTCTTGAACATCAATGTTCTATACATAACCCACCTTTTTCACAGCCATGGTGACATATAAAAAATAAAATCGGATGTTCTCCTCTTATTTTTTGTTCCTCGAAACCATGTGTTTTGTGCATTATTTCTAGGTTGTTCCCTTCCAATGACATATGCCAACTTCCAGATCTTGGATATCGTGCCATATATGTTTCCAAAATAGCAATGCAAAGGGGTTTATAAAATTATTTCGGAGTTGTCACAAGGGGGCAACCATCTGTCGGGGTTTTGTGATAGGGAATGCTTTTATTCTCTGAGTCAAAAACTCTGTCCACCTGTTGCCTTTGTCCTATCCTTTCTACCTTGCATATCATCTTCAGCCTCTGAGAAGCTTGTAGGATGCACACCATGAATAGGTTAAAAAATGATATAACTAGAATACTCGGTCTTTGTGCTTAACAAATTTATAGTGTTATTTATTTGTGTTGTCTCCTCTTTTTGGTTCACTGTTCAATGTACATTTGTTTTCTTTTCATATGTTGTGGCGACTAGGGGGGATTGAATTTGAAAAGAAGAAGGTTGAAGGATACATAGCGAGATTGGTACGCAGTTACTCTCTTGTAGTTTTCTATTTGTCATTTTTTTTTTCTTTGTTTTCATATAAACTGAAAATAGTTAAGAAACAACTTGAAAATCATAGTTTAAGAGATGAAACAAGTAATAGATGTTGAGTCCTATGAAATAGATACAAAATCCATTGTACATGAAAACATCAACGAGGTATTGTATAGCAATGGGATTTTTAGATTGGATGCATTCTCATATACTATAGGAGATTGCCTTTTCGATGCATTTCAGGTTCTATTGAATTTTCATTATTCCTCAATCGAACTGCGCAATGGATTGATGGATTATTTCTTGAGTTGTTTAAAAAATGGCAACGCTAAGGCATTGGAGTTGTATGAATATGAATTATCATCTTATTTTGTTTGGTAGTTGCATGGAATACATGATGTCACTACATATTTTTCAAAGATGCATTTGTTTGCATCTGCAATTCTTCCCCCACATGAGAAGGGACTTTGGGGAGATATATTTTCTATACGGTGATTTTCTAAGTGGAATATCAATATATCAATTGGAATATGGTCATTGACAAGAAAAACAAGATATCTATTATTCAACAAAACTGCATCTAGCGATCCATACTGCATCTTGTTCCATGATGTCAATCTCGTCAGTGGTCATTATGAACCACTACTGTATAGAAAATTATCCATATGCAATCTTAGAGGACCTCATATTTACTTGTCCCTTGTTTGCAAAGACCTTGAATCACAATGGAAATGGATTATGCATCGTATACACTTCCATGTCTTGCAGATAGCAACAATTGTTACATATAGTTGTGGAGATAGTTTGTTCAATGCAATTTTCTATTTGGTAGCAACATAGTTCGATGTTCAGTCGTTGTGGCTTTACATTGTACAATCCTTTTTCAATGAAATTATAGGTGGCAACCAACAAGATTTTAGTTGCTTGCATCAACACCTTTCGCCATATATCCTAGAAAATATGTCGACAATTGAAAGTTGGCAAGAATACATTGTAAACATGGCACTACCATATGAAAAAGGAAATGTAGAGGGTGGCAGATTCTGTTTGCAATGGATATCTATCATATTCAGAGTAAATATCCAGGTCTAGTCGGCCCTGCCAGATGACACTGTCCATTCTTGGCCTATTGATTCAAATTACGATTGAACAATTGACATCATCTCGTTGAAAACAGATATGACACATACCCATTATAAACCTTTGATGGGAAATATCACTAGTTCAAGGTCCACTGTCCATGCCACCCAAACCGCATCGAATCTGCATACGCGTAGCATGCTATTTAATGAGAATGAAACTCATCCTAGTTGCGATGGGGCCATACGAGGCTTAAACAAAAAATGTAGACTAACTTATCACAACTTGAAAAAGGTCATATGTGAAATTCGTCCCAATTGTGATGAGGCCATACAGGGCTTAAATAAAAAATGTAGACTAACTTATCACAACCTGAAAAAGGTCATACATGAGAGAAAAAAATACATTGGTAGTATAGGAAATACTGTTGGTTCAGGGTCCAGTGCCAATGCCATCCAAAGCACATTGAATCTGCATAAGCATCGCATGCTATTTAATCAGAATGAAACTCATCTGAGTTTCCATGAGGTCATCCTAGCCTTGAACAAGAAACATAGACTAAGTTATCACAACTTGAAAAAGGTCATACATGAGAGAAAAAAATACATTACTATGCTTCCTTCTAGAGAGAAACTGACATATCACAACCTAAAAAAAATTGTTTGTGCACAACACAATAGAAACATGTACGGTCACATATCCCAAAATGGTCATGGCACTATCTGAGAGGAAAAAATCACATTCGTGGGCTAGAACCAACACCATGCACTAATACCAATGAAAACCAACAAACACTTTCTACGCATACTTCTCTACGGAAGAAAGATGCAAGACAAACCTATATGAAAAAAAATCAAAGACACTCCTTCCATTGCATGTGCAATTTGCGATCAATTGAATTTCGCAAAAAAAACCAAGTCTTTCACGCCTAATTTGGAAGAAGAATACCTGCGCTTGACACTAAATGATAAAACATTTTCCAGTGGAAACATTTGTCTTCCATGCAAATGGTCACTTCAAAATGGAAAAATGCCACAATTTGCAATGCTTGACCAAATAAGATGTAATACACCACTACCAGATGTAAGTTCACTTACAGAACTTGAAGAGAGACTTGTGTCTCTGCGAATTGCATTTGCACAAATAAAACCCTACGGCTATAAACGACCCCAAATGGGCTTAACAAGATCAATTATTAATGTGCATGTCCAACTAGATGTTGTGCAAAAATCCTTGCCACAATTCATTAGCGATACAATGACAATTGTTGTGGCTCTCAAAAAATGCTTGGAATAAAAAAATGCATATCAGACAGATAAAGTGTGTGTGCATGTTTTCATGAAAACATTAAAAGAATTATGTTTCAGGGCCCTGTACAAAACACAGAACATTTGTATAAATGAGAACTAGAACAATGTTCTTGGAGAAGAGGATGACAGCTCTACATAGACTCTCGAAACTGCTAGTGAATTTGATACAAGTGATGAATCGGAGAATGAAACACCTGCTGAGACATTGGTACATGGATTCACTGATTCACAACGCATCCGTGACTTGCAAGACAAGATTGTCGAAAGTGCACCTGCTGAGGGGAAACATCCACTTGGAATATTCAAGGACAAATTTGCTAAGGAAATGAACTTCCAGACACTGTTCTATGGAGATCCATGTCCCAGTGACATTATGGAATGATTCAATTACCATAAAATAGTTCAATGGGAGCTGCTACATTCAAGCGGTGACTTCTCTTGTCACATAACAATTTTTTTTTTCAAAACAATGCACATAATAATAGAGCAAGTGTTGTCTTGCATGTGGGTGTGAATAAGAAAAGGCCAATTACAAGGAAGAAATTTGTTGGCCAAGGATGTCAAGTACAAAGTAAACCTAGAAATATGATATTGGATACATAGATTTCAAAAACATTCACATCTCTCCTGACTATTTGCAACAAAACAAGAAAACTATTTTTGCAATGATCCGATAATTGGGACCGCCAACATTTTTCATCACATTTACAAGTGCAAATCATTGTTGGGATCTATTGGTGGTTGTGGTATCTAACTTGCATAGGAACATGAAATGTAAAAAACAAACCGATACACTGGAAAATAATGACATTGACTACCTCATAAGAAAAGACCCAGTGTCATGTACTCGCTAATATAGACATAGAATAAATGCTTTGAGACAAATGATATTCCATGATGAAACGTTTTTCGAAAAAATATCGGACTATTTTTTTGTGACTGAATTCCAGAATAGGGGGAATGAGCATGACCATGCACTGTTGTGGATAGAGGGTGCACCGGTCTATGGAGTTGACAACAAGATTGAGCAGTTTGTGGACAAATACATAACATGCAACAAAGATCATTTGGATCCAAAACTTGCCAAAGTTCATAGACATTATCATACAAAAAGTTGTAAAAAACGAAAAAACTCACATTACATATACAACTTCGACGTGCCGCCAATGAGAACAACAAGAATCATAGAGCTACTTAGTCTAGGGGAAAATGTTGTCGTTGAGAAATCTAAATCCTTATTCGCATTTCTAGAACAACGAGATTTTGATGAGTTGATGAGCTTAAATGACTTCTTGACATAGCTAAATCTAACAAAAGATGAGTACATCCAAGACATACAATGTACGCTTAAACAACCAACAATTTTCCTTAAACGAAAACTTTCCCATATCTGGAACAACTATTTCTCCAAGGACATGCCAGTTATGTGGATTGCAAATACAGATGTGCAATACGTCCTTAATGCATATGCTGCAACATCGTACTGTACCTCACATATGAAAAAGGTTGACAAATCTATGACAAGTGCATTCAGAAGAATACATAAAGAACATGAAAGAAGTCATATTGATGCTATACAAATGATATGTATGCTTGGCAATACATTACTTAATCTTCAACAAATGTTTGCTCAACAAGCAGTCCACATTGCACTTTCCCTGCCCCTCAATTGTAGTTCAAGAAAATGTGTCTTCATAAACACATCTCCACTTGCGAAACACACATTTATGCTTAAACCATCTTTGCTAGAACAAGAGCTTGACAATTCAGAGGACATGCTATGTCGCTCTATTATTGATTATTAACTCTAGCGTCCATCTCATATTAAGCATATCTGCTTAGTAGAATTCGTATCGCATTACAAAAAAATGGTGTGCCCATATCAAAAAGAAAAAAACCCTTTTTGATACGGTTTGTCAAATACAACAAACATACTAACTATGAAAACTATTGTAGAGAAAAACTATTGTTATATGTTCTGTTCGATGAAAACAAAAACACATTAAAACATAACTTCCCTACATAAGAAGTTGTGTATGTTTCCTCCGAGACTATAGTGAAAATCAATGAATCTAGATTTACTTACAATGTTAATTCAACATGGGGTGATCTAGAAAGTGCAGTTAATGAACTTTAAAACCCTGACAATCTTGATGAGACATTCAAAAACTGAAAAACAACCAGAACTCCCTATGAGTCGTATGACTTGCAAGCATATTTGCCTCATCCTCGAGCAGGAAGCATTGAAAAATGTATCAATCTTGCTTTTCAAGTCACACAACATCATTTCTTTATTGAAAATAATGAATACCACAAAATTAGATGTCTGTTGAATCGAGAACAACAAACAATTCTAAAGGACATTGTGCGTAAAAAATGCTTGAGCATGCACACTCCTGTGCACCTGTTCCTTACAGGTAGAGCAGGAATAGGAAATACATTAAAAATGAAAGCACTATTCCAAATGCTTATACAAATCTATGATTCAAACAATTCATTTGATCCTATGAAACCAAAGGGCCTAATAGTTGCATACACAGGAAAAGTTGCATATAATGCAAGTGGAACAACAATCCACTCTGCATTTTTTATGTCTTTTAACAAGTCATAGTTTCTTCCACTCAACAAGGAAATGTTAGATACCTTTTCTAAGATTTATGAAGAATTGCAACTTGTCTTTATAGATGAGGCATATTTGATTGGAAGTCGCTTTTTGTATTCCATTGACAACCGGCTAAGAAGCATAAAACATGTGCACACAAAATACTTTGGAAACATTGACATGATATTCTGTGGGGATCTTTACCAGGAACATCCCATCGAAGATTCTTTGATATTTGAACAACCTACAATTAACATGCAAACAATGATGCATGAATTCTGGAGAGACAATATAAAATGATTTGAATTGCATACTACAATGCGCCAAATAGATGAAACATTTATTGCAGTTCTGAATAGAATGCAGACAAACAACCAAACACATGATGACTTAACATATATCAATTCAAGGTGATTTCAACCCGCACCAACATACCCAACCTTCCCTTACCTGTTCTACACAAATAGGTATGTTGCAATGCATAATAGGTACATGCTATCACTCATGTTTGGCGATGATATCATCATCAATTCAATTGACCTGGAAGAAGGCAACGATGGAAATGTGCCACGTCATGAATATACAACCACTTTACCTTTGCAACTTGTCCTGAAATTAGACATGCTGGTTGAAATATATGCCTGCAACTATGATTCACAGGATGGCTTGGTCAATGGTGCAGATGGAATACTCAAAGGCTATACCAAAACAAAAAAACTCGATGTCCTGTGGATTAAGTTCCATGAACCGCATATAGGAAAACGACAAGAAAATAAGTTGGCTTATCTATATAATTCAAAAACTGCAAGTGATTGGACACCTATATTGCGAATATCAAAGCCAGTATCGACATCAACAAAGACAGGTCGACTGAAGATTTGAAAACTGTTTCCAATTAAAATTGCATGTGCACGTACAGTCCACAGATCGCAAGGACTAACACTTGATAGTGTTGCATTTTATCATGCTGGAATTTTAATACATGGACTTGTATACACAACAATGTCCCGTGTCAGAAGTATAGACTCCTTGTATTTACTAATTCTTCTTACAAAAGATAACTTCAAAGTCAAACATAAAGTTGATATTGAAATGCAACGCCTCAGGACTACCACAAAGTGGCATCTACAATATGATTACCAATCCATACAAACAAACTCATCTATATCAATTCTCTCGCTTAACACGCGCAACTTACATGCACACATGGATGATATACTCAATGACTATGACACAATGCAATCTGATATTTTGTGCTTACAGGAAACATACATGGCATTATGCATGCAAAATAAACAATTTCCAAATAAAAATTGCATATCAAGTTACATTACGCATGGGGTGATGATATTGGTGAAAAAACATGTAACAATTTTGGAGCATATACATTTCGAAGAAAAGAATGTTGAGATGGTGCTTGCAAAAGTATTTTTCCATGGATAAAAAATTGCAATACTGAATCTGTATGCTGCTCCCCATGCAACATTCTCCAACATACTAAATGTTCTTTCCAATGCATTAGACCATTTGCATGTGAACAAAACCATTTTCATTGTAGGAGACTTCAATATTGACATGCTACAAAATAATGCTAGAAAAAAAGAATTGGAAAACTATATGTACAAATACAGTCTCCTCTTTCTTTTGAACAACACAAGCCATGTACAAAATGCGCTTATTGACCATGTATGGTTGAATGTGCCCATTTCTCAACAAAACATCTTTATCTTAGACACATACTAGTTTGATCACGATACAATTGGTATTGCACTTGAATTATGAGATATACATCAAACATATTGCAAAATCATATTTCTATGTTTCAAAGCATATCCGCCTAGCCTATTGTGGAAAACCAAATTATCCAACTTCTTAGTTTTCCTTGGTTTGTACACATACTGCTCTGATCACCATACAATTGGTATTGCACTTGAATTATGAGATATACATAAAACATATTGCAAAACCATATTTCTATGTTTCAAAGCATATATGTCTATCTTGTTGTAGAAAATCGAGATATCCAACTTCTTAGTTTTCCCTTCTTTGTAATTGATTTTGGGCACATAATTTTTTTACAAAAAAAAATAATATATACACAAACATGGATAAAAAAAAAATGGTACATTCTTCTAACACTATCTATTACTCTATTCCTTTTATTCTATTTTATTTAGTCTATGTACACATTACTTTTTTTTTTCTTTACATGTCAACTTATGTTCATGTCCATTTTTTTTGTACTTTTTTCATAGAAACAAATAGGAAAACTAAACACAACAAAGAACTCTTAACCTGAAATGTAGAAGAATCAATGAAAAGGTGCATATTTCTACTCGTGTTCCATATCCAATAGTTTTTCATTTACTCTGTCTATATTTGTTGCACTGGTTTGCAACTCTGTTTTTTTTCCCCTTAGATACTCCATATCTTCTTGTACATTAACTTGTCTTCATCTCAATTCTATTTTCTGTGCTGCTATCTTGAAATAAATAAATTTGTACTCCATCTTTTTTTTCATGTGTTCCTATGTAGCAGCTTGATTTCATGTCCATTGTATTCTTTGTATTGCTACATTAAAACAAGAACACAATAATTGGGCACAAGGATGGAGCCTTATGTGCCAGATCTTCTAAAGATGGAGTGCAATGTGCTGCAAAAAATACAATGTGTATACCTGAGACTAAGAGGTATGGCTACAAAAAAATACGTTGTCCAAGTTGTCCAATTTAGTTTTAAAAAATTAGCTATTTCATTTGTTTGACAAGTTGAGACAAAAATTATCCACTAATGTAATTTATTCTATTTGTACACAAGCATGGAATGAGGAAGCGGTCAGGTCAGACTCATGATAAATTATAGCATTATATAAATTACTATAAATCTTGGTAAAATGTTGTAATATTCTATAAATTACTAAATCTCATGTTGCGGTCGGTCGGACTCATGATACATAAGCATGACTATAAATGTGAACCCGTGAGTCCACCAACCTGCACATGGTGTCACATCTATTTTATACTATATTTCTATTTTATTTACTCTATATACATATTCCTTTTTTTTTTTTTTACATGTCAACTTATGTTCATGTCCATTTTGTTTTGTACTTTTTTTCATAGAAACAAACACGAAAATTAGACACGGAAAAGAACTCTCAACCAGAAATGTAGAAGAATCCATGCAAAGGTGCATATTTCTACTCGTGTTCCATATCCAATAGTTTTTTGTTTACTCTGTTTGTATTTGTTGCATTGGTTTGCAGCTCTGTTTTTTTTCTCCTTGGATACTCCATATCTTCCTATACATTAACTTGTCTTCATGTCAATTCTATTTTCTGTGTTGCTATATTGAAATAAATAAATTTGTATTCCATCTTTTTTTTCATGTGTTTCTACATAGCAGCTTGCTTTCATGTCCATTGTATTCTCTATATTGTTACATTGAAAAAAGAACACAGTAATTGGGCACAAGGATGGAGCCTTATGTGCCACATCTGAAAAAGTTGGAGTGCAATGTGTCGCAGCAAATACAATGCGTATGCTTGAGACTAAGAGGTATGGTTACAAAGAACTCTGGTCTTCATATGTTGTCCAATCTGTCCAGCTATATGTTTTTCCCATAGTTGATGTGTTTCTGTTGCTTGATAATTATCACACTAAGTGTTTTTCTGTGAGGCATACAATTATTTCCTCCCTTTCTTTTTCCTCTTCTATACTTATCCGTTCTCCCTTTTCTTATTCCCCTCTATTATCTATTTCTAATTCTATACTTAGTCCCATGTCTATGCTCAAGGGTTCCTAGGATGGCAATGTGACAGATTCCATGTCCATCTATATATTTACATCACAAGTCTGACCGACTGCCATTCGTTTTCATAGTTGGAGAATTTTATGGCTGCGGGTTCCTTCATAGGCACTATTGAACTCTCATGCCCTGTGTTTGTGGTATAAATCTTGCACCCGAAACTTCGGTGATGTACAATTCGACCCTGTATTTGAACCCCTAGGCCTCAGTCTACCTACGATGACTCCGTATGAATGCTTGCATATAAATGTGCTAAGTCATATATTTTGTCTATTTCTTGTTGAGATAGATATAAACAACATCTCTTTTATCTAGAACCATGGTCTGTTGAGCTCCAGCTATATTCCATGGCTGAAAATATTTTTCCTATAGTTGATATTTTTCCCAGTTCATTTCCACACTTAGCCAATTTTATGGCTGCAGGTTCCCCCCAATGCATTATCGAACTACCATGCCCCATGTTCGGATATACATCTTGCACCCAAAAATATGGTTATCTACAATTCAACCCTAGACTCCTCAAACTTGAAATCCTCACTCTGCCTATGATAACTCCATCTGACCACCCCGCCTTTCCATACTTAATACCAAGTGTTGTTCTGTGATGCATAAAGTTCTTTAATCCCTTTGTTTTTCTCTTCTATACTTGTCACTTTTCCCCTTTTATTCTTACCCTCTATTATCCATTTTTTCTTCTATACATAGTCACATGTCTATGCTCGCGGGTTCCCAGGGTTGTGGACTCAGAAATTCTATATCCATCTATATATTCACATCACGAGTCCGACCGATTGTTGTTCGTTTCCATACTTACCCAATTTTATGCCTGACGGTTCCTAGCTAGGCCCTATGGAACTCTCATACCCTGAACTCTCATGCCCCATAGTCAATGTGTTTCTATCGCTTGACAATTATCAGACAAAGTGTTCTTCTGTCAAGCATAAATTTCTTCGCTCCCTTTCTTTTTTTCCTCTTCTATACTTAGTTGCATTTCTATGATAGTGGGTTTCCAGATCACGAACCCACAAATTGTATATCCATCTATATCTTGACATCATGACTCTGACCGACCTCTTTCGTTTCCTTAGCCAATTTTATGGCCACGGGTTCTCAGGTAGGCGTTATCGAACTCTCATTCCCTGTATTCAGAGTATACATCTTGCATCCAAAACTTGGGTGATCTACAATTCCATCACGAACTACCAGGTTCAAAAAAGTACCAAAGCATGTTTCACTCCCCTCCATCCCTGCCACCTTCGCCCCTTCCCAATGCACATTAATTATGATTTTACTAGTGACAGCTCACCACATATGTTCGAAAATATTGACATTAATAAGTGGAAAGATCGAGGACATCTCCCATTAAAATGCATTAATGGGAGAATATTCTGGAATCTAATTAGTTTCTTTATGTCAATATTGAATTCGCAAAAAAATGTTGGTTATTTTAGTTTTTTTAAGGCGTCATCATAGCAAGAATGTAATATTGTGTTGGCCCACTATCATCTACAAAGGTGTTGACATGATGCCCCTCTTTAGTATTGTTCATATATTACAGGTTCGCATATTTGAGAGTATTCTTGCATATGAAAATGTTGCTACACCCTTCCAATTTGAACATAGTTTGCATTTGGGCCACAAAGAACACTAATAAAATAAAATAATATGAAAATTGTTTAAGTAAATATAACAAATTATCTTCTAACTTGAACCTGATTTTGTCAAGATCCAGGTATATTACATAGCTCAAAATGTTTTCCCTTCTTTTCCATACTTTCTCGATTTCCCTGCCATCTTCACACACTTTCCCAGTGCAAATTGATTATGCTTTTATTAGCTTTGAAAAGATTGGCATTAAAAGGCGAAAAGGTTGAGGACATCTCCCATTAAAACAAATTGAACCAAGATTTACCGGAGATTATATTATGAAGTTGCAACATCCATTTTAAATACAATGAGGAGAAAAGGAACGTTCTCATCACCTTATGGCTGCAGCTCGACAACATTTTTGTGGAGATACCCTGAATATTTGCAGGCACGAGGACAAGAGTTTTAAGTGGTCCATAGATTATGAATACTACTCATCCACTTCTACCCAGAAGAAATGTATCTTGACATTTGAAATTACAGCGACAGATTGTGTCCCTAATTTTTTTCACTTTAAGGACTTGGTCACGTGTTGCATCGAGAACTATATTCCGAAAAAGTAGATTATCTAGATGGGGAACCATTCCCAAGTCTCCTTATTGCCTCAAGTATTTTGAAATATGTTAACACATCCCGACCCAATGCCTACTTTCAAGGGAGATAATTGTAGAGAGTTCTTAAAGAAGCATGGTAATGAATTGGACCTCTTGCCGAAGTTCTTACAGGACCCAACACCCACTCCCCAAGACATAAACATATTATAAGTTAGTGCATTTAAAAACCTTTTTCAGAAAATTGCATGGATTTTCACGAGGATAACGAGACAAGAAAGTGTAGAAGACATCTCTCAGATGATTCTGTATATTTTATATTTTATGGTCAAGGAACAAGCCATCTTCCATTGTCGCAGGTTGATTTCCATTGAAATCTCTTCCTAGTTATTGCAATACAGAAGGCAGAACAAATTCTTTATGTCATATTATTTAATTTTCGTCGTGCCAAATTTCTATCCATTTCCTAGACTATCTATGTATAATAATATGAACTATGAATTTGACCCAGTAACATTCTCGTTCCAGATATTATGGAGACATGACGCTTGCCAACATTTTTATAAAGTCTTTAGTGATTTTGTTTCAATTTTTAAAGCATTGATACTTGGAAATTATTTTCCCTGGTTGTTTGACCAACTAACAATCTTCTTAGATAGGAAGGGCACACTAGAAGAAATGGAGAACTATAATGTTATAAGTATTTTTGGGTCTAAACAAAATCCTTTCTTCCTTCCATGTCACATATCTGGTACAATGTTTTTTGCTGGAATACCAAGGGAGTACATCCATTGGTTGCATTTTTTCCATGAAAAAAAAAAGGTCAATTCATCTCTCTGCCTTGGAAAGTTGGGGATTTCATGGTCAGGAACCACTTCAATAGTTCTTTCACTGACACTATCATGAATGAACTCGGTGCCAGTACCAATTATTCGCACAAGTAGAAATGAAAAGGCCAGGGTGAAAAACGTGCCCAATCCCCGACTGCCACACCCAAGACCACAACATCTCGTAGCAATACTCCAACGGCCTACCCAAGTAACAAAGCCACAAATAGTTCTTCAGGAGGAGGAGGAGATAAGAACCCTCCCTTCGACAAAATTGAAAGTTGTCACAAACTTCCACAAGCAAAAAAAGGAAAATAATAGTCCAAGAACAGGAGGGACCAAGGGGAGAAATTGATATCCACGATCTCTCCCTCGAAGATATGGAACTAGAAATTGACATTGAAAAAATGTTCCCTGGTGATGACCACCTAGATAGCATTGCTATGCACAATCCTGGGATGGAAATAATTGGAATATATACATTGGAAGAAGAAGATTCTTTTGCATTTCAGAGCGTTGTTTTTTACAGAGAATCCAAAAAATTGATTATTGAAAAGAGAGATGTAAAGAATAATAAAGGGAAATCTCGTTCAGAGATCAACCTATGCAACATGCTCCCTTCCCAGATATCCTAGATACACCGAGCAACTGGAGATGCTCTAGACAACTCTATTAGCAGCCTTGAAACAAAAATGTCATGTTAAAGGAGCGAATCAAAGAATTGGAGGCAACTTTAATGCCTCTTCCATTGTTTTCTACTCCTTTAGAAATGGTCGGGTCCACCACACTTGCGCCAAATTTAAAAGAATCAGCAGGCCTTCTCACATCACCCTGAGGCTATGTGGAAAAGAATATAAATAGAAGAATGGAATTAATAATAAAATCTTGGGAGATGTCAAAGAATATGGTCTCTTTTGGAATAAGAGCGCATGCTTTTCATGAGTATCTGCAAGCAGATCTCAAGAACAAGCAAGGTTTCTACCTCAATGCAATTTTACCATTTGGTGTTAAAGTTACCGGTATGACAGAATTTAGAAGAAGATAGGAGGATCTCCCTTCCCTAGATTGAATAGACCAGCTAAATGCATTCTGGAAAAAAAAGGTAAAGAACCTAAATGGTATCGTTCAAGAATGTAGCCAGACCATATCTAGAAGAGACAATCTATTCAAGAAGCTAACTGATATAGATCTAGCTGCCAGCACCAATAAAGTCCAGGACCCGAAATTGATATTCAACTCATTTTTTTAACCAAGCAATCATTTGATGATCAAGTCCATATCTATAAAAGACTGTCATTTGAAAATTTCTATGGCATTCTTGAATATGGTGAAGATGGCGTGAAAACCTAGCTAGTCGATTATGTGATTAAAAACCAAGATATTCAAGAAGCATTGAACAAATTTTCTATTGATCTAAGGGACTTGGAAAGTGAATTATTCAATATAAAAAACCAGCATGAAATCAACGTGGCACCCATGAGGAGCTACATCGAAGAATGGTTCAAAAAGGTTGTCGAATAGATTACCAATGAAGGTCAAAGCCGAGGAAAGACATAAAAGGACATAAACAAGCAAATGACAAGGCATGGGACACCATCATAGTAAGTTGATACTGATTACATTCTTATGTCTTCATCCACTTACTCTAACAAAGATTTAACCGAGATATGACAATTTTCTTTTTCTTCTTGCCAGGTTTTGTTGTTTTCCATCACTGGCTTTCTTCTTTCTACAAACTTCATTCTTGTACATCTTCTCTTTGTAGTCTGCGATAGTCCCAATCTGAGTCATTCTAGCAAACACATTTTTATTTCACAAAATATGTACTGCACTATATATTTTTTTACAAATTTGAAGACAACTATTTTTGGGAAATATTCTCAAATGTATTTTGTGACCCAGTTTATCTGAATATAAATATTTGAGGTTGTTCTATCGTGATCTTCAATGTTTGGTGTTGTTATTTGAAATTTATATTTCTTCTTCAAATTAACTCATTTCCCTGTACATGTTCTTGTTCTATATTGTGCATATATTGCATCTTCCTATATTTCAGAATATTCTTCGATATACAAAATTTAAAGTCATATATTTTTTTCTCTATTACTTGTGGGTTTGAGAGAAAATTACGAGCCCAAAACACCATTCAAATTCGAACATGGTTTACATTTGGACCACAAATAATCTATTAAGATACCTTAATATGAATACATTTTAAATAAACATAAAAAAAATACCTTTAAACTTGAACCTGACTTTCTTGGGCCCCTGGATTGCCCGTGGCTTTACCGGTTAGTGCACTACCAAATCCTCATTTCCATCTATATATTCACATCAAGAGCTTGACCGACCACTGTGCCTTTCAACACTTATCCAATTATCTCACCACGGAATCCCAACTTAGCGCTATTGAATTATTATCCTGCGTGTTCTGTGATATACATCTTGCACCCAACACTTCCGTCATATACATTTTTCACCCAACAATTCTATGATACACATTTTCCAGACAACACTTCTGTCATTTTCAATTCGACCCTGGACCACTGGAACTCACAAGATTCACTATACCCAGGTGCACAACTTTCGGAAAAATGACTAAGTAACGAGAAAGATAAAGTACAGGGAAAAGAGAAACAAGAATTTGGTTAAGTATAGAAGATGAAAAAGAAGGGTTAATATTGTTGATTAAGGTTGGTTGTCATTGATGTCAACCCTTGAAGAAATCCCTGTAGCACAAATGTTTGGGTAATGGACCCAATATTTTTTGATGTAAATATGACTCGTTACTTTTTTTTCATGGTTGATAAGAAGTAAATATGGATGAACTCCAAAGTGGTCCTCGTATGGTGAAAGCCCTCATGGGAAGATGCTTTGCGGAGTAAGAGAAACCATGCTTAATTGTGGAATAATGAGATGAACGATAGTGAATTTTTCAAGGAAACTATCCTAGATGGATATTTCTTATCATTCGATTTCCAGTGATATGTGGAATGTCACATAACTCCTCATGGTTAGAGAGTTATGTCCATGAGAAGTTGGAGACCCCAGGTTTGGGTAATGGACCCAAGTTTGTTTGATGGGTAACGGTATGAGTTATAATATATTTTTAGATAATACTATTCTATATGGATAGTACATGTCATTCCATTTTTGGTGGTATGTGGAACTTCACATAACTCCTCACGGTTTGAGAGCTATGGCCTTACGAAGTTGGAGGACCCTCATATGTCATCTAGAAGCCCCAAAAGGTCAAAGTAGTCAAAGTAGTTTAAGAGATTTTAAAAGTAAATAATAAAGTGAAGTAATGAGTGTATTATAATTCAAAGTGAATACAAAATAATTTTTTTCAATAATAAATTTAATGGATAAATTAGAAGTGGGTTAACCCTAAAATAAGGAAAGTGGGGCCAAGTGACATAGAAGATGTTTTTAAGGAAGCTACTTGTAGAGTATAAATAAGAGGAAAGGCTCTCTCATTTAATACACACTTGAGAATATTGAATACCTATAGGTGCCTGAGGTAACCAAAGTATATATAAGCCAAAACTCTGAGGCAAGTGAAGAAAGGAAGGATGAAATGCAAGGAAGGATAAATTCTTTTGATGGTCCTTTCTAAGGTATGTTATTTATAGGTCATCTCACCATTTTCTCTATAACTTTTTTTCTATAATGATTCAGATTGTGAAATAGCTATTCCATTGAGAAAAAATATCCAAGTATCTTTGGCAAACAATTCAACTTGTGGGTCATTGTATTTTGGGAGTTACGCTCCGTGGAAAATAGGGTTTGTGGCTAGTCTTGAAACTAGTCAAAAACAGGTGTTTCAGTTAAAAATGTCATAACTTCTTAATAAAAAATCCAAATTTAGTGAAACCAAATGTATTGGTTAGGGTACATTCTGTAGTATGATTTTTAATATTTTCATATCATTTCAACAAATATTACGTGCGGCGCACAATCTACAAGGTCGCTCTTTAGAATAAGCCAGAATTCAGCAAGGTATGCCATTCTTTCTATAACTCCTTTTGTGAGAGGTTCCAAGTAGTGACACTTGGAGGAATTGCATAAAACATACTGAACAACATTGTATATCAGTTTCATATCTTTATACATTACAGGTACAAAGTTATGATTACTTCAAGTTAGGGTTGTTGACTAATCCAAAACTAGGCATGTGAGACTAAAGAAAAGTTTG
>JZKD02S1922928.1:974773-986530 GCA_000966675.3 Picea glauca
GAATGGGAAAGTTTGACTCTCGTGTGGACAAAGGAATACTTGTTGGTTACTCAAGTACAAGGAAAGCATACAAGTGTTACAATCTAAGATTAATCAAAGTTGTGGAAAGCATCAACGTAACAATTGATGAAACAGGTAGACCAAAATCAAAAGACGAAGAAAACAAGTCAATGGAACAAATTTTCGAAGAAGTAGAAGAGGAATATGAAGGTGAAGATTAAGAGAATCTGACAGAAGAAGAAGAGAAAGTTCAACAAGTATCTCCAAAGACACCTAGCAAACGAGTACAGAAGAATCATCCTTCAGATCAGATTATTGGAAACAAAGATGCAGGAGTTGAGACTAGAAGAAACATCCATTCACTAGAACAAACACACCTAGCACTCTTATCTACAATTGAACCAAACTGTTTTGAAGAAGCCAACAAAGATGAATTTTGGAATAAGGCCATGGATGGAGAATTGGATCAAATAGAGAAAAATGACACTTGGGAATTGGTTCCAAGACCAAAGAATAAGAATGTTATTGACACAAAATGGGTTTTCAGGAATAAATTGAATGAAGATGGACATGTTACAAGGAACAAAGCTAGATTGGTATGTAAAGGATATGCAGAGATTGAATGAATCGAATTTGAAGAGAAATTTTCCCCAGTCTTCAGAATGGAAGCAATTTGTTTGTTT
Organism: Picea glauca; assembly: GCA_000966675.3. NCBI lineage: Eukaryota > Viridiplantae > Streptophyta > Pinopsida > Pinales > Pinaceae > Picea > Picea glauca. The sequence continues at coordinate 975,457 of JZKD02S1922928.1, forward strand.
TTAACTTATGCATGCTACAAAAATGTTAAAGTATATAAGATGGACTTAAAATCAGCTTTTTTGAATGGGGAAATTGAAGAAGAAGTCTACATTGAACAACCAGAAGGATTTCAGTTGTCAGAGAACACATACCATGTGTGTAAATTAAAGAAGGCCTTGTATGGTATAAAAAAAGCTCCTAGAGCATGGTACTCCAGACTGGATAAGTATCTGCAACAAGCAGGGTTCAGAAAAGGAAGTGCAAAAAACAACCTCTACATCAAGGTAAGTCAAGGTAATATTTTATTAATTGAAGTTTATGTTGATGATATTGTGTTTGGTAGTGATGATGACAGGTTAAGCCAGAAATTTGCAAAAGACATGCAGAATGAATTTGAAATGTCGTTTCTTGGAGAACTATCTTTCTTTATGGGACTTCAGATACATCAAAGCAACCAAGGAATTTTTATTTCTCAAACTAAGTATATCAGAGAAATGCTAAAGAGGTTCGGAATGGAAGATTGCAAACCAGTTATCACTCCCATGCAAACCAGTTTTAAGTTGAGAAAAGATGATGATTCGAAGTCTATAGATCAGAGGAAATACAGGTCAATGATTGGCAACCTACTATATGTGACAACATCCAAACTAGATGTAATGTAGGTAGTTGGACAGGTGGCACGATTTCAAGCAACACCAAAGGAATCACATGTATTAGCAGTAAAGAGGATATCCAGATATCTCAAAGGAACAAAAGAGTTTGGATTATGGTATCTAAAAGGAAAATATCTATCACTTATTGCCTACACAGATGCAGATTGGGCAGGTTGTATTGATGACCGACAAAGCACCAGTGGAGCAGCGTTCTACTTAGGTGAGTGTTTGGTATCATGGCTAAGAAAGAAACAATCATCAGTATCTCTATCTACAGCCGAGGCAGAGTTTATTGCAGCAACAACATGTTGTACACAGGTTCTTTGGATGAAACAAACTTTGACAGATATGCAGGTTGATTATGATGAGCCCATTCCAATATATTGTGATAGTACAAGTGCCACCAGTATCTCAAAAAACCTGGTGATGCACTCTAAGACGAATCACATTCCAATCAGGTATCACTTTCTACGGGAATAGGTTGCAGAAAAAGAACATCAGAGTTGAGTATGTGGGCACAAAATAAAAAGTGGTAGACATATTTACAAAACCACTTCCATGGGAAGCCTTTGAATATCTTCACCAAAGACTTGGATTTATTTATACTCCAAAATGAATGCTTTTTGAATGCTTATCTTATATGTCAACTTTTTTTATATAATGATTTATATCGGGAAATTGCTATTCCATTCAGAAAACATATCCAAGTATCTGTGGTAACAAATTCATCTTGTGGGTTGTTGTATTTTGGGAGTTACACTCCGTGGAAAATAGGGTTTGTGGCTAGTCCTGAAACTAGTCAAAAAAATGTGTTTTGGGTAAAAACGTCATAAATTCTTCATAACAGATCCAAATTTAGTGAGAATTTTTTTTTTGGTTAGGGTACAGTCTGTAGTATTCTTTGTAATAGTTTTCGATCATTTCAAAAAATATTACATGCAGGGCATGCTCTACAAGGTCACTCTTTAGAATAAGCCAGAATTCAGCAAGGTATGCCATTTTTGCTATAACTCCTTTTCTGATAGGTTCCAAGTAGTGACACTTGGAGTAATTACATAAAACACACTGAAGAACATTATGTATTAGTTCCATATCTTTATACATTACATGTACAATGTTATGATTACTTCAAGTTAGGGTTGTTGACGAATCCAAAACTAGGCATGTGAGACTAAATAAAAGTTTGATGAAAATGATAGTCTCTTGTTGTTAAAGTTAAGGAAGGTTTGCAAGAATGTGATCATATACAGCAGGTATATTATAGAGCTACAAATCAGATTTGGATGATGAAATTGGTGTGAGATTTTGGTTGAGGTACATGTTGAGTACATGGTTGAGATAAGCAGTTGATGAGTTGGCACATACATGAGGTGTATAGTTGATGATGTTGGTACATATTGATGAGACATAGTTGATGAGTAGTTGACACATGATTGGTACATACTTGGTACATTTTTTAATGCACTTTTTTATGGTACAAGTTGATTACAGGTTGTTTGGTACAGGTTGGTGCATGGTTGATGCACTTGTTTATGGTACAGGTTGATTACAGGTTGAGGTACATGTTGATGCATGGTTGATGCATGGTTCATATTTATTGGTACAGGTTTACAGTGGTATATCTCACAGTGATAGTGTGATAGTGGTTCCATCATTCTACTTCTACTTCAGGGTGGTAGGATGGGGCAAGGACAGGTGGTTGTAGCCACCTTCCGATTGTAGCTGGAGAACATAGGAGGTTGTAGCCTCCTTCTGGTTGTAGCCAGAGAATTGGGGAGTTGGAGCTTCCCTTAGGTTGTAGCCTGATAAACTAGGGGGTTGGAGCCTCCTTCCAGTTGCAGTTGGAAAACAAAGGAAATTGGTTCTTCCAATGAATGTAATTCTTCAAGACATATAAGAAAAAACATTCCGTGGTTTTCTCCCAATTTGGGTTTCCACGTAAAACACTGGTGTACTATGTATGTGTGTGATTGTTTATTTCTTACTGCCCATTATTGGATAATAATTCTACATTGATATAACATTTGAAGAAAAAGGATTATAATTATGCTATTACTGATTCGCCCCCCCTCTCAGTAATCCAAAAAATATATTCACATCTGTAATAGATATCCCATTTCCTGGAAAGATCCTTTCTGCAAGTTTCTGGTGAAGTTATATACTTATTGCATATACTTTGAAAGAAGTATGAAGGTGTCCGACACAGAAAACAATGACTAGAAATTGCAAATTGTCTAAACTCACCAACCCGATGATCCGCAAAATAGATTGCAAGAAATGGTCATGGAAAGCAGTCAGACAGGCTTCAAAATAGGCTAACAAGGGTTCCCGAGGAGACATGAGGCCCTGATTGTCAAATTGTATTGATCGGAACTTTTGAGTGAAAACTGTGTAACACGGAAGAGGGGTTGATGTAGGAGTCCGGAAGTTAATGTGTATATCACAGAAGTCGAGGGGTTGTTTGCAAGTCAAGGAACACTGAAAGTGCACTCTACCTGTTCGAGAATCCGCAAGCAAAAAATTCGGGTAAGTATGGAATTGGAGGTGCAAAAGAGATTCCAATAAATGGTGAAATACAGAAAGTGGACGCAGGGGATTCAAAATGGGGTGACAATAGTTCCCCAGGAGACGTGAGGACCCAAAGGTCAAATTGAAGGTCTCAAAAATTTCATGTGAAAACTATGTATCATGAAAGATGGTATGATGTGGGAGTGCAACAGTAAATTTGTATATCATGGAGGTCCTAAACAATCAAAGTGCAATATAGAGCTTGCCTTCCTGAGAATCTGCAATCTGAAAAGTGGCTAGGAATCCAATGGCTAGTGGTTGGTCGGAGTCGCTATATAAAAGCACGAGGGAAAATGTGAACCCGTGAGTTCGCCAATGCATGCATTGAAACATTTTCAGAAAAAACGACTAAGTAATGAGAAAGAGAGAGTAGAGGGGAAAAAGAAACGAGAATTTGGTTAAGTATAGAAGAGGGAAAATAAGGTCCAATATATTCAAATCTGCAATAGATATTCCATTTCCTAGAAATATATTTTCTGTATGTTTCTGGAGAAGTTGTATACATATTGCATATACTTGGAAAGAAGTTTGAAGGTAGCGGGCATAGGAAACAACAACTAGAAATTGAAAATTTCCTGAACCCGCGAACTCAATGATCTGCCAAAGATATGTCAAGAGATGGTCAAGTGTGGAAAGCAGTCAGACGAGCTTCCAAATAGGGTGACAAGGGTTTCCGAGGAGACGTAAGGCCCCGACTATCAAATTGTATATATCAGAACCTGGTACCTGGTACCTAGAACCTTCTTCTTATGTTTTTACGAAGAGCTGCAAGGCAGTTGGTTGTGATAGTACAATTTCAACCGGCTCCCATTTACCAACCCTTATTTCCGTTCTTTGTTCATAGTCTTCAACTATGCAACACCCCCTTCTGTAACATAGGCAACCTCATATGGCCCCAACCAATGTATCCTGAACTTCCCTGGATGCTTCATGAACTTGATGTCATATATCGGTACTAGTGTTTCTTGCTTAAATTCTTTGTTCTTGGTTTGTCTGTCATGGTAAGCCTTTTTGCGTTCCTTCTGTACATGTTGATGGAATCTTGCAAGAAATTTGTCTTCCTCTAGTTTTACCAACTGCACAAGCCTATTTTGAATGGTGCCAATGTCATCCATATCTGTAAATGTTTCAATTCTAAATCTAGGAACAAAATATTCCATAGGTACAACTGCTTCTAGAGCATAGACCAACTTAAAGGGAGTTTGCATTGTCAGCTTCTTGTAAGTAGTTCTATAGGCCCATAACACTGTTGGTACTCTCAAATACTAATCATCTATGTTCACACTACAAATCTTCATCAGCATTGTCTCCAAGATCTTATTGAAAAATTCAACTATACCATTCACCTATGGATGGTAAGGTGTGCTCTTCTGATGATGAACTGCGAATTCCTAATTCAAGCCTTCAATAGTCTTATTAATAAAATGTCTACCTTGATCACTTATAAGGGTCTTTGGTCATCCAAATCGGGTTATGATATCATCAAATATGAACTGCGTAGCTGTAGTTTCACTACAGTCCTTAATTGCGCTTGCTTCTACCCATCTGGTCAAATACTCAGTCGCAATGATTATGTATCGAGCTCCTAGTGGGTTGATAGGTCCCACGAAATCAATGGACCATTTCTCAAATTCCTATAAGGTTATCTTAGGTGCTAAAGGAATCTCATCCATTCTAGAGGGTTTACCAACTCTTTGGCATACATCACAGTATCTGTAGTATTCCTTAGCGTCTTTATGTAATGTGGGCCACTAGAGGCCAACTCTAAGAACCTTGTGCATTGTTTCTTTTCCTGCATAATGTCCTTCTGCGATACCTTCATTTGCTTCTGCCAGAATCAATGGTCTTTTTGCTTCCATAACACATCTCCTTAATATCTCATCGGGTCCCATCTTATATAGCTGTCCAACTATAAGGGAAAAATCTACAGCACGAACTACAAGTTGTTTATTCTGAATGATTGTATATTCGCAAGGTGCCATTCCTATAGACAGGAACTGGAATATCTTGGAGAAGTGATCATCAACCTTTCTGATGGCCAGAAAATGTGCATCTAGTAGTGTATCCTCCAAATTGGTAGGTTCCTCTCCATGTTCTAACCTAGACAAGTGGTCAGGTCCCTTATTCATTCTCCCTAGCTTGACCACAATCTCAAAATCATGATCCTGGAATAACAGTAGCAATATGCATATTCTTCCCCCGAACATTGGCTTGTTGACTAGGTATTTCAACACAGATTGATCAGTGAACATCTTAAAATGTCCTCCCAACAAGTAGTTGTAAAACTTCTGTAGCACATACACCATGGCTAAACCTTCTCTCTCAGTGGTAGTGTAATTTATCTCAGCTGTTGAGAGCTTCCTGCTAGAAAAGGCTAACGAGTTGTCTATATCTATTGCTTCTAGTTGTGATAACACTTCTCCTAATACAATAGATGATGCATCAACATGCACATGGAATTCCTTACTCCAATATAGGAAAACTAGAATAGGCGCAGTGACCATTTTTTGTTTCACTGTGTCAAAGCTCTGCTGACATTCCTCTGACCATTGAAACTAACAATATTTCTTTAAAATATTCTCCATGGGTGTTGTTATCTGTGCATAGCCCTTGATGAACTTTTTATAGTATCCAATATGTACCAATGTAGTGTGAAACTGTCTAACTGAAGTAGGAGGAGGTAGATCAACAATGATGGAAATCTTGGAAGGATCTACCAACAACCCCTTCTTACACACAATATGGCCTAGAAGCACTCCAAAGGGTGAAAAGAAGATACACTTCTTCAAGTTCGGGAAAATCTAACATTGCGTGCACTTATCCAACATTAGTCTTAAACATTCAATATGATTTTTCAATAAGCTAAAAATAGTCCAATCATCAAAATATGCTTCCAAACATTTATGTAAAAATTCCTTGAATGCTTCGACCACCACCCTAGAAAAGATGGCTGGTGCATTCTTCAATCCGAAAGGCATCACTGTGTACTGGTAGGATCCCCATTCTATTGAAAATGTGGTCTTATGGCGATCTTCCTTGGAAATCTTGATCTGGTGATAACCTGGAAATCCATCTGTGAAGGAGTAGACTTCTTGTCCTCCTACATTATCTAACACTTCGTCAGTAAATAGTGAAGGGAATGGATCATGTAAACATGCATCATTAAGCTTCCTCCAGTCTACACAGATTATGATATCTCATGTTTTATTATCTTGGACGACCATAGGGCTAATCCATTCTGACTCTTCAACAAGTTCTATGATTCCTGCTTCCAACATTCTATCCAATTCAATCTTGACTTTCTGCTTATACTTGGGATTCAATCTGTATTGTCTCTGCTTGATTGTCCTTGCATCTGGTTTCAAGGGGATCTTCATTTCTTCAATGGGCCCTTTTATGCCCTTCATGTCGGTAAACCTGGTTGGAAACAAGTCATGATATTCATGCAGTAGTTATGTGATCTTGTCAATAGTGGCATCATCCCAATAATCTCCAACATTTGTGAGCTTAGGTACTTGCTTTGTTCTAATATTAACTTTCTTGATTTTGATTGGCTGTCCAATAAAAGGCAGTTCAACTCATGGTCCTTCTATATCTCTCTGTCCTTTTGTTTCTGCGATGTTCACATTCCTAGGATCATCGTCTTCATCAACATTGATATTATAACAACCTTGCAATTTCTGAAGAGGTGCAGTCCATTCATCCTCTTCTTGCTTGACATGGAGGTTAGGTGCCTCCTCAAAGACTTTCTGTCTTACAACTTGTAAAGCCTGATCTACTATAGGGTACTTACTTTAAAATAAAAATGTAGCTACAAAGTTTTGAGTCATACCATACCAATCTGCAGTGGTGAGGTGCAGCTCTTCTTGAAGATACCAATTGATAGCAGTTGTGTCCAAAGGGTTAATGAATTTATGCACCCATTGATATTGAGGAATGTTGCTCCATGCTTCATCGTAACTTCACACATGGTCCCTCAGACAACTCTGACCTATGTATCGAACTTCACACCTTTCAACCTAGTCTGAAAAACGTACTATCATCAATGTGCAACATTGCACCCGCTCCGCGATGTTCCTCTTGTGCGTTCCCCACCATATTGTTGGCATTGCTTTAAAGGCCTCATCCAATGCCAACAACCTCTGTTGTACTAGTACAATTTCTTCAAATTCCAACAAGAAAGTTTTTAAATGATTTAAACCATCAAATGTGGATAGACTACTTACTTGTGTGCCAATCCAGCGAACTTCCCTGGTCAATCTAGCACACCTTCTCACATAAACTTCATACATTTTGTTCTGTCAATTATCCAGTGCTTCTTATGAATATGATGAGCATGCACTGTCACTTTTCCAGCTTAAATTCTTATCTGATGTAGAATTAATGTAATCCTGCTATCTTTCTGTCAATTTATATATATTTTCTAGCTCGTATGCATGGTCTTCTTCTTTGATGGGCTTAATGTATCTGCGACCTTCGTCAGGATCCAGAGGTGCAATGACCCTAAGGCCGTAACCTTCAAATGTCATTCTTCTTTTCTTTAAGTCAATGACAGTGGAGTTGTTGAAAGCCCAATCAATTTCTAACAGCATGGGATAAGGAAAACTATCATCAACTATCTCAATCCCCTCGAAGTCTACAAACGTCCATACTTCATCAATGTCCACAGGGACATGCTCTAGTCTTCCAAAGGGGCTTATTGCCTACTGATTAGCCATCATGAGCCTGATAGGGGGGTAAATAAACTTAGGTTTTCCCATGAGTGACCAAGTCTGCTTCATCATAACATTGACTTTTGATCCTAAGTCGAGGACCACATAATCTATATCATAATCTCCAATTTGAGAATTAAGGTGTCGTTCCTTGTTTGTCCTTCTCTTTCTAGATACTTGATGTACTGCTTTATTTAGTAGAGGATATATACTACCTATCTCATACCGTCTAATCAAATTTTGTAGTTCTTGTATAGCTCTTTCATCCTTAATCAAATTAGCGCAAGAACATAAGAATTCCATAAGCTTGTTTACCTATTTTCCTTCTCCAGGCGAAGTAGAGTGATAAAATGCCAGAGGCATTCCACATTCTCTCACTTTTGGTTGTGTCTTTCATGAAGAATCCTGATCTCTTCCAAATTATTTTCTTTCCTCTTCAAATGTCTTCTTTTCTTTCCTTGGATCAAACACTTGTGTCTTCTCTGCAGCTCTTCTAACCCTTGATTCTTCTGAAGTCTTTCCTGGGGTCACTCTGTCTTATCCTATAACAATGCCTCCTCTAGTTATAACAATGCCTCTGCGAGGTTCTACTAAGATTAGTTGTGCTTTCGGGTTTCCTCCTCGTTTCTCCTGGAGTCTGGCTAACAGCATGAGACAATCTTCAATAACATGTTCAAATGATTTGCAGTAGCTACAAGTGGTACAAGGGTTTTGACAGTCCCTTGCCAAGTGTCCTGGTTGTGTGCAGTTATAACAAATGATCTAACCTCGAACTCAACCCTTGCCTCCTCCTCATCCTCTTCCTCTGAATCCACCACGAGGGTTGAAGTTTCCTCTTCCTGGGGAATTAAAATGTGTATTATTTCCCTCATGTTTCATCTCTCCTTGAATCCTATATGTATCTCTTGACCTTTCATGCAAGAGGTCATAAGCCCTACAGTCCTTCTCATCATGCCCCACAGATTAAAAAATGTGCCATAAATATTGGTAGGTGTATGGACATATTTTTGCATGTAATAACATTCACTAGGGCGATGTCTATTTCTTCATACCTCGCACTAGGGTAGAGTAACCTACTTCAAAGGACTTGGAGCTCTAGAAGCCAAGTATTCATGAAATAGGGGATAATTCTCCTTATCATGGCCTTCTGATTTGAATCTGATACACCAAATGTCTTCTCTTTTATCTTTTCCCTTGTCTTTCTTCATATCTTCGACCTGCAGAGATAAGCTAGTTAGCTTACTCAAAATTTGACTCTTACTTGAGTTGGATTCTTCCAAAGGGGATGATTCTAGTTTCATGGTGATCTCCAATGCCTCAACCTATGAATCAACCTTCTACTACATCAGAGGAACTATGATGTGTGGTAGGAGGGAAACAATGAACCATTCCTTGTTCTGCTCATCTAGGATCTGAAAACTTAAGCGACCAGTCAAGGTCTTAAACCTCTGATCAAACTCCCAAACAGGTTCAGCTACTCTCTGCTTGATTTATTTCAGTTTTGTAATGCACTGTGACTCTGAATTGGGTTTCTTGAATTTTTCACTCAGCGCAGTATTGATCTCGTTGAGCGTTTTAGGCTGTGCAACCCCTTTAACAAAATTCATGTACCATCTCAGTGCACAGTCTCTCAAGGTAGTACTAAACTGATCTCTCTTAACTGCTTCATCATTGACTTTCTTAATACTCCATACAACTTCACATAAAAACCAGTGTTGATCAGGATCTTGAGATCCATCTCCTCTAAAGATAGGTAGTCTCATTTCATCTTCCATAGATCTTCCTAGGTTTCTTGACTGAGTATGTACTGAACTGCTGGTAACAGTGCTCTGAGTTCTCTGATAGCTCTGGATACTTTGGTTACTTAACCCTACTAAAACAAATAGGAGTAGTAGTACTTACTTCAACAGTCTACGCAGTTCCTGAAGTTTCTAATTCTTCTCGACGAGGTTCTTCAATCTTTCCCTCCTCCGCCCTAGCAGACTCTGAATGTTCCTTGTTCAACAACTCCTCTTATTCTCCACTGTAGATCCCTTCATCCTGTGCTAGTGGTTCATGGTTCGGCTCAAACAAGTTCACCAAAGGAACCTCTTTAAAGGTTCTCCCACTGCGCATATGTCCAACCTCTATGTCGTTGTCCCTGTCTGAATTTTTGAACATTAGTTTTTCAATCCGAACAATTACTATTTCTTCAAGATGTTCTTCTCATGTAATAGCATCTTGATCTTTAACTTCAAAAAGTGTAAAAAAATTTCTCTAGGTCCCTTGAAGAAATATCTCTATGCTTGGTTGTATGACTCTACTCTGTCAATAGAAAAATCACTAATGTACCCTCCAATGGTGTTATCAAACCAGTGATCTATTGCTCTTGACACAACGTTATCAAATCTCTTGGCCTTCTTGATCAACGTCGACATCCAAACCATAGGTGGTATATATATGATCTCAAACTGGGTATCTGCTAATCTAGCTAACCACTCATATAGCTCCTTATGAATTCCTCCAAAGAAAATATCGTGTATATCAGTAAAGATATATCTTCCCAACCAGTCTTCTGTACTAAGATTAGGGTTCTTGTTTTGAGCTTCAACAAAGTCCTTTTCTTGTTCTTATATCCACTTCTGAATCTTTGTCTTTGATGGAAACCACCTTGACATTCCCTCAAGAATATCTCGGTCCCGCCAACAAAACCATTTGTTGGGACACAGGGGAAGACCTAAGGTTCAACTCTAACAACACACCAACAAGCCCTAACTACTAGCCCTTTTAGAAACACCTGTGGAGCAGATGTAGTCTCACTGATGCAGGAGCATCGCTCAACTACCAAGCGAGCCAGCGCGTGGAGAAAGAGAGACAGCTGGACAAGCCAGCGAACTTCATATTTTGAATTTTACCTTGGTATTGTTGCGCCGCCGTTTAATCAAGGGCATTCAAAGCCGAGCGCACTTGTATTATATGATAGATAGGAAGGCACTTAATGCTATTAAGGCTGATAGGTAGGAATTAACTGTAGATTAGACAATTTACCTTTTGAGAGGGAAAACAGAGTATAGACACCCTCGCTTGTATCATTGTAAAAAAAGAAAAAAAAAAGGGAATTCTCATTCAGACAGGAGCAAGAGAGAGCAGAGCAGAGAGCTTGTGAAGAACCTCCATGTACA
>JZKD02S1922928.1:991085-1019067 GCA_000966675.3 Picea glauca
TCGGGGTTTTGTGTTGCATGAGACACATAGCAACATAATCGCCGATTTCCCGAAAGGAAATTCCCCGAGAAGAAAGGGACATTGACCGCTGACCATCGGGGTTCGGGATTTGGTTATGCATGTGAATTGTGTTCGCCTGAATCACGAACTCCCGAGTTCCGATTTCCCGATATCCGAAAAAAAGGGAGAACCGCCGAAAGAGTTACGTGGGTGACTCGTGACTTCTGAGGGGGAGTTGAAGAGTGTTGACTCTTCGGGCCCGTGACTGAAGAAGGTCCTGGGGGTAGCAGCTTTCTCGGTGAGGGGCGGGTTGCATCACTCACCCAAAGTAACAATAGGGGGGTTGCATGACACAGGTGTCTACAACCAGAGGAAATGCAAGTGAATCCAAAAGAACAACACACGGAGATCTAGTTATGCTTTATCAGACTCAAGCCTACTTCGCAATTTATGTCTCAGATCTAACACAATAACACAACAACGGAATAACAGAAGCAAAGAACACAACAACAATCCACAGAGACAACAATATTTACATGGTTCACCCTCTCCCTAGGGCTATGTCCACAGAACTGTGTTTCTTGATATATTAAGATGAAACCATATAGTTCTATTTGCGCACTTAGCTTGCAGATCTCTCTCTCCTTCTCTTCTTCTCTCCCCTCCCTATGCACCCAGCTGTAGGGTTGATCTTCGCACCCAAATGAAGATCTTACAATACCAGAGTGCTCTCACTCACAACACTTCTCTCTCTCACAACAATAATCACTCGATATCACAACACAAATCTAGTCATCAACAAACCCCTCTTCTCTCATTTAGGTCCTTATTTATACCTTACAATGATTCTTGGATAAACTTAGGCATTAACCTAGGTGTCAAAACCCTAAATGAAAAAACCCTAGGTGTCTGAAACCCTAGGTGTCTAAAACCCTAGGTCCACTTTGACCCACGTTTTCAGGGCTTCGCTAGCCTATCTTTCCATCTTTATCGCGAGGTGCTCCAAAGTATCCATTGATGGCTTTTTCTGCTTGTTGATTTGTCCACGATCCATATTCCTTGTTGATCTGTCTTCCTCGATCTTCTCATCCAATGACTCATTTTCCCTTACTTCGCTCCTTCGTTTCTGATTCTTTGACCACTTTGACCCATTCTCAGTCAATGTCCCTTCAGCGCAGTTCGTACTTCGCCTTTTCTCTTCCTTTTTCTTTTCTTTCTTTCGTAATCCATAACCAAGGGCCAACAGACACTAAGAGGGTTGAAGATGAAAATGACTTTCTCTTATATTGTCCAACCTATACCTATATTAGATCTCATTTTCAAAATATGTGTCACACTACCAACCTTCCTAAACTCTTAACTCAACAAAACTATGGTGATGTTGGAAAACTTGTCTTAATGCTTTTTAAGCACGGAAACGAAATTCTAAAGAATCACAAGTAATCACTTACCCTCTTAAATTCCAATAGACCAATTCGATCTTAGTCGACGTTAATCATCATATACTTATTTTTTAATATATGTATATATGTAAAAGCATTGAAATATTTAAAAAGTTAAAAGAATTTGGTGTTAATGTTTACTAATCATAAACAAAAGAAGGTTGTTTTATGTAACTATCTATTGTCTAAAATAAGTTTATTTTAATTTATTTATATTAATATATTATTAATTAATTAATTTTATTATTATTATTATTATTATTATTATTTTGTACTAGCGGAATCGACAGCAGATGGTTCTCGTACTCACGTGACATGGGGTCAATACCCATCTGCTACCTCTATAACCTCCAGGTGCGTCCACACATCCTGCAAGCATGGGGCACGAGTAAATTGGCGTGAAAATCGAACTTGAGAATTCCTTTACTTATTTCCTTCCATTTACATGGCACTTGCCAGTCGGTCTACACCCCTACGGGAAATTAATTTTATTATTAATTATTATACATTATTTATATTAATTTATTTTTTAAGTAAGAAAACATTTTTTAATTTATACATAAACTCAAACAATAGCTCAGAAAAACCTTAAAATCAACACCTAAATCAAAAAGTGATGCTACGTAAAACAAAATGTTTTTTCCTAAACGTGAGAATCATAGCTATTTATGACCTAATTGAAATTGTGATATTGACAACAAAACCCTATGTAAATAAACAACCCAAAATTGGACTCCAAATGGTCCCTCGAAATTATATTTACAAATTATATATATATATTTTTTTATTTATATTAAAAAATAAATAAATAGGAAGAACAAAATCTTCGCAAATAAATATTTTTTTTAAATGACAAAAAAAACACATTAAAAAAAATATATTCTAAATTCAATTAAAAAAAAAGAAGAAAAGATTAAAAAACAAAGTGAAAATGACAAAGTAGAAAGCAATAGAAGTGGAGTACATTGCATCATCTTCCGCCAGTTGTGAATCCATATGGATTAAGAAGTTGTTGACAGGCTTGTTTGATCTAGAGATGAAGCTACCATGATTCTATGTGATAACCAAAGTTGCATAAAGATGACAGAGAACCCAATGTTCCATGATAAAATGAATCACATAAAGATCTCGTTTTACTACATTCATGACATGGTGCAGAAGGGAGTTGTAAAGCTCCAATATGTTGGCACATATGAGCAAGTTGTATATGTGTTGACTAAGATTTTGTCTCGTGTGAAGTTTGAGTACTTCTGAGACAAGCTTGGTGTAGTCCGAAAGGACCTCCCTCGAAAGGGGGAGTGATGTTGATGATACTATGGTATCATGACCAACAGTGGGTAGCTCAATTAGGATTTTATATCCTAGGGGATTGATCATCCCTAGGAAGATCCCGAAGGTCTGGTAAGGAAGGTCTGTCAGATTACCTGTGCATGTATATTCTAGTTGTGGTCAATAGTGGTAGCTCAGTTAGGATTTTATATCCTGGGGAATCTTATGATTCCTGGGAAGATCCCAAAGGTCTAGTAAGGATGTTTTGTAAGATTATCATGTGGTATCTTGTTAGGATTTTATATCCTAGGGAATCTTATGATTCCTAGGCAGATCCTGAAGGTCTGGTAAGGATGGTCTATCAAAGTACCACAAATGTTGTTGTTGATGCACCTGCCTCATTATGTTGCGAAATATAGATGTTGATGTTCCATCTTTGTGTTGTTGATGTTGTTGTTTCAGCTTTGTGTTGTTGATAATGTTGATGTTCCAGCTTCATGTTCTTGATGCTCATGATGTTACTCCAACTCCACATTGCAAATGATGATGATGTTTAGTTTCTACTGATGTTGATGATGAGGAAAACTTCTAATAACCTATAGATATGATCGACAGTGTTCCCGATGTTGATGACGATGTCCCCTCCTCTTGATGATGTATTGAGTCCAGACAATTGTTATTAATGTTTTTAATAAAATACCCTTCTTGTTAAGGGGGAGTGTTGAAATATTATAACCTCAAATAATTTTCTACCTACAAGAGAGTTGAATAATGTTATTATATTATATTTAATTAGGCCCTATTGTGTTTTAGTAAAAGTCGTCCCTATTGTTCCTTGACAACTAAATGTAAATTAAGAGGGTAAAGTGACATGACGACCTAGACCTAATTCTAGCCAGACCTGATCCAGGTGGATATCGGTGGCCATCCACCTTTTCCAACTGGCTCAAAACAATTTTCTGGCAATTTTGGTAATTTACTATTTTTAGCAGTTTTTAACTTACGGGGCCATTTTGAGGGCCTAAATGAAGGTTTTTTGGGATAGAGCTTCCCAATGATAGTCAAAGGCTCTATTTAAGCCCCCAAAATGAATCTCCTCAACGATACCTTTACAACGAGCTATCGCGCACCCCAAACGAAGATTATATGCAAAAGTTACGACCCCGGGAAGTTGATGTACTAACTTACCCAAACGGGGCCCACATGACTTTTGGAGCTTCATCTCCTAGGGTTGGGTTTTTGGATGTCTAGGGTTTTTTACATTCCTGTTTATTGTAAAAAGGCCTTCAGATCCTCGTTTTAATCATATTCTTGCAAATGAGCGCAACCGTCATATCTCTTCTGAGAGATAAGTCACCACCATTCCAGCAAGCTTGTTTTCCGCTGCATTTTACAGTGTCATCTTATTTCTTTATTGAATAGAAAACCTGTTTTACTGCATCTCTGTTATTTTGTCTTAAGCACTTGTTAATAATCTGTATTCATTTCGTTCTTCTCATAAAATTTGGATCAAGACCACTATTTATAAGAGAAGCCAACACCTCATTTGTACACACTCACCAACCAGCTCTGTAGTGCACAAGTCTTGGAGGAGAAACTGTTGCAACTGGGGGTGACATCAAGGAGGGTTTTGGTCTACCTCTTGGTATTTTTTGGTTAAGTTGTCCACTATGCTTCCTAGTAAAGGAGTAGATGATCCAAAAAGGATCCATAGAAGACTAAGGACAACTCAGAATTCATAGAAGAAACTCAAGAAGCTCATAATGGCCTTAGCAGACAGAGAAAGGGAAAAAAATTCAAAGTCCTGAAAACTCAGTGAAATTGGTATCATCACGAAGAGTGCGTCACAATATTTCCAACTACGTAAATGGCTCACCAAATGAAGTTACAGATCAAAATA
Source organism: Picea glauca (assembly GCA_000966675.3). Taxonomy (NCBI): domain Eukaryota; kingdom Viridiplantae; phylum Streptophyta; class Pinopsida; order Pinales; family Pinaceae; genus Picea; species Picea glauca. The sequence goes on from JZKD02S1922928.1 coordinate 995,697, forward strand.
TATTTGTGGTCAAAATTTTGGTCAACCTAGCTCAATCAGCAGGGATGAGTCAGCATCAGTATGGATGATGTCAACATCTGTATAGTGTACGTGGCACACATAGAGGGAGAGACGTGACAAGTTGATTTCAACATGGTGATGTGGCAGCACCAGAGGCTTCCACGTGTCACTCTTTTTTGGCATTTTTGGTTCAATCCGTGGACCAATGAGAAAGCACCACGTGATAGTCCATACATCCACATGGTAGACCATACGAGACATGGAAGGATGGCGTGGCAGGTGACTGAATTTTTTTGGTGTGGGCCAATGATTGGCTGCCAAGTGGCAGTGGACAAATTCCCAATGAGAGCCCAAAACCGGATTTTCAAAAAAAAAATGGGCCCACCAAATCTAGCAAAGCCTTGCCAAATCTAGCGGCCAAAATAAAATATCTAAAGGATCCAAACAATGCTCGAAACTTGGTGCAGTTCAAAACTATATATATATATATATATATATATATATATATATATATATATATATATATAATTTTTTATATCAATAACCCAAAAGGGGAGGCCCACGGGCTTAACCCTGGGACCTCCCCCTATCGAATGCCTTAACAATAACATCTGCCACTTTTGGGCCAATGGACTCCATTGGTTAGTTCACCTCACTTTTTTCTTAAAAGTCGAGTCTTCCCATGGATGGGGAAATGAGGGTGCTCAATGGTACGGTTGGGCACAGATTTCAAGATGCAGTACAGAGAATTAATTGCATGGAGTAGGCACAGAAATCGATATGAGATTTCTCAAGGGCCTGGGAGTGACAGAGTCGGATTGAGGCGTGAATATAGTCATTTTTGGGTAATTTGACGTCACGAATTCAATGGTGTTGTCTATTTTCATATCTAAGCAAATATTCTGCAACTTAATTCTATAATGAGGTATACTTATATTTTTCCAAATTCTTTTGTTGAGTTAATAAAAAGGTTTACCCATTTGAGAGAAACACCCAGAGATGTATTCCACCAGGGACGGATTTCGTTATCAATTTTTTGTTCTCAGATTTGATGCTTATGTATCTTCATTATTGAGCTTTTCCTTCTTTATGGTGCATTTTAATTTATTCTCATTTAATGCAATTTTTTATAAGTCACTTCGACGAAAAGATCTTGGATCAGTAGACGAGGATCTTATGTTCAATATTTGGTCTATATATATTGAGGAAGTTTGTGCTAGGTTTTCTCCCCCATGAGGGTTTCCCATGATAATCTGTGTGTCTCTATTGTTTTTGTGATTGCCTCTCTTTCAATGATCTTATTTATGTAGTTAATGTGCTAAATTATTATAATAATAAAGAAGAATCGTAACTACTAGCTGTATAAGTAAAAATTCAACATATTTTACCCTGGAAACCCAAATGAGAAAACTAGCTTCAAATAGGGGCTCAGTATTTGATTTCGACAATCTATGGTACAAACAACTCTTGAGTCTTTATCATCTTCCTCCCTTGGCCAAAAATCCTATTGGGAGTGAAATTACATGAGGAAATAAGGAGAGTTGTGGGTAAGGTAAGGCCAATAACCATGTCCCTTCACTTCCCATTCATCGACCTTCTCTCCTATTCAAATTTTTTAATTACATTTTATTCTCTATTTTCCTCTCACATTGTAATTTTTTGTTTATTAGACTTTCACATTTCCATTACTTTACAAAGTTTCTTAACCATCATCAATTATCAAATTTCTTTATAGTTATTAAGTCTTACTCCCATTCGTTGGTTCAAATACCTTTCGAATCATATTAAGGACTAGTAAGATTCACCAATATTTCTACATTCTAAGATAAATTTCCATCCTTAAAAGTATCCCTAACTAAAGCAATAATTAAAATCACATCCAACATAAACATTATCATAGTAACAAAATAACTTGCCTGCCTAATTGTAGTCCTACCATATCAAATAAATTGGATTAAAGCAATAATCCCGAGAAAGAAAAATCAATTTACATGAACAAGGAGCCGAGGATATAAATAAATGTTTTCTACATAATTAAGTTAGGGAAGAAGCTGACCTGGGGGTGCAAAATCCCTAAAATAGTTAATGGTAAAATCTGTTACAGTCTCAATAAGTTGATCTCCCTCATTGTTAAAATTAATTTGGAGATGCCCATGTGCGTTATTTCAGATTCTTCCTGCAATCTGATAGAAGGACACCAACACTTTTCTAAGAGAATCTTTGAGAATGTACATTGAAAACAATCATATCTACCAGTGTTGGTGGGCTTATAGATATACACACTGGTAGCATGTGTTTGTTAGAATAACTAATCTACACCTCTCAAGTTGTCTGACAACTTACCTAGTCAAGTCCATTTAGAATACAATTAGCCATTGAGTTCAGTATCAGTTTACTGTAGTGTTAGGTGTTGGGTAGAGATTCGTTGGATCATCATTATAGAATTGTAATCTATTTAATAGCTATATGGGTATTGAAACCCCATAGTGTGTTTATCTTGCGTTTCGGTTCTTGTTTTTGTTTGTTGGTTTCTCTGTCTCTGAACATTATCATGGTATCAGAGCATGAGGGGGATTGATTCCCTCATGCAAGAGCCCATGAAGATGAGAGTCTGAGGATGTAGCCCTACATGTGCTTAGGCATAGGCAGTAGGAGTAGAGTAGAGTAAAGAGATTTTTTTTTGCATATGATTAGTTGTGCAGGAGTGTAGAGCCTCTGTTGAGAAGAAGACTGAAGGCAGTTTATGTTGGCCTGTGAAGCCAAGCACCTCAACTGAGCATATACCTCTACAACTTGGAAGAAGAAGATAACTTGTTTTGAGAGCTGAGGCAAAGGGTATTTTCTTTGATCAAGTATCCCACATTGCATTGTAGGAAATATTTTTGGCGAATGCCATGGGATTTACATTGGGAGCCATAGATGACAGACTATTGTGTTTGATGAGTTTGGAATTATGGGGTTACCATTTCTTGTGCCATTGAGCTTTTCGATCACATGAATAACTATTGAAAAGAGACTTGACGAGGATGAATATTTAGGACCAAAGAAGTCAAATGTTGTTGATGATGAAGACCGATCAGTTGAGACTAATATATTGTTGAGTTGATCCAAAATAAATTTCTAATGTATTTAAATTTTTAAGTAGAGAGGACAATGACTATTGAATTCCTTATTTAGGATAGAGAATGCACTTTAAACAATTGCTACAAGATTGCTTGGTTGTTACAGGACTACTTGTAAATGTTGAAAATGAAAAAATATGAATGTTGATGATACTATTGGAAGGATGGACATGACAACTTCTATTAGAAGGTTGGAAATATCTTGAAGAAGGAGGATGGAGTGAACTATGGTTTCCAACAAGACTAGATGGTTATCTTTATTGGGACAATATATAAACATACGACTGTAAGAAATTAAACTGACGCAACTTGTTGTTGATACCAGAAAGTCCTATAGTCTTCATCCATATCTGATATTTGTAAAACTCAATCTATGTGAAAATGTTTACTTAGAGTCAAACATAGCAAGAGATCATTGGATTACCAGTCAATAATTCAAACTGGTAAGCAATGCGAGATGACCCACTATTAATGTCAATGGGAATCAAGGTACAAAATTATATTCTAGTAGATGTGAATGGATGTGTCGTAGTCGAATAGATATAGAATCCATCATTCAAAGGAAATTTATGTATTTCCTTATTGATAGTGAGAGAACCAACCATTAAGGCATGTAGGCCTCAAGGTACTTATAAACATCTCTAATCTTGATCCCAGATGATGTGTTGGAGTCGATGGGATGAGACATGTTGGAAGGTGGGTCTTAAGGAATCCCACATCATCTGACACGGGCATAAAACATAATTTATTTGAAGAACCAAAAAAATTGAGCCAATGTCAACTTGCAAAAATTTATTGAGAGTTTTGCCTACCAGTTTCCTAGTTTTCAAGAAAAACCCATGTCCAACTGTGCCAATGAAATGGTTTTCACAACTAGACTTATTTTTCTCTTTACTATTTTATTCATTTATTAACACTATCCTACTTTACTTGAAAAAGAAAGCATTTTTTTCAGGTGTAGGAGTATTTTCAATGCATCCATTCAAGCAACAAGATCTCTTTCATACTCATATCCAAATTTGAAAAGTATACCTTGATGAGTAATAGGATATGAGAAACTAGTTTCTTTAGTGGAGATGGTGTGAAGAAGTGTTGGATAATGGAGGAATTTCATGGCCTAATGACTATTTGGAACGAAGTCTCAATGTAGTCTTTGTTTCCCTAGTCGTCTTTTATTGTCATTCCAAGAAGTTTTTTGGAAGGTTGTTCATCACAATCCGGAATATACAAGGGATCTGGTGATAGGCATGCCAAAAAATCTTCAATATCTAGCTCTAAGTGCTTATCTTCATCAGTTGTGGTCCATTGTTCTTGGATCTGTTCTAGATGCTAATAAGGATACATTGAAGAAAATTCTAAGTTCTCCTCTTGTGGTGCATGGATCCTTTGTTCCACTACTTATTCTTGGATTGTAGATTTGTCCTTAGTGACAATTTTGGAGTGTGGGAAAGGATTTGAGACAATCCCTTAACATAATTTCCTCCTTTTCTCAACAAGTTCCTAATCATATTTAGTTCTTCTGGTTGATCTAGAGCTCCTTCTCATAAATGGATTAGTATTATAGGGGATCTTACAGCTCCAAAAGAAAACTTTAAAAGAATAAATTTGGCCAAAAGAAACAATTTCAAAGAAAAGAACATCATGTACTTGGACGCTCTCATGATACTAAGATCCTACTATCACCAAGTTCTCCATTGACATGAGTTAGCTTTTTCCTTTCCATGAATCAAACCAAAAGAAAACAGACTTACATTAAAGGAAACAATGAGCCTTTGGATAAACTCACCAAAGTGAATGTGTCTGGATAGAACCCCCCTCAGAACTTCTAAAGCAAGGACACCTTTGCATCTTATAGGATTCTCCTCCTCTAGGTTGAAACGATAGCTACAAAACAAAAACTTGTCAAAATAATCTACCCATGCTCTAATACCTTGTAGCACCTCCCTGATGACGACGCCAAAAATGTCGAGCAGATTAATTAAATTCATTTTTTATCATTAAATCACCAAACTGAGGGAACAATATTAGAGGTTCCAACACTATATGTGCAGGGAATAGGACTAGCGTGACTATCTAATCTATGAAAAGAACATGAAATTATACTAGAAAATCATAAGATACTTGTTCATTGGGAAAAAAAAAAAGTTCCCTACTGGCGCATGCTACAATTGTTCACTCAATCAATGCCCTGAGTGTCATGTAATCTCATTCCTACTTTCAAGTGAAACTGTTCTTATGATTGGAAATGCAAAAAACGAAATCTATGTGTATTGGGTAGAAAAACAAAGATTACTTACTGGCCAAAAGGATTATTGTTTCTCACTTAAGATTTACTCTCAAGTGTTAATAAGAAAATTGTTCCTACCTCCAATGACACTTCAACTATGGAAACAAATCATGTAAAAGAATATCTAATGAAATTTGAAACTACTTGTAATTAAAGGCATTTAATTAACAAACAAAAAAGTGAAAGAGACTAACTATGAGGATCGATCCAATCACTCACACACACTTTGAAAAACAATAATTCTTGGATCATTTGTAGGAGTAGATATCCCATATAAAACTATTAAACATCAGAAACAAAACTACTATCTCGATGTTCAATTTAAAGGAAGGTGCATTGATTATAGATATGGAACAAAAACTTAATGTTATTAATCATTCTGCACACCTAGGTTATGATCTAAGCAGAGTATTATAATTGTCATTGTTTGAGTTGCAATCAGAATTAATGTACAAAGTACACAAACTGTTAAATATGTAAGGAATCTTCAACTGCAATCCAAATTATATAAATGTTGAAAAACATATTTTTGAGATCATACAAATTGTTATAGCGCAAGTTGTAGGTTGGGAAAATCCTAACCGAACCACAAAGCAAGTGCTACAACTTGGGAATCCTACACCCAATGTCACCTTGTTGTAGGTCCTGCACTTAAAGGGTGAATAGGTCACTCTAGGGAGGCGATCCTGGTGACCCTAGGGGGATTAAGATGGATATGAATAGAGATGGAAGTGAATCCCTAGAGGTCAAGTCTAAGTGGAGTGAAAGGTGGGAAGAGATGCTTTGTAATTCAAGTGATTTTTTCCCCAAAGGTATAGTATTTCTCTGGATGATTGTACTTGCTAGAGACACAAGAAAATCCAACTTGCAATGATATATGTTAGTATGGATCAGAAAGTTAATCTTTTTGTCCCTAATTTGCAGCAATATATGACAATTTATATCAGCAAGTAAGACATTCAAATCAACATGTAAAGCATAAGATCAGTCAGGAATATTATCAATGAGTATGGTAATCAAGTATCACTGAAAAATGACACTTTAAGGCTAAATAAAGAAAGTTGTTATAAAAATGTAATTTCTGCAGAAAATCGAAGCCTTATGGCTGTAGAATTCAATGGCATGCAGCAACAAAATTAACCATGGAAAAATGCCAAGAACTATCCCAAAAGGTGTTCCCTAGTTAGTAGAGTAAGTGAGCAAAATTAGAGAGCTAGTCTAGGGTTAGTTTAGGAGTTAAGAGAGTGTTAGTAGCTAGGGTTATGCAACCCTAATGGTTGTAGGTTAAATTTTGTAACAAAAATTATAGTAGTAGGAGAGAGGGGATGCCCTAGTAGGTGAAGAGTCCTCTCAATGAGGAAAACCAAATTCAAGCAAGAAACCTTTCAAAATATCAAAATTTGTGTTTCCCAAGCCAATGATTTTATATCTCCAATGAAAACAATATATGAATAGTTACTTTACTATTGGGTTAATGGAGTAAAATTAAGTAATATCTATATAAGCTACCTCCTTTGGGGTGTAAGCCCTTTTACTTCCCAAAGCAAGTTTCTATAGCTAGAGTTTAAGCTAAGAGGGTGTATTTATTTATACTTCTCTTGGAAAACCCTTGTTTAATCAATAAGGTGAAGTAATACAATGATGAATACTATGGTGGGGGTGTATGCCCTTATACTTCCAACCTATATCCTAGCACAAAAATCCTTGACATGAAAATAACGATAGCATACGAGTAGAATACCATACCAAAATCAAGAAAGATGGCAAGATAATCCACCATAAAAGCTATAAAAACACCATCCAAGGCTAGCGCCTCACTCCTTCATCAACCACTCATTAATATAGCCATAAAAAATTGTGCAAGATACTGATATATCCAAATATAGAGAAAATTTCAGACCAATACTTCTCACCATGAGGGAGAGTTATGTTAAAATGAGATCTTATGATCTCTTCTTTATACAAAATGTCACCAAGGTGACCTTTTCACAAATTAAGGGGTAAACCACAAGATTAGGGGTAAAAAACCCTAATATTTCCCCCTTAACAAAGTAATATTAAACAATTCATTTAAAATTTTACTTTTGCACAAATAAAACCCCAATTTACATGGACGCCAGCCCTTTAGGGGTGTTTTGGCACTAGGAGAAGGTTGTTGGTGATGTAGGAGGGTAGTAAGGCTTCCCAAAGCCATGTGTCAAGCATAAAAATGTATTCCTTCATGTTCAAAGACTCAAACACCTCCAAATGTCCAAGTTCCAATGCATATCATCTCACTAACATGCCCTAGCCCCCCATACATGACGTCAAGATTCAAAAAGAGGATGTTTTTCCCCTCCTAGAAAAATCGTTTGGTAAGTGAGGGTTGGGCTATGTCGTAACATTCATCATCAAGGCCTTCCAAGTCTGATATTTCACATCCAAAATGTGGGCCCTTGGCATCCAACCTATGGTCTTGTTTCCCCATGGAAGCCCAAGCTAGGTTTGTTCTCCCAAAACTGTCCAACAACTAGGTCTTGCAAAGACAAATGAGCATTCCCTCCAAGGATATCAAGTCGTAACATCATGATAAGTGAATCCAATCAATAAATAACCCATCTAAGCATGTGCATCAAATATCACTATATAAAATAATTAATTTCTCAAAGACACTATGCGACTTGTCAATCTTGAATATGGGAGGGTTGACGATGTGTCTTATTGGGTAGATCTTTCCCAGGTTCAAGGAGAGTTTCCAAGAGATGCCTCTCTAAGTCATGTAAAGTGGATGAAGTGGTTTGGGTCAAGACTCAATGGGCATATGGCTCATGACATGCAAGGGGTCATAGTGTCTCATTCATGGGTGCCTTTGTAGAGGGTGTGTGGTACCTTTGTCCGCAATGCACTTTTTCCAAGCCCATCAATTTCCTTTTATCTTTATTTTTTTGTTTTCTTTCAGTATAGCATAAGGAGAGGTTGAAGGTCATTTCCCTGGTGTGGTGACTAGATGATGCAGTGTCACCCACAAACACCTAGTGGAAATGGGAAGGTTGGCTCGTGATGAGACCCCCTTTCTCTCAACCATGCAACTGAGAGCCATTGCCCTGGTTTGGTGACTAGATGATGAGAATGTCATACCACTAGATATTCATGCACGTGATAGGTCGACTCGTGATGAGACCTCTTATCCTTCAAATAACCTTTTAATCATGCTTTATTATATTGTGGGTCCCTTTTACCCAAAGATAAGTGTTTCATTACTTTCTTGGGTGATCCTTTGTCGAAGCATATGGAAGGTTTTACAAGTCTTTTATATTTTACCCAACATCAACCCCTTCGGGCCTTTAGCCCTTTCTTTTGATAGAATGAGGGACAACCCCTTCTTGGGTCAATACACCCTAAAATCCCAAGAGATAAATAAATGGAGGGGAATAATGATGGAAACCGGTAAGTATGTTTGGGAATGATACAATGGATTTTTAAGGGAGTTCCTAGTAGCAAACCCATCCCCAAGGAAAACCACTTATTAGGGAACAATGTCAAGCACCAAGGTGAAATAGAGAAAAAGGCCTAATGTCCAAGAATATATCATGAAATATAGAGAAGTCTAAGATATGACATACTCAACTGGATTAAATATTGAAATGATGCTCACCATAATACTAACTTGTACCTCATGGAGAAAAGCCCACTTCCTTTCGGAATCCAACTGGTGTGGTGGATTCCATCTGCAAATTTGTGATCATATGTGGTGGTGAGTGGGTGTTCCATATGTGAAAAAGGGTATTGTTGATCATGTAGTCTCTTGACACTCCATATCTGCAACCTGAGGGCCTCAAGACATAATCTCCTTAGTTATCCACAAAATGGGTCTAACATATGGCTCCTACTTGGGGACATGTGCTCGTCGCAGAGATGAGAGCCACAACATTTCCTGGTAGATCTGTGTCTGTAAGGAAACATCAAATTGTCAAGTGTGGGATGGCCTACTCATCCTTTTTCTCATATGATAATAATCAAAACCAACTAAACTAGAAAAAGAAAATTTTGACATTTTTTCAATAAATTTCTAGGCTAAGCATGAAATCAATAGTGAAAGTAGAGAAAAATGAAAATGAAATGCATCTAAACTAGCATGAGAAATCAATATGCAAATGTAGTGAATCAAAATGACTTACCTACTTACTTGGGGCACGGGTCCTGAAGAAGTCAAGTGACATGGATGTGAGGTTGGAGAAGAGACCCATCTACTGGTAATGGCATCATTCTCCCATCTAATGTTGTCAGATAGTACCTTTCTTTGTCAAACTTCTTCCTCATGATTTAAGGGCCAAGCCAAGAATTGTTGTCTTCTTGGTCATATTTTTGCTTGCCCTTTATTTTTTCCCACATGAGCACAAGACTTCCTTCATTGAAATTGATGTGAGGTGTATTCTCATCGTATGGAATCTCTGTGTGGACTGTATCTTTGACAATTTCTTCATCTTTCTCATCTTCATGTTGTATAATATGGATAGATCCCAACTCCTTCCCATGGTACTTTGCATTCTTTTTTTTATCTTTCCATGGGAGAAACATATCTATGGAATATTCTTGCATGAAGGGTAACTCGGATGGATTATACTCAATAACTTGTGAAGGCATATGATGGTAGTGTTCACTGACATAGTTGGGGCCCCTCAAATCTATCACATGTGTATCTTTATTTTCCCTATTATGTAAGAAATCATATGTTCCATAACCCATGGGAATATATGCATGTGTAAGGTTCATGCTAAAAAAACCTCGAATGGATGAGGATCAGGTTCTCGACAAGAGCATCCCCCAGGCATCAGGAACATCGATCACCAATATGTCCACAAGGATGCTAATATGTGGAAAATCTATTAAAAATACCTCAATGTCTTCACACACCCCTGAGACCTCAACTCTTCTTGAATAAATACCACAAACATTGCCATAAGGTCGGGTTGTCTTCAAACCAAGTTTTTTCATCACCATCAATGACACGAAATTTTTTGAGGCCCATGAATCAAGCATGCAGTTGTTTAAGCGGAGGCCATTAATGCCTAATGGATGATAGAAGGGAGGGTTCTTGTCTCTTGGAAAATTAATATACATAGTATTTAAAATGATGGGAGGATCCTCCTTCTTGGTTGGCACCTGTAATATCCTCAAAATTTCCCTTTTTACGAAAGGGATATTATACATCTCTATCACTGGGACTGTCATATTCAGTTTTACAAACATGTTTGCAACGTCTATATTCAACTGAATGTCATCTGTAGGAGTTGGATTAGGAAGGAACTAACATACCGGTGGTGGAGGTGGTATATCCACCTTTTCTACTGATGGAAGAGGAGTATTAGGTTGTGATGGAGGGGCTAAATCATTTTTTCCTTTGTAGGTTAAAATTTCCCTCCTCCTTAATTCCTTCTTCTGATCATCTGTCAATTTACTTAAGGCTCGTAGTCTCCCCTCTCTTTATCCTATTCTTCTGGCTTCATTGATATGTTCTTGAGTAAGTTGTTCATCATTGAGATTGCAAATAATGAAGTTTATATTGTCAGGATAATCTTTGTCTTTTCAGGGGCACTCATATTCCCTATGGGGTTCTTGGCATGGGAGACACCAATATTATATATTAATTGACCCAACATGTTTCAAAATATCTGGGGCCTTTGCCTCTTGTTGAAGTCTTGGTTTCCAACTAGTGGCATCTCTCTGTTGTCCGTAAAACTAAGGTATGTGAGCAGATTGATTTGTTTCCACTATAGTCATATGGTTCATAAGATGATTTTACACTTGAACAAACTGAGTATTCATTTGGTCTATCTTCTGAGTCAGGAGAGCAATCGAATCAGGAACACTGTTGTTGGAAACCTTCATCCTTGATTCTGTCTTTTTATAGGGGTATTGAAAAGGTTCTATTTTTTAATAAAGGAGATTCTCTTCAATGTTGATACTAAACTCTTTAGCATGTTCCAATGATGTGGGATTTTTAATCTTTAAGAATGTACTAGAACTACCCTTCAAAAGAACTCATGTAAAGGAGATGAACTGATGATGTTGTAGGATGATAATCTATTGGAATTTGAATATGCAACCTGTCAAATATTGAAATGAATCCCCTCACCGTTTCATTCTCCTTTTTCTTTATTTGATTGAACTGAGTCCCATGTGTCCCACCATCTGCTTTTCTTGACCATCTTCTCTTGAATAAGTTGGAAAAAGAATCATAGGATGTGATATGATTATCAAGGATTCCTTTGAACCAATCAAGGTCTTCTTCAGTCAATGATGAAGAGAATAATCTCATGGACAAATCTTAATGATCAATACCTGCATTGTACATATCCCAACCCATGACATGAATGTGGTCTTCGACAGATATCACATTGTTTCCTGGGAAATTTGAAAACCACTTGTTGAATTATGTTGGCATTTTGTTAGGGTAACCTTGGATATTGGCCATGTTAAGGGGTTTGTAGAGGTCCCTTTCCCAAGGACGAGCCATTGGAGCAAGAGGAAGGGATTTATGGAAAAGGGTTCTAGCAATAGGATACTTGAGAGGAGGCCTTCTTTGGTAAATCTTAGAAGTATTTAACCTCCCAGGGGGTAAAGGTTTGGGGAAAGAAAGATTTTTGGAAGGTGGAGTTGCCAGATGAGCTTCAATATGAACTCACCAAGAAAGGTGAAAAGGGAACGTCCCTCGAGTGGATTCGCTAGGAAAGATAAGGGAAAGGCTTTGAGATATCTTACCAAAGTGTCGTTAGGGTATAGAGAAGATTCAAAATCTTTCCCGACAGTGACACCAAAATGTTATAATTAAAGTTGTAGGTTGGGAAAATCCTAACCCAACCATAAAGCAAGTGCTACAACTCAGGAATCCTACACCCAATGTCACCTGAATGTAGGTCCCGCACTTCAAGGGTGACTAGGTCACTCTATGGAGTCGATCTCGGTGACTCTAGGGGGATTGAGATGGATATGGATAGAGATGGAAGTGAAGCCCCTAGATTTCAAGTCTATGTGGAGTGAAAGGTGGGAAGATATGTTTTGTAAGTCAAGTGATTGTTGCCCCAAAAGTATAGTATTTCTATGGATGATTGTACCTACCCGAGACACAATAAAATCCAATTTGCAATGATATATGTTAGTATGGATCAAAAATTTAATCTTTTTTTCCCTAATTTGCAGAAATAGATGACAATTTATATCAGTAAGTAAGATATTCAAATCAAAATGTAAAGCATAAGATCAGTCAAAAATATTATCAATGAGTATGGTAATCAAGTATGACTGAAAAATGGCACTTTAAGGATAAATAAAGCAAGTTGTTATAACAATGTATTTTCTGCAGAAAATTGCAGCCTTATGGCTGTAGCATTCAATGGCATGCAATAAAAAAATTAACCATTTAAAAGTGCCAATAACTAGCCCAAAAGGTGTTCCCTAGTTAGTAGAGTAAGTGAGCAAAATTAGAGAGCTAGTCTAGGGTTAGTTTAGGAGTTAAGAGAGTGTTAGTAGCTAAAGTTATGTCGCCCTAATGGTTGTAAGTTAAATTTTGTAACATAAATTAGTGTAGTAGGAGAGAGGGGACACCCTAGTAGGGGAAGACTCCTCTCAATGAGGCAAACCAACTTCAAGCAAGAAACCTTTCAAAAGATCGAAATTGTGTTTACAAAGGCAATGATTTTATATCTCCAATGCAAGCAATATATGACTAGTGCCTTTACTATTGGATAAATGGAGTCAAATGAAGTAAGATCTAGAGAAGCTAACTCCTTGGGGGTGTAATCCCTTTTAGTTGCCAATGAAAGTTTCTGTAACTAGGGTTTAAGCTAAGAGGGTGTATGCCTTTATACTTCTCTTAGAAAACCCTTGTTTAATCAATAAGGTGAAGCAATAAAATGATGAAGACTATGGTGGGGGTGTATGCCCTTATACTTCCCACCTAGCTCCTAGCAAAACAATCCTTGACATGAAAAGAATGATAGCATAATCATAGAAGACCATCCCAAAATCAAGAAAGATGCCAAGATAATCCACCGTAAAAAATAGAAAAACATCATCCAAGGTTAACACCTCACTCCTCCATCAACCATTCATTAACATAGCCATAAACAAGTGCACAAGAGATTAGCAGATCCAAAGATAGTATGGTGGGGGTGTATGCCCTTATACTTCCCACCTAGCTCCTAGCACAGCAATCCTTGACTTGAAAAGAATGATAGCATAATAGTAGAAGACCATACCAAAATCAAGAAAGATGGCGAGATAATCCACCGTAAAAGCTAGAAAAACATCATCCAAGGCTAGTTCCTCACTCTTCCATCAACGATTCATTAAGATAGCCATAAACAAGTGCACAAGAGACTAGCAGAGCCAAAGATAATGAAAATTTCAGACTAATACTTCTCACCATGAGGGAATATGATAGCATTTTTAATTCCTAGCTATAAGATTAGGATTCCTAATAAAAAATGGAGTTGTCTAACTATTCTATGTTTTGGCCTTTTTTGTCACAATCTGACGACATAAATCTGCAAAAATCACAATTTTATGTTATTTAAATTGCATTTTTTAATGCATAAACAAATTCAACATGCTTAAAAACCCTTGGAGCACTCAGATTATACAAAATTAACCACTCAAATATGCATATCCAACAATTTCTTGTTGGATTTTGGGCAAAATTAAACAAAAAATATACCCAGAAAAAAGCTAAAACGTAGAAAAGTTAAACTACGACATCAAAAAAGTGGATTTTACCATCGGGCATGCTCGTGTTCAGTAACTAGAATGTGTTAGGGTCCTAACCCGCACATAGGTAGATTAATATATTCTGATGTAATAAAAGTCAATATTAATAAGGCCTTTCAATAAAATAGAATAAGGTGGATGTAAGAAGACCATATAGAAGCTTCTGCTTCTAGAAGGATCTTCCTCTAGATGCTTCTCTTGATAGATATATTTAGTATAAATAAGGGTCGAGGGTATGAAAACCCTAGCTTGGATATTATTGTAACAGAGAGCTGCTCGATTGGAGGTTGCCCCCTTGAAGAGGCCTGTGAACATTGATTTATGAATCAAAGTGCTATTTATGTTGTTGTTCTTATATCATTTATGTGTTATTGTGGAGATTATGCTGGATATATTACTGTTATTCTGCCATTTCTAGCATTTTATTTATGTTCTACATATTTATTATATCTGGTATCTTGCAAGTGGTATCAGACAACTTTCCTAGGCAGAAATTGTGGGATTTTTTTTTTTTAGGGTAGAGACGTATTCCGGCATCTTTAAACCACAAAGATCTATCGTTAAGCGTATAAACCCACGGTTGAGGGATTCATACACGCAGGAAATACAAGTAGTTCTTAAGTGCACATCTGTTGGCCACCCTTGTAACCCCTGTTGGTACCCCTTTGAGTGGTAGCACATTAGACATCACCTGTGTACAGATCGGCTTAGATTTCCTAAAATCCCTCTTTAGATAAACCTATCGGCTACTGGACTTCTATAGTGTCATCGAGAACAACACTCGGGAAGATACTCTCTAGTACCAGGGTAGTTGGGTAGTACAGCTAAGGGTACGGTCTAGCCTCCTTAGTTAGTGCCCTTAGATATTGGGTCGAGTACTACTGTTGGACCCTGCACGTATATCAAAGAGCTATGGCACAGGACAAACCCTTGTCTGTAGAACCCTTGGGGGACAGAAACAAAAACAAATTAAAAACATACCAAATCTATTGTCGCGCAACTGTGTTCAGGTTGCCAAGTAAATACACATCTCTTTTTGGTTAAGCATATGTGGATTTCATCACTACAGTATTCTTTAGAACAGAGTATAACTCGACAGGTGTAAAAATTTGGATTCATCTCTCCACCCTTATCACATTCATCCATATCATTTTTTGACAAAATTTTTTACCCCGCCCACCCCTTTTCAGTTCACCCATCCTCATGGCCCATACCCGTAGCCAAGACCTGGAAGCTCGCTTCAACACCATGCAATATGGTTTCCTAGAAACCCAAAAACAAGTGAAACAACTCAATGCTATAGTTGTCTCCATCGATTCGTCCATCAATGCTACCATAAATACAACCATGTAGTCCTCAATGGAGGAAGTCAAACAAGAATTGACCACCTAGCTTGAATCTGTCTTTGCATCACTCTGTACCAAACCGAAGATCCCTATAGATGACCATTTCTCTGAAGCACCTCCAAAGCATGAAGGCAAAACTTCCTCCCATTCCCATACTTTTCAGTCCCATCACTTTCAATGTGACATATGCCTTCCGCGAGTGGACGTGACCAAATTTGATGGATCAGACTCCACTAGTTGGGTAACCCAAATGGAACATTATTTCTCTTTATATGGCATTATAGATGACTTGGCCAAACTCCGGTATGGTGTTCTCCATCTAGATCAAGCACGTTGGCAATGGTGGCAAAGGAGAAAAACTTTCCGTCAAGGGTATATTGCTTGGACCCAATTTGTGACTGAGCTTTATGAACGCTTTGACATGGACACCAACCATTTGGGCCATTTGACAAAGTTGAAACAATCCGGAACCGTAGAAGACTTCATAGCTACCTTTGAACGCCTAGCTTTTCGAACAGAGGGCATGACTGATGCTTTCTTTCGAGATTGTTTTATTAGTGGCCTCAAGGAGGAGATTCGGGCCCATGTCCTCATGGCTCGACCCTCGAATTGGGTGGAGGCTACTAAAAGAGCTAAAGAAGAACAACAAGTTGTATCATCCCAAAATAAAAAACCCTCCCTTATCCCTCGCCCTAAACCCGTCACTCCCACTACTCCCTCCGCCCCATCAAAAATCCAAAAATTGACCAGGGATGAAATGGCTGAACACTAACTCAAAGGCGTTTGTTATAATTGTGATGACACATATTTCCCAGGCCACAAATTTAAGGAAAAAAATATTTTTATGGCCATCTCTGAGGACATTTTAGAAGAGGATGTTGAAACTCCCCTTGTGTCTGAGTCACCTGAAATCACTGACATAACCCCTCCATCAGACCCTCTCGAAGTAGAACCCGTCATTTCCATCAATGCTCTCACTAGCTTTTCCGTTCCCCAAACCCTCAAGTTAATCGGTTACATCAAGCATCGGAAGGTCATCATTATGGTTGATAGTGGAAGCACCCATAATTTTATTCATCGCTGCAATGCCCAAGAAACTCATTGCTACATTCATGCTGTCAACAATTTCCAAATCATGATTGCCAATGGTGGTTCCATGAAATGTGGAGGGCGTTGTCAAAATGTGCATCTCCAAATCGGTGACTACCACCTAAAATACCATATGTTTTCTATCGACATGGGTGGTTGTGACATTGTGTTGGGTGTAGACTGGCTAAGAACTTTGGGTCCCATTCTCATGGATTTTAAGGCATTAACCATGCAATTCAACCATGAAGGCCACCAATATAAATTCCAAGGCATCATTGTTGGTTCACCTAGTTCATTAGTTCCCATTGCATGGAAAAGCTGCTTAAAAAAGGTCATTCTGGTGTCATTGCCCAACTCCATGCCATTCAAGCAACAGAAACACCCTCGGTGCTGCATGACCTCCAAGCTCTCCTTTCTAAATATAAAATGGTATTTTCCACTCCCCAAGGCCTCCCTCCTTCCCTTGGTGTTCATGATCATTCCATTCCCCTTGTACCCAGTATCCTTCCTCCCAATATTCGTCCATATCGCCACCCCTTCTCGCAAAAAAACGAAATTGAGAAAATGGTCCAGGAACTCCTTAATGTAGGCGTTATCCACCCTAGTACAAGCCCTTACTCTTCTCCTATAGTCATGGTCCTAAAGAAAGAAGGTTCTTGGAGAATGTTTCCTGACTTCCGTGCCCTCAACAAACTGACCATTAAAGACAAATTTCCCATTCCTGTCATTGATGACCTCCTGGATGAATTGAGTGGCGCCCAATTCTTTACTAAACTTGATCTTCGCTCGGGCTATCACCAGATACGTATGAAAGAGGCAAACATTCCCAAGACAACCTTTCGCACTCATGAGGGCCACTATGAGTTTTTGTTCATGCCCTTTGGCTTGTGTAATTCCCCCTCCACCTTCCAAAGCCTCATGAATCATGTCTTTCGTACCTTTCTCCATCATTTTGTCTTAGTCTTCTTTGATGATATCCTCATCTATAGAAAAACCTGGACTAACTATCTTACTCATGTGGATCAAGTTCTCCATCTCCTCTCCCAGCACCAACCTTTCCTGAAACAATCTAAATGTTCTTTTGGTGCCTCAGAAGTAGAATACTTGGGTCATCTGGTTGGCAAGGATGGCATCAGGGTGGATCCAAAAAAGATTGAAGCTATGCAAGATTGGCCACACCCAAAGACTCTCAAAATCTTGCATGGATTTCTGGGCTTAACAGGGTATTATCGCAAGTTTGTTAAGAACTATGGAAAGATTGTAGCCCCTCTCACTGCTCTCCTCAAAAAGAACTATTTCACTTGGACTCCAGCCACTGCTCAAGCTTTTCAAACCTTGAAGACGACCATGTGCACCACTCTGGTTCTGGCCCTTCCTGATTTCATAAACACCTTTGTGTTGGAATGTGATGCCTCAGGGAAAGGACTCAGAGCTGTCCTTATGCAAGAGGGTCGACCTTTGGCCTTCACGAGCAAGAAACTGTCTGAAAGGAATCTGGGAAAACTCATTTATGAAAAGGAAATGTTGGCTATTCTACATGTCATTAAGTTGTGGTGCCCTTATCTTTTGGGGCAACGCTTCCAAATCAAGACTGACCATCAAAGCCTCAAGTACTTTCTGGAACAACACATTTCCTCCCAGGAGCAACAAAAATGGGTGACTAAGCTCTTTGGTTATGATTATGAGATCATTTACAAGAAGGGAAAAGACAATGTAGTGGTGGATGCACTGTCCTAAAAATATGAAGAAGAAGGATCCCTTTTTTTTCTTTCCTTCATTGTCCCCGATTGGCTCCAAGATGTGCACCAGGAATGGCTTCAAGATCCCAAAAGTTTGCATCTGATCCAGCAATTGCAGACCAAGGCTCCAACTCCCCTAGGGTACTCTTGGCTCCAGGATGAGCTTCGATACAAAGACCATTTGTATTTAAGTAAACAATCAAATCTTAAATCCACGGTACTTTTTGAGCTTCATTCTACACCCATAGCAGGGCACTCAGGGTTCACCAAAACATATGATAGAGTCAAACGTTCTTTTTTCTGGGATGGTATGAAACATTAAATCCATAATTTTGTAGTTGAATGTGAGGTGCGTCAACACAACAAGGGAGAAACAATCAAATCTCCGGGCACACTACAACCTCTTCCGATTCCACCGACTATTTGGAAGGATATCTCTATGGACTTTATTACCAGCTTAACCAAATCAAAGAATAAATCAGTCATAATGGTGGTTGTGTATCACCTTTCCAAGTATTCTCATTTCTGCACTCTTCAAAACCCATTTATTGCATCCACAGTGGCTCAACTTTTCATGGACCAGGTATTCAAGCTTCATGGCACGTCGCACTCTATTGTTTCTGATTGTGACCCAACTTTCACAAGAAATTTTTGGCAATAATTGTTTAAGCTCCAGGGCACCCAATTGCATCTCAGCACAACTTATCATCCCCAGACTGATGGTCAAGCGAAGGTTGTCAACAAGTGTTTGGAAACATATCTGAGGTGTTTTGCTTCTGAAAAACAACATGAGTGGGCTCAATGGCTACCCTAGCCGAATGGTGGTACAACACTTCCTACCATATAGCTACTCGCATGACTCCTTTTGAAGTGGTATATGGACAGAAGCCACCTTCAGTTCTCTCATACTTACCGGGTACCTTGAAGGTCCAGGAGGTTGACCAAACACTTACAGTTCGAGAGGATATTCTTCGTACCCTTAAAGAGAATTTGATCATGGCACAAAATTGCATGAAGCAACAAGAAGATAAAGGTCGCTATGAACGTCAATTTGCAGAAGGGGATTAGGAGTTTCTGCAACTACAACCATACAAGAAAACATCCCTCAAGGCCGAGCATTGTCAGAAGCTAGTGCCCAAATTTTATGGTCCTGATATAGTGCTCAAGCGTGTGGGACAAGTCACATATCAGTTAGCTCTGCCCAGTCAATCGAAGCTACATCCAGTTTTCCATGTTTCATTCTTAAAGAAGGTGATTGGAACTAGGTGCCAAATTCAAACCAACCTTTCCGAGTTAGCTGAAGAAGGATCCATTTGGCTATAGCTAGAAGGAGTTTTGGACCAGCGTGAGTGTCGCCTGCGTCAGAGAACCATCAAGGAAGTGCTAATCCAGTGGAAAGATACGAATCCAGTAGATGCCACTTGGGAACCAGCTACCATTCTGCAGCAGTTTCCTCATCTCAAGCCTTGAGGACAAGGTTGTTTTTAAGGGGGCGGACATGTTAGGGTTCTAACCCGCACATAGGTAGATTAATATATTCGGATGTAATAAAGGTCAATATTAATAAGGCCTTTCAATAAAATAGAATAAGGTGGATGTAAGAAGACCTAATAGAAGCTTCCACTTCTAGAATAATCTTCCTCTAGATGCTTCTCTTGATAGAAATATTTAGTATAAATAAAGGTCGAGGGTATGAAAACCCTAGCTTGGAGATTATTGTAACAGAGCGTTGCTCGATTGGAGGTTGCCCCCTTGAAGAGGCCTGTGAACATTACTTTCTGAATCAAAGTGCTATTTATGTTGTTGTTCTTATATCATTTATGTGTTATTATGGAGATTATGCTAGATATATTACTGTTATTCTTCCATTTCTAGCATTTTATTTATGTTCTGCATATTTATTATATCTGGTATCTTGTAGAATGAGAATGATACTTCTCCATGTAATTGGATGAGAATTACGTGTGAAAACTAGTGGATGACGTTGCACAACATGCGTTACTGGAATGAGAATGATAATTCTCCGTGTAATTGGATGAGAATTACATATGATAACTAGTGGATCACGTTGCACGGCATGCGTTTCAGTGGTGGACGACAACTGTGTTTAAAAATAAAATACTTTTTTTTTGTAAATAAAAGCGGATCCTTATATTAAGGACATCTGTGAGTTGTACAATGACAAGTATGAGCCACCTATTCCACCACAAGTGGGAAACTAGGACATGTGGCTCCTAGATGTTTAGAGATTGAAACATCACCCTGTATGCTATCGTTGCTTGAGCAAAAATGCTTACACAAAATTCTACAGCCTATTTTTGTAAACAAATTTTTTTGAACAGTATTCTATAACCTATCGCTAGGAACAACTATGGACAGAGCTGTAATTAACAAAACTACATAGAAAATATATGAGAAAACTACATGGTCGTCTATCTTGTTGTGGTGTTAAACTAGACCATTAATCCTACAACTAGAATTGACAAAAAACCAAAACATGGGGACTTCATTATGTTGTTGAGCCTGGTCGTCCATGAATTGTGTAGACTGGGGTGAACTGTTGGCCACATGTAGGCATCTAGCATGCGCAGGATAATACACTAATGCATCGAACAAGATGTCCAACCTTTGGCCAAGGATGCCCTGAGAGTGCATCTGATTGTCCTACTTCTTCTTGATTTCAAAGAGAAGTTGAAGGTGCTCCTCCGTGAGGTGGTTGACGAATTTTTGAGGCTGCTCCTCCTCCTCTTCCTTTCCTGCAATATCTGTGGTGATTTTGTTTGTTGTCGTTGCATTATCCTCCAATTTCCATCTTGGGGGGATTTCCTCCACCATACAACTTCCATCTTCATAGTATGGGTCACCTAGATTAGCAATTGGGGGTGGCAGAAGATTGGTAGCCAGAGGAGGGCGCGACCACGAAGGTGGCGCGTACTTTTTTACTGAGCTCAGGCCATGGTGCTGAGGAGGGATGGATGGAGGGAAGTGTGCACAAGAGGAGGACACTTCCTCCTTTACCGAGTTGAGGCCATGGAGTGGAGGAGGAGCAGACTAAGGAGCCTCCTGTGACCTCTATATAGTATGCTAAGGGCTTGCAAAATGAGAAATAAGAGCCAGTTGGGAGGGGGTGAGCCTATTGTGATGGGAGAGGGTGTTGTAATAACGAGAACCCCTCTTGGATTTTCCTCTTTCCCTGAGCATGTTGGGAAGAGAATGGAGGTGAGGGGATGCAAGAATGGAGGCTAAGAGTGGGTGTTGAGAGGAGTAGGAGGAGGAAGAAGTGTTGAGAGGGAGCTTGTGGTGACTGAGCGTGAATGGTGAGAAGAGGGTATCAGAGTGAGGGAGGATGTCCTTGGTGCGTCGTAGAATTTCACAGAGAGCAAAAATGTTGGAACTCTTGGGAGAGCCGAAGAGCAGGACAGGAGGAATGTGACAGGGCGAATGGAGAATGAAATAATACACCAAGGCGAAATCCCATTTGCACCCCTTGTGGCCATTAAATCTTGAATTGACAGCCCTTACCTCCATTGACATTGAGTTGACAGCCAACTCAGTCCTAGTACGCCTGGTCTGGCTGGCTTGCACGTCCATTAACCCAACCAATCTAGTCGGCCGCACTACCATTACTCTCCTCATGGTGTGAGCGATGGGGGAGTTAATGTCCTTGGGCTAGCGATCGGGGTTAATAATTCTCCTGGCTACCCAGTGCCAAGTGTCCTCGGACTTTTTCCAAGTGGCACCCCATCCGGGTGTTTAAAAATAAATACTAAGTATTAGGATAGTTATTAATTTTCAAAACACATGAAAAGAAGAGAAGTTTTTGATTTTTGATTTTTTTATATAATTTTTATTTATAACTATTTTATTTAAATTAAAAAACACATAAAAGTAATCAATTCATAGCACCTAAAACCAATTACTATAATAACGTGCCAATTAGTCATTTTTTCCACTTCAATCTTGTCTTGGTGTTTTATTATTGCGAGAATGCTGAAATTTAGGATTCGAGGCTGCCATATGATGCTAATTGGAATGTTGCTTCTTCTAGCAGTTGCCCGGATTACTGCTCCATCTGGCCCTAGTCCACAGAACCCCGCCCCGTCCTGCTGCAAGGAAGGAACATGTACCTATGTCTGTAGGTCCTCTACAGTAGAGGAAGAGGAGGTCATGGATCCAGTTAATGATGAAAAGGAAGAAAGAGTGGCTCCTAGAGCCCACGGTCCCCCACCCCCGTCATGATTGATTATGGATATATTGGTCAGGGTGGAAGGTTCCCAGGCCCTTATGGATAATACTAGATATATTTTTCTCTGTAAGTTCCTATGATATCTTATTGGCGTTGGCTAAACGTTCTATCTTTTGGTATTTTTGGTTGGAATCTGGCAATTTAACTTTGAATAAAATTTCTAATTTTTGTTGTTTAAATTGTATTTCTGAATGTATAAATGGATTCGGTGTGTTGAAAAATCCCTAGAGCATTCTGATTATACAAACTTAACCATTAAAATCTTCATATCCAACTATTTCTCCCCAAATTTTAGCCAAAATCAAAGGGGAAAAAAAAAAAAAACAATAAAAAAATAGAAACTTTTAGACTCCTATTATCTTATTAGTCTCTACCAAGGGAATATAGCAATGAGTTTGCTATTGATTTGACATTAATTTGCCTTGTATTTTAAATTTGTGTGTGTAGTGTAATGTTTAACTTAATAAAACAAATATATACTTTTTGATATAATAAAAATATTTGCTTTTATCATTTCTCATTGGTTGGTATATTCCAAGTCTTATTGTTGCCTTCAAGTATTTCAATATTTGAAATTAATTACATAATCAATAAACTTGGTTATAAGCATCTAGTACCTTTTATATAAAAAATTAAGAAAAAATGTAAAAATGCCATGTGTTTCATTATTATTATCCATGTTTTTCATTATTATTGCATTTATGCTTTTCTCTTATCATTAATACAAAGTGTACTCCTACTAGATTAATACAAAATGATATACATATAATTATGTATGATGACATATGTGTAATTTC
>JZKD02S1922928.1:1038079-1050330 GCA_000966675.3 Picea glauca
ACATAAATAATAACATATTTGAAACAATTGTACATTTTACTATCTAAGGAAGCCACTCTTGCAAAGCAATGGTGCTCCACATAATATAATGAAGAGAAATTTGTGTATATATATATATAACTACTATATACATTGACAAAATGTTTCCATGTGCATGTTCTCAAGAGAATATAGTTTTTTTCATAGATGTAGAGTGAGAAAGACACATAAAAAATTATTTTAGCCATGCATTATGAAAACAAAATGATAGATATATAGAGTGACAAAGGCTTATAAACAATTATCTTGTGCATATACCATTGGAATATCTACATTTTTGCAAGCACCAATGTTTCTCTCATGTCCTGATCAATGTTTCTCTCCTATATTGATCAATGCAACTCTCCTCTCCCGATGGGTTGGTCTCTTGATGGATTGGTATAGTTGTGCAATAACATGGACATATGAGTTCAATAGTATTTTATTGATCCTCTAAATATTCCAACCACTCTTATCCCTTGTTTTCCCACTTGTATCCTCCATGTCAACTCATCAAAATCACTCCCACTCCTATTTTGTTTCCACTCCTTTGCATGGCAAGGTGAAACGTTATTTATTCAATTATTTATTCATGGTTCTTACAAGAGGTTTCATACTAAATTTTGTATTCCTTGTACAGTCGTACTTATGAGAGGTTATTTATTTGTGTCCACTCCTTAGAATTCCTCGGGAGGTGGTAAAAAGTAACTAGAGGCCATGTAGTGAAGGATTTCTTGAAGCCTATAAATTGGTACAAATTTAAAAGTAAATGTAAAAAGGTTGTGTTGTTGTTGTTATATAGATAGAAGGACAGAGTAGTAATTTTTTGGTGTTTTATATTTTTTTATGTTTAATCATATGTCTCAATATTCTAACACTTCACACAAAACTATTACTATACAAGACTAACAACCTACTTCTTCAAGCATTTACATCTCTAACAAACTTCCCACAAACCCACTATGGCTACCTTCAAGCTCCAACACTCTCCATCCTTTCGTTTCCCCCAGAAACCGGTTGTAAAAAATTCCTACACTACCCATTTGAATTTCCCTTTTACCCATGCATTTTGACTCTCTCAATTCCCAAGGTTGATTGTACTTTGTCCCTATGATATCATAACTATGGGATGTGAAATTTCACACCAACCCTCTTACATGTGTTTAATGATTGCAGATTTGATACACCCAAAAGGAAAATAGAAGGTTTATTCACAATAATAATTTAAGAAAATGGGTTGGGATTAATTGTTGAAATTACTAAGACAACTGAGAGGGGGGGGTGAATCAGTTGTTATTGAGCTTAAATAGTTTTAAGTCTATTAAAACATTCTTAATCTTTCTTCAAGTGATCACCAACATTATACATCATATGGATAGTAAAATTAAAGAGCATCATTCACACATAAGGTATACATAGAGACAGATTTTCACGAGGAAACCCATAAAGGGAGAAAACCTCTTCTTCTTCAAAATGATAGGCAATCTTTTAAGTTTTGTACATCATTTATAATTGAGCATCGACTCAATGTGAGGCTTCTACCTCTGTTTTACAAGCTGCAACTTGTTTGAGAGCACTGACTCTCTTGTTTCTCTAGCACCCACTAGAAGGAAGTAGCAACTTCCCTAATTTTCTAGCATCAACTGGATGGAAGCACCAACTTCCAGTTACACAGGCTCCAACATGTATAACAGATAACACTTGTTCTCCCTTGCACCACCCTACCACCCTGGTTTCTCTGGCTACAACTAGATGGAAGCTACAACTCCCTATGTTTAAGCTCCCACTTGAACCTCTAAGGACAACAATCCTCCCTCGCACCTCCCAACCACCCTGGAATTTGAATGAATAAATAAACAAACAACTACATAGATAAATCAATTCTTACCACTTCTTCTCTGTTCTGTAAATCTGGTCTTCTTCAACTTGTTATGTCATTCTTCTCTGCTTCAACTTGTTTTGTCATTCTTCTCTGCTTCAACTTCTTCTTTCATTCTGCTCTGCTTCAAGTCTTTTCATCATTTGTTACTCTTCTCTGAGTTTTATCTCACACTGTTCATATTCCCAGTCTCACTCTGCGCATTCTATGAATTTCCCTTTCTTATCGTTTAATTCATTTTTCTTCCAGAATGTCAACACCACGCACAGTCTATATCTTTTTCTTTTATACACACCCCCATGGCGGTTTCCCTTCGCATCTCCTTAGACAAAAGAAAAGCAATCGTCCGAGGAACTGAAACTCCAACCGATCGGAAATCATGAGTCCATTTCGCTAACAGATTCGTAACTGGTAAATTAACTGTGAGAGAGAACAATAACCCTCCGATCATATTCAAGTTTATCTGAACCGTTGGATGAACTTTATTAATGTTTCCTATAAATCAGGTTTCAGCATTTCGGAATCCTGTGGCCAAGTGTCTCAACACCTCATATTGTGATCTCTGAAACTTCGATAGAGAGCTTTTTTGTGCTAGCTCCTTAATCTATGTGACCAAGGCCATGACCAAGCGCTTATGCAAAAAGTGCTGTTCATGAATTCGCCTTTCTTAAGTCTGGATATGAGGCATCTCGACTCTCCATGTCGCGATCCCCGAAACCCCGAGATGGAGCTAAGATCAATGGTCCACGATCTCGATGAGTCTACGGTCCATATCTCATCCTGAATTAGCATCTTGTGATTCCTTCGAAGGAGGTCCTTGCCACTCCAAGTTGCGATAAGAGAAACTCCAAAATGAAGCTTAGATCAATGGTCTAGAACACACTTTGATCTGACAGTTGGGAATAAATCGCAATTTCAGCGGTAGAGATTCTTGTCACTCCAAGTCCTGATAGATGAAGCTCCAAGATGTATCTTAGATCAACGGTCTAGAACACATCGTGAATTGACGGCTGGGATTAAATTGCGATTTCGGCGGTAGAGATTCTTGTCACTCCAAGTAGCGATAGGTGAAGCTCCAAGATGGAGCTCAGATCAACGGTCTAGAACACATCATGAATTGACGACTGGGATTAAATCATGATTTCTCATATCGCGATTTTGACGGTTTTGTTTCTTACCTCTCCAAGTCATGAGTCGCAAAACTCTGAAATGGATTCAACGGTCCAGATCACACCTTGATCTGACGGCTACAATTAAATCGTGATTTCAATGATCATATTTCTTGCCTCTCCAAAATGCAAGTCTAGAAACTCCGAAATGGAGTTGACGGTCCAGATCAACAGTCCCAATCAATACTTGATCTAACGGTCATTGGGGACCTGCATCCAGAAACATAATTTGCGATCATCCTCCTTGAATTTCAAAATGTACACTCGCTCAGGGTTTTCCTGGACCTTTTCAAATACAGCTTCATCTGGTAATCCAATTTGATCAACTTCTGCCACATTACTTGTTTGATTAAGCCATTGGAAGTGAAACAAACCCTCATCTCCCCTAGCTACACGAACAAGTCCTTTCTGAGTATTTGGCACAACTCATGTCCCCTCCAGAGACATCATTCCAGCCTGAAACTCCGACATGATCTCCTGACAATTGAATCGGATGATGCATTACATCATATAGAATCCATTATGACCAAAACTTACAAATCCTCCCTGCAGCGTCTTCTCATAATACCCATCTATTCCATACTTTCTGTACTCATGCCATCTTCATTGTTGTACTTGCCATCAATGACAAGTATACAAGCATGCGCTTTCTGTTAAATATTTGCCAACATTCTCCCTCTTTGGCATTGATGGAAACTCAACCACCACATGCATTCAGATTCTCCTCCTGAACTCTTTTCTCCCCCTTTGACATCAATGTCAAAGAAGAAACATGCTCCCCCTGATCTGTTGCAAAACATACTCTCCCTGTCAACTATAAGAATCCTGGAAGTACACTAGATATTCAATAAGTACTCCCCCTGACCAGGTGAATAGATTAGACACAATAAATTATAGCCCCCAACATTTGACGAAGAGGGTATATAATGGAGTTGAACAATTATGTTTGTTACTTGTTCTGTAGAGGGTATATAACGCAGTTGAACAATTATGTTTGTTACTTGTTCTCTGAGAAAATGGTACTTTATTGGAATATGCTTAGTCTTTGAATGAAGAAAAGGATCCTTGGAGACACTAATGGCACTGGTGTTATCACAATGAATTGGAATGGGATCAGTGTAAGTAACCTTTAGATCTGCAAGAGTTTGTATCATCCATAGAATTTGTGTGCAACAAGTAGCAGCAGCAATGTATTCTGCCTCTGTAGTGGATAATGAAACTGATCCTTTCTTTTTACTAAGCCATGCAACTAATGAGTCACCTAGAAAGAATGCTCCTCCACTGGTGCTTTTTCTCTCATCAACATAGTTTGCCCAGTCTGTATCTGAATAAGCAGTTAACTGGAAATTCTGATTTCTAGGATACCACATACCATAAGTCAGTATTCCCTTCAAGTATTTAAATATCCTTTTGATGGCTACCAAATGAATTTGTTTAGGAGCAGACTGATAACGACCTACGATTCCAACAACTTGCATTATATCAGGATGGGATGTTGTGATGTACAGAAGACTGCCTATCATAGAGCAATATGTCCTTTGATCAACATCAGGTGAGATATCATCTTTACTTAGCTTGCAACCAACCACCATATGTATGCTAACTGGAGAGGAATCTTCCATCTGAAATTTCTTCAACATCTCTCTCAAATATTTTTCTCGAGAAATAAATATTCCTGTTGAACTTTGTTTTACTTGTAAGCCAAGAAAATATGATAGTTCTCCTATCATGGACATTTCAAATTCTGTTTGCATAGAGTTAGCAAACCACTAGACAGATGATTCATTAGTATAGCCAAAAATAATATCATCTACATAAACCAAAACAACTAGTAAATTATCACCTTCAGACTTAATGTAAAGGTTATTGTCAACAATACCTTTCTTGAACCCTTTTTCTTGTAAAAATTTGTCCAGTCTATAATACCAAGCTCATGGTGCTTGTTTTAATCCATATAAGGCCTTCTTCAACTTACAAACATAATTAGGATTATCTGTCAAAGAGAATCCTTTAGGTTGCTCCATATATAATTCTTCCTCCAAATCTCCATAAAGAAATTCTGACTTAACATCCATCTGATAAACTTTAAAGTTTTTATGACATGAATAGGCAAGAAACATTATGATGGCTTCCAATCTTGCCACTGATGAAAAGGTTTCATCAAAGTCCTGACCTTCAACTTATGCATACCCTTTACAGACCAGTCTGGATTTATTTCTAACAACTTGTCCTTTTTCATTCATTTTATTCTTGAATACCCATTTGGAACCTATTATATTTTTATCTTCAAGTCTAGGGACAAGCTACCAAGTATTGTTCTTCTCAATCTAATCTAGTTCTTCATTCATAGCTCTAATACAATCATCATGCTTGCTGGCTTCATAATTTTTTTGATGTTCAGTCATAGATAAAATAACAACCTAAGATTGTTCTGAGTCTTTAATCAATTTCCTTCTTGTCTGAACTCCTTTATTTATATCTCCAATTATCTGATTTTCAGGATGATTCTTTTTAACAATTCTGAGAGGTGATTTTGCTTATTTATGTTGATTTGTGTCAGTTTGAGTATTCGTATCTTCATATGATTCAGATTCTTCCTTTTCTGATCCTTGGACATGTTCATCTTCATCTTCAACTATATATTTTGTTCTTGGTTTAGCATTGCTTACATTTCTGACTGGGATTTCTTCATCAACTTTTATATCTATACAATCAACTAGTTTATGCAGTCTCTTATTGTAGCATCTATACCCTTTATTATTTGTAGCATAACCCAAAAAGGTACCTTCATCATCCTGGTCATCATATTTGCCAATGTTTCCATCATTGTTCTTGATATAACATTTACTCCCAAAAACTTTACAATGCTTGATTGAAGCAGGTCTTCCAAACCATAGTTCATAGGGAGTCTTGTCATTGTGTGGCCTGAGATGAGCTTTGTTAAGGATATGAACAACTGTATGAATTACTTCCACCCAATATGTCTGAGGTATGTTCCTTTCATTCATCATTGATCTTGCCATTTGCTGTACTGACCTATTCTGCCTCTCAACAACTCCATTTTACTGTGGAGTCCTTGGAATTGTGTACTCTCTTTTGATCCCATTTTTATAACAGAACTCTTTGAAATTCCCTGAATTAAACTCTCCTCCTCTATTAGACCTTATTGCCTTTAACCTTTTTCCTGTTTGATTCTCAGTCAAAGCCTTAAACACTTTGAATTTTTCAAATGCTTCAGATTTTTCTTTCAAAAAGGCAACCCAAGTTAGTCTAGAATAGTCATCAATAATCAACATAAAGTAATTTTCTTTTCCTGTACCTTCTTTCCTTGATGGTCCACATAGATCCATATGTACTAACTGGAGAGGTTTTTCTATTGAAGGAAATTTTTTAGATTTGAATTGAGTGCGAGTAAGCTTTCCTATTTGATAGGGTTTACAAACAGAGTCATATGGCTTTGATATCTTCGAAAGATCTTTTACTGCCCCATTGTTTTTGAGTTTAATTATGTGATCAAAATTTAGGTGACCGAGTCTCCTATGCCACAACCAAATTTCATCATATTTTCTTAAGTGACATTCTTCTTTTTCTTATTTTAACACATTGACATCATTTTCCGTTGTTATCCCTTTTGCAATCAATTGTCTTGAACTCAAAGCCTTTATTTTACAGTCTTTAGAAATAAAAACAACTTCACATCCTTTGTCACAAAATTGACTGAAACTTAGTAGATTATGTTTCAGACCATCTACAAACAACACATCTTGATCTTTTCCTTTGCCATTACTCAGACTTACAATTCCTTTACCTTTTATTTTTCCTGGTGCATCATTTCCAAAAGTTACATTCCCTGATTTGTTTTCACTTAGAGTTAGAAACTTACTTTTGTCTCCAGTCATATGTTTGTAACATCCACTGTCAATATACCAGGGATTCTTTTGTTTTTGGGCTGATAATACTAGTCCACACTTGTCATCTGCTTTCTTCTTCCAAACCTTGACATTTTTAGCAGTGGGGTTCAAGTGTGGATTGTATTTCCTTAAGCAACAATCTACAACTTTATGTCCATAATTATGACAGTTGTAACATTCTGGTTCACTGAATAATAAATCATAATGATTGTTATGCTCATAACTATTGTTGTGTTTCACCCGTGTCCTTCTCCCAGTCATCACCTGATTTATAGTTTGTGATTTTTTGTTGCTTGGCTATCTCAATCTTTGTTGTGGAAGATAGTTATTCATTGAATATATTGATTGTTCATATATAAATCTTAAAGAATAGTTTATAGCTTTGTGACCAAAATTAAAGTAGAGAAAACAATAACCATAGAAAAAATCTTTGTACCTTGGAAAAATCTGTCTTCTTTGAGGAGGTTGACTTCTTTCATGTCGATACTCTTTCTGGTCTACAAATTCGGTTCTGGGGATTTTTCTTTTATTTCTTCTTGGTGGCTGATTTTCCTTCTTTGTTTCTACGGAGTGACTGTTGTCAATGTTTGAGGATTTGACAAACTTGATAGATTCTGTATTACTTGGATGATCACTACTTGATCCTTCTTCATATCCCAATCCAACTTTCAATTTTGAATTTCTTTGCTGATTTAGAATGGAGGTTAATTCTTCTGAGGATTTAATACTTGGCAGATTTTGATGATACAATCCTTTAAACTTTTCCATTTCTTTTTTGGTTTTTACTATCTCTTCTTCTAATGCTTCATACCTGACTTTCTTCTCTGAAAATTGTTGTTTCAGTATGTATTCTATTTTCTTTGCCTCTTCTAATTCCACTTTCAGCAGAGCAAAGTCTTCATCAGGTTTTTTATTGTCTTTCTCGAACTGTGTCAACATTTTTTTTTTCTTTCTGTTCTTAATTTTGAGTCTATCAATTTCTTCAAGTGCACTGATCAATTCTCCTTTCAAATCAATCAAATCTTCTTCATCATTATCATCAATGCCTATGCTTTTATTATCATAATCCTCTTTGGCCATAAGCATGAAGTCATTTGCCTTATCTTCACAGGAAGAGTCACTATTGGTGTCTTCTGAGGAATCATCATTATTTGCAACCAAACTTTTCTTCTTCTTATATTTCTTGTATTTGAACTTCTTTTCATCATCAAAGTTCTGGTCCTTTTTCTGATGGGGACACTTAGATGCAAAATGAACTATCTTACCACAGTTAAAGCATTTGAAGGGAAACTTCCCTTGATATTTTCCTAATCCTTTCTTTAACCTTCTCACAAAGTTTTCCTTAATATCATCTAATTCTGAATTAGTATTCTTGTCTTCTTTAAAAGATGCTTCTCTAGTACTGGA
Organism: Picea glauca; assembly: GCA_000966675.3. Lineage (NCBI taxonomy): Eukaryota > Viridiplantae > Streptophyta > Pinopsida > Pinales > Pinaceae > Picea > Picea glauca. Next base: position 1,046,464 of record JZKD02S1922928.1, read on the forward strand.
TTTATCTTTGGAAATTCTCATTTCATATGCAGTTAAAGTTCCTAGAAGTTGATCAATGGACAGGGTTTTGAGATCATTTAATTCTTCTATTGCAGAGACTTTTGGATTAAATTTATCAGGCGGAGATCTTAAAATCTTCTGAACTAAGAGTGAGTCGTCAAACTTCTCACCAAGACCCTTCATGGCATTTACAGGTTCTTCAACTCTTAAAAAATACTTGCTAATTGTTTCATCTTAATTCATCTTTAGTTGTTCAAATTTCAATCTGTATGTTTTAAGTTTGGCATCTTTTACCTTCTCATTTCCTTCATAACTGCTAATAAGTTTGTCCCACATTGCTTTGGCAGTTTCAAGATGCATCACATTTACAAACTCAGCTTCAACAAGTCCATTCAAGATAACATTCATTCCCTTAGCATTAAAACTAAACTCTAACTTATTGTCCTTGGAGGCTAGCACAACAGGCTTTGTATATCCAGTCTCTACTACATCCCAAACATCAGCACCCAAGGCCATTAAGTATGTTCTCATTCTAATCTTCCAGAAGGCAAAAGTTGTTCCATCAAACAGAGGGGGCTTAGAGGTTGAAGTCCCTTCATGACTTGTCATGTTTAAGCTTACATATCTACCTTTGAATAAAAGGAACCCGCTCTGATACCAATTGTTGAAATTACTAAGACAACTGGGGGGGGGTGGTGAATCAGTTGTTATTGAGCTTAAACAATTTTAAGTCTATTAAAACATTCTTAATATTTCTTCAAGTGATCACCAACATTATACAACATATGGACAATAAAATTAAAGAGCATCAGTCACACATAAAGTATACAAAGAGACAGATTTTCACAAGGAAACCCATAAAGGGAGAAAACCTCTTCTTCTTCGAAATGATAGGCAGTCTTTTAAGTTTTGTACATCATCTATAATTGAGCATCGATTCAATGTGAGGCTGCTACCTCTGTTTTACAAGCTGCAACTTGTTTGAGAGCACCGACTCTCTTATTTCTCTAGCACCCACTAGAAGGAAGCACCAACTTCTCTAATATTCTAGCACCAACTGGATGGAAACACCAACTTCCAGTTACACAGGCTCCAACCTATATAACAGAGAACACTTGCGCTCCCTTGCACCACCCTACCACCTTGGTTTCTCTAGTTGTAACCAGATGGAAGGTACAACTCCCTGTGTTCAAGATCCCACTTGAACATCCGAGGAAAACAGTCCTCCCTAGCACCTCCCAACCACCCTGGAATATGAATGAATAAATAAACAAACAACTAAATAGATAAATCAATTCTTACCACTTCTTCTCTGTTCTGTAAATCTGGTCTTCTTCAACTTGTTCTGTCATTCTTCTCTGCTTCAACTTGCTCTATCATTCTTCTCTGCTTCAACTTCTTCTTTCATTCTTCTCTGCTTCAATTATTTTCATCATCTGTTACTCTTCTCTCAGTTTTATCTCACACTGTGCATATTCCTAGTCTCACTCTCCGCATTCTGTTATTTTCCCTTTCTTATCGTTTAATTCATTTTTCATCCAGAACGCCAACACCACACACAGTCTGTATATTTTTCTTTTATACACACCCCCACGACAGTTTCCCTTCGCATATCCTTAGACAAAAGAAAAACAATCGTCTGAGCAACTGAAACGCCAACCGATCAGCAATCATGAGTCTGTTTCGCTAACAAATTCATAACTGGTAAATTAATTGTGAGAGAGCACAGTAACCCTCTGATCATATTCAATTTTATCTACACCGTTGGATGAAATTTATAAATCTTGCCTCTAAATTGGGTTTCGGCATTTTGACATTCCTTTGGCCAAGTGTCTCGACACTTCATATCGCAATCTCTGAAACTCCGATACAGAGCTTTTCTGCACTAGCTCCTTCCTCTATATGACCAAGGCCATGACCAAGCACTTATGCAAAAAGTTCTTTTCACGAATTCACCTTTCGTAAGTCTGGAGATGAGGCATCTCAACTCTCCAAGTCGCAATCCCCAAAACCCCAAGATGGAGCTGAGATCAACGGTCCATGATCTCGATGAGTCTATGGTCCAGATCTCATCGTGAATTCATGTCTCACGATTCCTTCGAAGGAGGTCCTTGTCACTCCAAGTTGTGATAAGAAAAACTCCAAAATGAAGCTTCGATCAACGGTCCATAACACACTTTGATCTGACGGTTGGGAATAAATCACGATTTCGCATATCGCGATTTCGGCAGTAGAGATTCTTGTCACTCGAAGTCCCGATAGACGAAGCTCCGAGATGGATCTCAGATCAACGGTCTAGAACACATCGTGAATTGATGGCTGGGATTAAATCGCTATTTCACATATCATGATTGCGGCAGTAGAGATTCTTGTCACTCCAAGTCGCGATAGGCGAAGCTCCGAGATGGAGCTCAGATCAATGGTCTAGAACACATCGTGAATTGATGGCTCGGATTAAATCATGATTTCACATATTGCGATTTCGATGGTTTTGTTTCTTATCTCTCCAAGTCATGAGTCGCAAAACTCTGAAATGGAGTCGACGATCCAGATCACACCTTAATCTGACGGTTGCGATTAAATCACGATTTCGCATATTGTGATTTCAATGATCATATTTCTTGCCTCTCCAAAATGCGATTCGTGAAACTCCAAAATGGAGTCGATGGTCCAGATCAGCAGTCCCAATCAATACTTGATCTGATGGTCATCGGGAACCTGCATCCAAAAATAGAATTTGCATCATCCTCCTTGAATTTCAAAATGTACACTCGCTTAGGGGTTTCCTGGACCTTTTCAAATATAGCTTCATCTGGTAATCCAATTTGATCAACTTTTTCCAAATTACTTTTTCGATTAAGCCATTAGAAGTGCAACAAACCCTCATCTCCCCTAGCTACATGAACAAGTCCTTTCCGAGTATCTGGCACAACTCGTGTCCTCTCCATAGACATCATTCCAGTCTGAAACTCCAGCATGATCTCCTGACAATTGAATCGGATGATGCATTATAGCATATATCATCCATTATGACCAAACCTTACAAATCCTCCCTGCAGCGTCTTCTCATAATGCCCATCTATTTCATACTTTCTGTACTCGTGCCATCCTCACTAGTGTACTTGCCATCAATGACAAGTATACAAGCATGCACTATCTGTTAAAGATTTGCCAACATTAATACACATGAATAATTCTCCCTTGGACCCCTTGGACCCCTCCCTCTCTTGTGGAAACGTATCCCCCATTACTCTATCCATGTCCATCTGCAACTGTCATTACATTTTATTTTATTAATACGATATACAATGTTTACATATTACATAGTTAGGCCCACCACCATAGATCATATCTGCATTATACATCACTAAAATATGGATTAAAAATGGGGATGTTACACTAGTGATTAACTTTTGTGAGATGAAGATAGACAAAAGTAGAAAATGACCTCTGGATGATAATCGAGATAATCCACCCACCACACAACTTAATGCCTTGAATCACAATTCTCCTCCTCTTCCTCATCCCACTGATGATAATGATGATCGCATTATTATTTTCTAAATATTATCATTCTCTCCCAACACCAAATGATAATAAATATGTTGACATGTCCTTATTCCCTGGCATCCCCTTGGGGTCGATCATTGAACCTCCTAAAAAAAAATAAACTAAGAAAAACAAGTGAACCTAGTATATCTTCTTATCCAAATTAAGAGCTTTCCCCACATAAACATCCAATGACTGAGTCATGCTCCATGTCGATCTAGTCGTGGACTTCTCCTTTTTACCCTCACATTTAGATTATTTTCATCCCTCTTTCCAAATAGTTGTTAGTTGTAAATATAAATGACAACCCACGTGTTT
>JZKD02S1922928.1:1117826-1143725 GCA_000966675.3 Picea glauca
GTTTGCAGGTCTCCGATTAGATGTGCTTTTGGTTCTTGACACACACATGCAGCTTACAAAGTCTATCGACTGTCACTGGTTCCACTCTCCGACTTTGGGGGGCATTCTGTTATCCTCATTTTTGGTTATCGAGATGATATTATGATTATGTCATGATGATGGAAGATCAAACTCTTCATTAAGAACTTTTTCCTGAAGAAGGTTACACTTGTCATTTTCTCAAAGATCATATTTTGAAAATAGTTCGCAGGCTACATATATATTCTCCTGCGGGAATCCTTCATTTCCGCATGCTGCATTCATCTTGACTGCAGACTTTCCACACTGTGTTAATGGTTAGGGTGCGGACATGTTTCTAAAGGAATAAAATGAATAAGTTCTCGATCCTTCTAGAAGGAATCTTCTAGAAGGGTGAGTTGGAGTTCGAATGTTTGGCAAAATACTGACTTTCCAGATATCTTGGGATCATTCCCTATCCAAGTAACTAATCAATCTTCTCTTATATATTGAGAATATTACTTATGGAAAGGGTTAAGTAAGAATAAGTTAGAGGAACAAGAAGAAGCAAGCTAGCTAGAGATTGATTGGAGAACTTGTGCAAGACTGTATGAAGGATTGATGCTACAGCAGCAAGAGACAACAAATAATCATATGTGGTTCAACTTCTTCATGCATGAGCAAGTGTGTGTGTCAGAGCTAGGATCCATCGAAAGGAGATCTACGACATCAAGGCTTAGGTTGTATATTTCTCTTTCATTTAATGCAATATATGAATATGTCCCTTTCCCATAATGATGATATCATCTTATTACATGATTCCTTGATCACATGTATAGACTAGGTATTGAATATATTAATGCCTTTGCGGTGATTGGTTTGTGTTGTTGTGATTGGAACAATTGAAGAGAATCAGAGCAGAGCAAGGAACAACAGAGATTAAAGGAGAGCGTTCATAAGGTATGTCCTCCATCCATTTCTCTTAGTTCATTCAATATCTAGATCTAGGGAAAGAGTAGTATTCTATTACGGTTTGTTCCAAATCCAGGTGGATCTGGGGAGATTGGTCTGTGTCCGCACTCACGAATTTATCCATAAACACCAGGTACGGAAAAGGTTCATAGTAGAGTTCAAATTACCTCAGTCGGAATAATAGGCTTTGTCAGAGTTACATGAGATCCAACAGCGAGAAGGTGAATCAGCGTGGGAATACAACCAGAAGTTTAAATATGCCATAGGGAGGTTGGCACATCCAATCCACGAAGAAGATCAAAGGGAGTGGTACATTCAGGGGTTATTTCCTCCGACTCGGATCCCGCTAACGCAACAATGGATAACCATGTTAACAGATGCCTTGGAACAATCAATGAAGATTGAATCCATGATGGGATACCCTGGGTTCCTGAGAATGAATAGACCTCGAGAAGATCCGAATCTAGTGGAAATATAAGGGCAGATATCGATGCTTACAAAAAATATTCAAGAGACATTGATACCCAGACTATCATGACCACAGGTTTGGTGCACCAGCTATTATACAAAAGGTCATCTGGAAAACGAATGTTCACAAATAATGGGAATGGGACTTCCTCAAAATCCAATGGTATCCCCACCAAGACCCACGTGAGGAGTTTTTCAAGTGTCGATGAACTTACCATTCCAAAACCAAAACCCGTATCATTCTTTCCCAGGAGGCCAAGCAACACAAACAACCAAGTATTGTGAAATCTGTCAAATCCATGGGCATGGACCAAGAAAGTGCCCCATCATGCAGAAATATTCAACAGCACCAAACATAGTACACTGTGATTTATGCGCATATACCACGCATACTACCAATCAATGTAGAGTGTTGGATGCACTTGCAGATAGGTTAGAACGAACAACATCCAGGGTGAATGAAAATCCTCAGGGACCAAGAAGAGGTCGAGGAGGTGGAACCAGAGGAGACTTCAGAGGAGGAAGAACTGGGGGAAGAGGACCAAGAAGATGTTATAACTATGATGAGCAAGGTCACTTGGCTAGAGACTGTCCTCATCCAAGGCGGCCATGGTGCTCTCACTACAGAACCAATGGGAACACAACTGAAGACTTCTTAGAGTTAATTGAAAAATGGGAAGACTGGGTATGACAAAGAGGAACTAACCTCATCAGTTCAGAAATCAAGAGGGTTATTAAGGGACAATTTCCAAACCTTAATATCGTTATTCAAGGAGGAGCGAATATAGGAGCTGATGTTGATACTCTACCTCAGATACAGAAAGAATCACCTAAAGAAGACATGTATGATCCCCTAAAACAAAATCTATTATTTAAAGATGCCATAGAAATGTTTCAAAATATTCCTAGCCCTGAGATGCAAGAGAAACCCCCACAAGCTATTGTTTATCCTAATATGGCGCAAGTTCCTACTTCACCCCCTGCACCCAGAAACCTTGTAGCCATGCTGAGACAACTTGAGAAACCTCAAAATGTAGTTGACCTTTGGTTTCAATTATTCTCTGAAATTCTAGGGAATGATAAACTAACAGAAAAGTTGTGCAATGCACTATACCTAGTTTTAGAGAACAAAGAACCCCTAGAGGCAAGAATAAGGGCTAATCTTCTTGAGAAGAGTACTCAGAGAGTGCAACAAAGAAAAGTATGAACTGGAAAAGAATTCATACTAATATCCTAGTTAGATTAATTTGAGATTAAGGATTTCATGTTGGACCTAAGGTCCGATGTGAACATTTTGTCTAAGAAGACCTGGGAAGCCTTAGGAAAACCTAGGCTGACATATTCCCCAATTCAGTTAAGAATGGAAAAACAATATTGTATCTTCCCCATAGGAAGACTAGAGAATGTGGAAATAGATGTTGTGGGAGTAAAGACAGTGGATGAATTTGAAGTCATTGAGATCATGGGAGATAAGGACTCTTACCCTGCACCACTTGGGATTGATTGGGCCTCTGACAATTATGGAGTAATCGACTTGAAGAAAGACACCACGACCTTTGAGGCTTAGGGAATCAAGGTAGTTCAACCTTTGGATCCATATGTAGGACCTAGGTATACAGAACCAACAGACAATAATATGGAGGGAGAAGACTTGGACCAGTTGTACACCGTAACAACAGGAACAAGAAATGATTATATAAATCCTATTGTTGATGGATCAGTATGTTGGAGAAGCATACAGTCAACAGAAGAAGATTTAGAATTGGATTTTGATAGTTGGAAAGAAGGTTTTCTTGAAAGATTCTCAAGAAGATGCACAACTGTCAAAGCGACTAGATGGGTTGGGACCAAAGTTAGAGAACAACCAGTATACGATGGCACCTTAGATCTAGACATTTTTCTGCAAAACATGGAAGAAAATTAAGAGAAGATCAAAGAATATTGGTACTAGATGTATCTTTTTAGAACACCCCCGCTAGATGGTGGGATAATCATAAATCCATACTCAGAACTTGGGACGAGCTGAATCAATCTATCAAGTACAGGTTCTAGAATAAGGAGCAACTGGAATCAGAGATGCAGATGGATCTCCAATTTGTGCAACTGTTCAACGGAGAATCAGATCCTAGAATACATATTGAACAGTGCCTGACAGAGTGGCAAGCTATGGGGATTCCCTCTCACTTCTGGGTCCAGGTATTTCCCCACTCTCTAGGTCCAGTCCCAAAATCTTGGGTCATACATGAGGAAACCAGAAGTCAAACCAGCAACTGGAAAACACTGGCATCTCAATTTTGCAAGGACTTCTCATTTACAAGTAAGTACCTTGATCTTGAAGTAGTCCTGCAAAAGATTAAATAATTTCTTTTTATAGATAATGGTAATTAAAAATCAAACTTAGTGGTATGTCCCAAACATAACCAAGAACTTTAGACTAATCTCCACTTGACCTCAAATGAGAAACCTATCTAATTCTATCATATTAGTAGAGATTCATAAAGCCTAGATAACTTAGAAGAATTGAGAAACCTAACCATCAAAGAGAGAGAGGGGAGTAGAGAAATTCAAAACACCATACCTAGCTAGACCGATAGTTCCCACAATCACCCATTAAAATTGCGCAAAATCAACATAGGGATCACAGTGAAAACCAAGATAGCTATGGTGGGAGACTATTGGGATGAGCAAACCAGTAAGGAAATACATAGTTTACTACGGGAACATGAGGATTTGTTCATAAAGAATTTTTCAGAGTTAAATGGAATCAAAGGAGTCATGGGAGAAATGAAGATTGAATTAAAACCAGGATCCAAGCCTGTGAGACATAGACCATAGCGTCTTAACCCTAGAGTAAAAGAGAAGGTTAAGAAGGAGATAGACAAGATGTTGGAATCATGTCTCATTTTTGCAGTAGAAGAAGCAGAGTGGGTTAGCCCAATAGTTGTTCAAAGAAAGAAAGACACAGAGGATATTAGAGTATGTGTAGACTACAGAAGTCTCAACTCTGCCTATGTGCATGACCCTTTCCCAACACCCTTTACAGATGAGGTGCTAGAACAGGTTGCGGGAAAGGAAGCATACTCATTCACAGATGGATTTTCAGGATACCATCAAGTCAAGATCGTTGAATAGGACAAAAAGATAACCAATTTCATAACACAATGGGGATCTTTTGCATACAACATGATGCCATTTGGCTTAAAGAATGCCCATATAGTTTTTTCCAGGATTGTAATAGCACTTTTAGAGAGTTCATTCACAAATTTATAGAAGTCTATATGGATGATTGGACAATACAAATCCTGCTCAAGGAACATGTAGCACTGCTAAGGCTAATGTTTGACAGATGTAGAGAATTGTAGATCTCATTGAACCTTAGAAAATGTATCTTTTATGTACCACATGGGAATTTTTTGGACCATGTAGTCTGTCAAGAAGGAGTATTGTTAGACCCAACCAAAGTTGTGGTCATTGTGAATATGCCAACACCTATGAGTGCTAAACAGTTGCGCTCCATGCTAGGACACACAGGTTACTATCGTAGGTTTATTCAAAGATATGCCAACATTACTGCAACTCTGGAAAACCTGCTAAAAAAGGTTGAAACGTTCCAATGGACTCTAGAATGTGATAAAGCATTCGAGATACTTAAGGAGAAGCTCAACACAAAACCGATTCTAATATTCCCAAACTGGGAGAATGAATTTCACATCCATGTAGATGCTTCAGGAATTGCCTTGGGAGCTATCTTAACACAACATAGAGATGGATCTATGGATCATCCTATCTATTTTGTGAGTCGAAAGTTGTCACAAAAAGAATGAAACTACACAACGACAGAAAGGGAGGGCTTAACAATGATTTACGCTTTAGAAAAATTTAGACATTATTTGCTAGGTTCTTATTTCAAGTTCTTTACTAATCACTCTGCATTAATGTATCTAGTTAACAAACCGGTGCTAGAAGGAATAATTTGTAGATGGTTGTTGTTATTTCAAGAATTTTCATTCGAATTTATCATCAAGATGGGAATATGCAACATAGGACCTGATCACTTGTCCAGGTTAGAGTCAGGAGAAAGTGGTGGAGTAGTAGATGATCAAATCCTAGATGCAGAATTGTTTAGGATTGAGGCCATACCAGAGTTCCTAGAGGACATAACATTCTTCCTGAGTACAAGGGTCTATCAAGAAACATATTCTGCAACCCAGAAATTCCACATGGTTGTTAGAGCAGTAGATTACCAGCTGATCGTCGGACATTTGTATAAACTAGGACTAGACAACATCCTCAGACGATGTGTCCTGGATCATGAAAGGAAGAATATACTTTGGGAATTCCATAGTGGAGTTGCAGGAGGCCACGTAGGAGGAAAGGCCACGCCACAAAAAGTTCTCCAGGTAGGAATTTGGTGGGAAACATTGTTCAAGGATGAAAAAGTATATGCTAGATCGTGTGATGTTTTTCAACGAGTGGGAAAGCCATCACGCCGGGATGAATTACCACTACAACCAGTTAGAGCTCTACAAGCATTCAAGAAATGGGAAGTTTCCTTCATTGGACCAAGCAACCCCACAACCAAACATTCAAAGGCTAGGTACATCATCACTGTAACAGACTACCTTACCTATTGGGCAAAAATAACAAGTGTTCAGGACTATTCGACTAATATTGCTGCCAAGTTCATTTTCGATAATATCATCACTCGTTTTGGATGTACCAGGAGCCTAACCAACGATCAGGGAGCTCATTTCATTAGCAGCACTATAGAAACACTTACAGTAAAATTCATGATTCAACATCACAAGAGAAGTCCCTACAACCCACAGGCTAATGGAACAATCGAAGCCTTCAACAAGATTCTGGAAAGAGGGTTGAAAAAGGTTTGTTGCGCAAACTAGGAGGACTGGGATGAACGAGTTCCAGTAGTACTATGGGCTTACATGAAAACCACAAAGAAAATCCACAGGTACACACCATTCCAATTAGTTTATGGGAAATAGGAAGTGGTGCCTGTAGAGTTCATCACCCCAAGTTTGTATATTGCACAAGTCACACATATGTCAGAAGAGGAATCCATTGCGCAGAGACTTACGCAATTACAAGAACTTGAGGAGACCATATTTCTAGAAAACTTCCATCATTCGGTTGAAAAATCAAGAAAAAAAGATTGGCATGACATGCACATTAAGAACAAGGTATTCATGCAAGGAGACAAGCTACTACTCTACGATATTCAGTACCATAAGCATCATGACAAGCTATTCATGCATTGGTTGGGACCATTCATAATTGTGGAGATCTGACCCTCAGGAGCAGTCAGACTCGTGCAACTGGATGGTGTGTTGTGACCAGGAAGGGTGAATGGCACTTTCCTGAAGCCCTACCTGTCTCAAAACTGAGAAAGAGGGACTGTCACTCTAGTCCAAAGGAGCTTGTACAATAGTTAGATTTGAGTTTTCTGAAATTTTGTAAATTAAGTTAATAAAGTCCATGTGCGCAGTGTTGCACCATGACACATAGTTCATTTTCTGTTTAAGTGTTGTTTGATACAAAAATAATGACTCAGCAGTGCAGGATCTGAAGCATAAGAGAATCCATTAATGGCAGTCATTAATATGACGGGGACAACCTTTGCGGTCGAAGGGACCATGAATTTGAATACAATTTGAGTCCATGTGCCACACGAACCCAGTCTAGTTACAGCCTTTATTGCCATTTTGGTACCCTGTCTAAGGTTAGTTAATCCATAAAGCCATGTTATGCAAATATTCCATCGAAGTTCGCGTCGGGATACCCACTCGTCAAACAAAAAGGTCTGAAATTGGGCACATCCCTATCCCACTCATGCGAATAAGTAAATTCCAGAATCGCCTAATAGGATTTACCCTGTTAAACTGTCCCTTCGGACAACTCAAATCCAGTTGTGTCCATACGGTCATGATGAACAACAGTTACTACTAAACTTACCCGTTAATCCAAGTATATGGCCCTGACAACTTGCCCGAGAATGCATCGTTTGCAAAAGAACATAGCCATTTCTGAATTCATTAGAGAAAACCAACCTGTACCATTGTGAAATCCACAGTCGTAACCTTAGTCCTTAGCTTCCGCAGAAGTGTGAATGCCGAGAGCCATAGAAAGACAAAGTGTTATGTGTAAATAAGTTGTTCCAGATGAGCCCTATGACCCACGAGTCGATATCGTAGGTGATATCAAAGGGAAGGTGGAGCATGTCAAGATCCTCGATCTTGACCTCACAGATTCAGTATTGTTCCCTCAGATGCACACATATGTTTTTTGGGAGATGGATCCAAATGGAATCAGAGGTATTCAATTTGTGCCAAAGTAAGACTTCATCAATTTATTCAATTCGACCATCATGAACCTGAGAGACCTACCAGTCTTCGGTACCACTGGTGAGGTTGCACAGTGCACAAACTTTCTGATAAGCATGGTGCATGACATAATTCTATGGTTGGATAAGCGGTATCCAATCCATGTTGAAGACATCCAACAACTTACTGGACTATCCTCCCAAGGGGAAGATGTGTTAAGAGGATTCCAGGATCCCGGTAAGTACGAAAAAAAAAGGCAAGCTCAGCCTGTATGAGAAATTCAACACAAAGAGGGGAGGATGCACAACAGTAATCAAACCCATACTACCCGAGATAGTCCAAAGTGGTTGTTACATCATAGCTAGCAAGGTTATGAGATCATACTACAAGGGAAAATGTACACTATATTCATTATCCGTATCTGACTTTTGTGCCAATGGAGTTGTGTTCAATTGGTGCAGTTACTTGCTAGAGGAACTCCTAGTGGCATCCGAGGAAGCGCAAGAGAAGGGAGGAACCTTCACTTATGGATATGTGCTAATGGAATTTGCTATGTTCAAATGGAAGTCACCTATAGGAAGATAACCAAAGATACCAGACAAGGGGCACATGGCGAATATGTTCAAGCCATGGCAGTCCAGGCCAGATTCAGAGAATACAAACTTCAACGCCGCAACATTTGCTAAATGGTACAATGGTATGATAGAAACAACACAGAGGCTACGTATCTCGTAGGAGCTCCTCAACTGCAATACGAGAAATATTTCCTTCAGCATGAATTGACACCATACATTTTTCTGGGCAAGACATGTTAGCAGGGAATATTTCCACACAAGGATGTTGTCGTTCTATCTCAATGAGCAGGCCTTTGACAAGGAATTCATGTCATGGCCAGGAGTCAAAAACAGTCAGCACAAGTTGGCAATGCATTATATCCTAATTGCGGAGATCCTGAAGAAGACCCACAATGAATCAGGAGCCAAACCAAGATTAGTTCTAGAGCCACAGAAGCTAGACATTCCAGCACAATCAGACTCTGAGGAGGAAGAAGAGATGCAACAGTTGGAGCGAAAGAAAATACCAGCCCTCCATCCACTTCCAACCGATGTTATTTTGTTAGGTGTGGATGTTAACCAGATCTTGGGCACTGTGTTCGGTTCCAAACCATTGGTGAAGAGGCCCAGAACCAGGGTCTCTCTGAACAAACCCCTGAACCCACAAACCCTTGCATCAACTACTCCTCACACCTGCTCAGCGTTCAAATATAGCACTATCATTGACATTTAGGATGACCTGAAGCCTGAAACATTTCCATCCACATTCATCACTGAGTATCCTCCATCATCACCACCCTAATCACCAAACCCCGTAACCACTAGTTCACCCCAGACCACAACCCCAGATCCGATGCAGCTCGATCAACCAGAGATAGTGGAGCGAGGACTCCCAGAAATAACCCAAGAGTCACCCAAGACAAGATCAAAAGTTTTTGGTCCATACCCCAAAGCACCAGAGTAGAGCATGAAGCTGAATGATTTGAATCTAGACATCCAGGAACAACAGCCTGAGCCTTTGGCATAAGGAGAATATGCCCAAACTGTAGAGGAGCCAGAAGCCCAAAGCAACCAGAAAATCACCTCACCAACCAAGGGTGAGGGTTCCCAAGAAATCATGACACATGAAGCATACACAACAAAAGAGTCGGAGGTACCAAATGCTCACAATGAACCATAATCAACAACCGGGCAGAGCACGACATCCGTGCATGAATAAATGAAGCGAGTTCTCCAGGACCCTCAACAATGTGAAGAACTGATGCAACTTTGCATCGCCATAACAAAGGTTATGACTCTTTTTCCCACAGCACTAAGGATGAGGATTGCACCAGAGCCACCAACAGAGGAGGAGGTAGAGACCAACTCGGAGCATTCAACGGCCAGTGGACTTCCACTACAGATGCAAGAAGCCAAAGATGTAGCTCTTTCATCTGTTGATCTAGTATAGTGGACAGTGACGCACTTATTTGGACTGATTAGAGAATCAACAGGTCAATTAGAGAATAGGCTCGAGGAGGTCGAGAGATTCGCCAAGGTTGCAAGGAAGGAAGAGTTTGTCACGCAAACATGCAGGATGTAGGAAGTGTATGAAAAAATCCAAGTTTAGCGCAAACTGGACACAGTGTAGGAAATACTTTCCGAAGCCTGGCCAAAGATTCAAAAGGTTGCGCCTGAACTACCTGAAGCCAGTGATGCAGGTGAGTCAGAGCACCAGATTGAGCTGTTACAAGGAGCATGGACACAACTCACCACTCGTGCTGAGCAGTTGGAAGAAAAACTATGATAGACTTAGTAAGAATCATAACAACAGCCTCAATAGCTGCAAGAGAAGATGCATAATATAATACTGCAAGGTAACAATGCCCAAGAAACACTGCACAAGCACAGATCGAAATTCACAAAAATCTTCAGGGAAGTCAGCGACTATATGGGCATCATTACTTGACGAAACCAATTCTTGGAGGAGGTGTGCACAAAGATCCAGGTGTTGAATGAATAATTTGTGGCCACAATGGACCCTATGGAGCAACAATAGAAGTTTGACCAAATCCAATAGTCAGACAATGAACTGAACGCACTCTTTGAGGCACAGTCCATAGAAAAGAAAGAGTTGCACGACTTTCAAACTGTAATTCAGACAACTTACATGAAAATGCATCAAGTTGATGCAACAACAGATTCTGAGTGGAAATTTTTGGTCATGGCCAAGCCAAAGGAGTATAGCAAAGAGGCAACCCAACAGTTTGTTGTCGAGGCATCACTCCTTTCCAGGAAGTGGCAGGACAAAGTTGGAAAATTTCAAGGAGTGAAACGATGAGCCTTAGAGTTGGTACCAGAGTTGGGCCCTTCATTTGAAGAGGTGAAAGAAAATAAATCACAAACACAAGAGCCCAAGGAAGAATAAAAGTAGGACAAGGGAAAACAATAGATTCTCCTGGAAGCTGTGAAATAACCAAGCACTTGACTCGAGGGCGAGTCAAGGATTGTGGTCGGAGCCTGTTGGGCCCTTCATTTTTTGCATAAGGAATTGTACAAGTTTTGACTGAGCACAAGTTGCGCAAGCTCTAGAAGATGATTTAAAGTAGAGTAAGAAAGAGAAACAAAAATCAGTCGCAAAAGAAAGCGCAACGCCAGCTAAGTAACGAACGGTTGCAACAGAAAAAGAAAGCGTGCAAGCCGAGAAGCAAGACACAACCCAACTTATATATAGTGATGAACATAATTGTAAAAGGGTTGACTGATTAGTCATTTTTGTTGTTGTTACCTAGTCGGATTAGTTATTGATGATTGTTGTAATTTGAGTGAAGTCAAGTCTTGATTCTGTAATGAGTTTGATCTATCAATTGATAATTGGAGCAATGCGACATGATTCTAGAGTCAAGAGTTTATACAACACACTACTATGTAATTATGAGTCTATAATCAGAGAAATATTCTGAAGATAATATGAAGAAGGACCTAAATTTTCAAATATGATGTGTCTCTGTGTGTTTACTTATGCATTACAATATTTCCTTATGGCTTATGAGTTCTATTTGATGGTTCTACATTTAAATTCTTGCTCGCAATGTAAATAGGTTCGATTCTTGCACATGAATGTTTCAGATATGTTCATGTCTCTTGCACAAGATCGGGAATGAGTCCTGAAGGCTCTATGGATCCTCTTAAGTCTTTTCCCTACCCTTCACTATCTATCTGTCTCAGCAGTGCTTCAGGTGAGACTTCTTCTCTTCAGAGGAGATGAAAATGCCAGTTCTCTAGACTACATGGTACCTTTTTTTGGTAACCTGAGAAGGAACCTAGTCTAATCAAACTTGCGCCAACAAATAGCATAGAATTAGGGTCTTTAGACTAGGTAAAGTGAGTAAATCGTCCAAGACTGCTAAACATAGTATATAACACTAGCGAGTGTACAAATCCAAATTTTATATAGGCACATCTAGGAGCCCCCTCTCACACAAGGGATAAACATGTGGTCATGTGCAGAAGAGAAGAGGAGATTACCCCTCCAAATATTGACCAATCGTAGTGGACAGAGCATATATTGGGGGTTTTTCCTGAGAAACCACTGGTTTCATTTGGTCTCAGTGCTTCATGAATCCTGAATCCATCCAGGGTCCTTGGGAGTCTTACCAGTCCAATTATCTTCAGTTCTCTTGAAGATCTTCGAAATTTGATATCTTGCCCATACATTCGGTCCCGAATGTCGACTGTACCAACCTAGAGGCTCACTATGAGTTGGTAATCTTAGTTTCCTTTCCTAGGTATATACAGAGGTGATTGTGAGGGGATTCCCACAGTACCTAGGGAAAATGTCATATCACACTCTCAGTACCCTTGGAGGGTGATCCTACAAAAGTGAGGGTTGCTTGCACTGAGAAGGGATGTTATGTGGAGCTTGGGGTAGCTGCTTCTCATTTATTCATTGGAAGATTGACATCCCATCTTTGAAATATCCTTGATATTACTGTTTCTTGGTTGATTTCTTATAGTTTTATTAGGAGTGTGCATCTTTGACTTTTGTATTTGGCCTTAGGATCAGAGTTTTCATAGTATACAAGGTATGGAACCTGACACTCAATAACCACAACCCAATGTTTCCTATGAAGGAATGATCAAAGATCAAAATTTTGAGAATAGGATCATAGCTCCTAGAAGTGGCCATCACATAGAAGTATCAGTCACAACCTTTGTAGAAATCATTGCATCTTATATGAATCCTCTCTTTACTGATCCACTTGGTCCACCACTCACTGATCCACCATCGACAATATTTGTTGATGCCTATTCTTCTTACTATTTACCACTAGGTTCCACCACTACACAATATTTTGGTGTGAACCCATCATCTTTTGGTTTTCTTGAAGGACTTGGGAATTTATATTTTTCCACAAATCCTATAGTTGGTACTGTCGGTGCTTATTCTTTACCAAAAACATCAGTGACCCATGTAACTCTGACTCCACCACTTGCATGTACACCTTCCATTGCACATGGGTTAGGTAATATCCCTTCTTCAATATTTCCACACATGCACACACCAAGTGCCTTACTCGATTGTTCCATCATTGAGATGGATAACATTCAAGTCATTTACACAACCGTGTTTCCATAAGCTACTCAGAATCCATCTCAACCATAGCAGATTAGTACACCCTACATTGGAGGTAAATCTTCAATGGGAGGCCAACCTTCAGCTGGGGGGAAACCTTCAATTGTAGGGAAAAATTATACTAGCTGGGGGGAAACCTTCAATTGTAGGGAAACATTATACTAGCTGGGGGGAAACTGCATGGTTGCAACATCAAATAGCTTGGTGGAAAACCACTCCTACTAGTCCTTCTATCCTTACCACCACTGGCTTGTATCCTGGACATCCATTTCTAGAAATTGCTAACCCTTTGTGGGGTCAACGTAATTCGTGGGGTATTCTTCCAGAAGGAACTTTTCCCTTTCAATTCATAAACCCCATGATCCTGATGCAATAGTCCCTTCAACCACAATACATGGGGGGACCATCGGGTCAATCATAGTATATAGGAGGTCCATTTGTTTAGTCACAATATATGGGTGGATATCTAGGACAACCACCTTATGTAGGTGGATAATCAAGACAACCCCCTTTCATGGGTGGACAACTCGGGAAACCACCATATATGGGAGGAAAATGTAGCTTTTCCATCTCGCTGCAACCTAGATACGGTCCTACTGATGTTCCCATGCCATATGATTACCACCAGTATTCACAGGATAACCTAAAATTTCCATTATTGGCTACATTAGATCAACTAAATATGTTGTGTTTGACCAACGATCCCATCCAACATGCTTCATTTTGGCCCTTCATCCCTGCCAAATTGTCGTCCGATATCCCAAAATTCAACAGAAAACCTAGGAAAGATCCTAACAATCATGTTATGACTTTCCATTTATGGTGTTGTTCCAACTCTTAGATGGATGATTCCATTTGTCTTAGAATTTTTCAAATAACACTTACAGGTGTAGTAGTGAAATGGTATATTGAGCTGCTACGTAACTCCTTTGTCGACTTTAATTTTTTTTCCATGGTTTTTCTGATGCATGAGACCGGTACTGAGCTTTTGACCTCACTCCAACAATCCTCTTCCACCCACATATCTAATCATATTCATGAGTGGAGACAACATATATGGTTGATTAAAGCTCCCATTCTGGACCAACTCCTTTTGGATTGGTTCACAAAGTCACTCTTTCCTCCCATCGCCCATGATGTTTCTATGGGAAATTTTATTACTGAGGAATAGGATATTAGCTGTGTGCAGTATTTGGACTTAGTATATTCCCAGTCTGACACACTTTACAATCTGATCCCTAATGCTCCTTGTACATCGAACGATCCAACAAAACCTTCTCTGGAACCAAGTTCTGTTTCAAACACCAAAACTACTTCCACTCCTGCTCAATCTTCAAAGGGGAATGTGGTCCAATCCACTTCATCTCAACAACCAGGAGGTAAGAAGAAAAATAAGGGTAAATCCAAGAAATTTTTGAATGAGCAAGATAACCCAAACACTGTTGATATTCTGCTAAATAGGAAGTCTAAGTTTCCTTGCATGATTTGTGAGGAAGACCGCTACACAAAATATTGTCATCATCGTGAGGTCATTGATAAATTTCTAAAGGGTTCCTCTCAACCGGTTCAACAAAAAAATTTGGTTGCACAAAATATTTCCCCTCCGCAAGGGGGCAATGTAGGTCATCCCCATCATGGAGATGATTCCAAAAATTCATATGAGGTATACATGTTTAAGGAGGTTAATGTAACGACTAGAGAGAATATGTATGCCACTCCTCCAAATGTTCAGACTAATAGAAAGGATTTTGATCAGCCCACCACATCCACTCCTCTTATTGGCATGTTTAACAGGAATAATGTGCTTGTCATATGTTCTTGTATTGATGGAAAGAACATCAGCAAACCAAACCTCGAGGGTTTTCTCTTTCCAGAGGTGCAGCCGAGGTCCAAGAGATGAACTCTCAAGAGGAGAAAAGGTTGAGACCTTTGAACACTTAGAAAACCTTCTAAGGTAGAGAGATCATAAAGCTTAGGAGGAAGAATGACAATGGTCATTGGATCATCAATTCCAAATACTCGATGACCATTAGATCAGTGTCAAGTGACTAGAGGAAGCACATAGCAGAAGTACATATCTGATTTGTTGGATCTGAGTGTTGAGGATCAACAGTCGTTGGATCCATAAATAAATGCACGAAGGATAATCCTTTGGGTAAGCATAGGAGAGAGGACTTGTCAAAGTCCCAAAGTCCCAAAGTAAGCAGGGACCATCCATCATCAAGGCGGACAGGTGGCACATGATCCTCAACTCTAGAGAAAATCACTTCGAGGATTTTTCAGTTTGAGACTTGAAAAACCCAAAGTCTAGAGAACCGAAGTAAACAAAAATTGTGAGATTAGTTTGAAGTGGAGGACATGATAAGCTAGAAAAGTAGCATTGCAGAAAGATCAAGTCGTCGGTCTGAGAACATGATCAACAAACAACATTTAGTTCGGGTCTAAAAGTTGTGAGGAGGTTATTGTTCGAGTATTCTCACTTCAAAAGAATTGGTGATTTGAAAAGTCGAAATACCCGAAGTCCCGAAGGCCAAAGTTGCGAAGTGAATGAGGATCCACATCAACAAGACTATGTCAGCAAGGACACATGGCACAATCAGAAAATGACAAGTGTCAAGTTGATTCATCCTTTCATGTCTGTACAACTCACAAATCTAAGTGACATGTGGCAACTACTAGGCTCATGACATGTCATTAAGTGACGTAAGTAAGTGACGTCACTCCAGTATTTTTACTTCAGAAGTTTCACCACTAGAAAATGACAAAAGCTCCGAAGTCCCAAAGTGGACACGAGATGTCCAATTTGAAAGATCACTTCAAGAGCATTATCATCCGTCGATCTAATCTAGTGGAAGGATAGCGTAAGTTGAAATCTCCAAAGTCCAAAGATGCGAAAGGATCATGGACAGTGAGGAGGAGGAGCAGGACAGTGGATCCACTAGTTCAGAGGAGGAGTCATCACCAGCAGAGGAGCAACCTCCCCGTAGACCACCGACACCGGTAGGAGACCATCCTCCACTAGTCCCACAATCACCAGAATATGCTAACAGGAGGAAAACAGCAAAGGGAGGTGTCATAGAGACCCTTTCTGGTGTTCCCAGGTATGATACCTTCTGTATCAGAGGGATTATTCAGGGGAAATGGGAAATCACCCTGATAGATGGTGGGGCCACCCACAACTTCATCGATGCTTCACTAGTATCGAGACGGGCACTTCAAACAGAGGAGTTTGAGGGGTTTGATGTTGCGGTAGCAGATGGCCACACAGTGGAGTGTCTAGACAGAGGTCCAAACTTAGAGATGAAGTTAGGAAACTACACAGTGAGAGACACATTTTATGTGGTTGACCTATCGAACACAGATGTGGTGTTAGGATTTTAGTGGATGATTACCTTGGGAAAAATCACTACCAACTACCAAACCTTGGAAATGGGATTCATAGATTAGGATGGGAAGAAGGTTGTTCTAAGAGGTACATCAACATGAGCACCTAGGACAATTTCAACCAAGAGGATGGAGAGAATATTTAGACACGGAGAGGTAGCATATGCTGCAAAATGCTTGATCACTACTCAGAAGGATTTGGAAGGTCGACAACAATACCATACAAAGATCAATAATTTATTGGGATGACATCAACAGGTCTTTGAGGAAATTCCACCAGGGAGACCACCTGACAGGGGGTTTGAGAACACCATTGATTTGGAGGAGGGGTCCAAACCTATGATCACTCCCCCCCTATCATCATCCTAGGAGGTTCAAGGATGAGATAGAGAAGGTAATCAAGAAATTGTTGGCAATGGGACACATCAGACCGATCAGTAGCCCATTTTCTTCTTTAGTTGTCTTAGTTTTGGAGAAGGATGGCACCATGAGGATGTGCATTGATTACTGAGCCTTGAACAAGAAAACCATCAAGAACCGATACCCTATCCCATGCATTGATGAGTTGATGGATGAACTACATGTGGTAGGTTTCTTCTCAAAAATTGATCTATGCTCTGGATATCATCAAATCAACATCCGAGAGAAGGACATAGAGAAGACGACATTTCGATATCATTTTGGACACTTCGAGTTCCTAGTTATGCCATTTGGGCTAACTAATTCACCCGCTACATTCCAGTCTTGCATGAACCATATATTCAAGGATCAGTTAAGGAAATCGGTCTTGGTTTTCTTCGATGACATCTTGATCTATAACCGGTCATGGGAAGAGCATATGAGGCACCTGGATGAGGTATTGAGCATCATGGAGGCACACTCATTATATGACAAAGAGTCCAAGTGCGAGTTTGGTATGACAAAGATTCTTTACTTAGGCCACATCATCAGTGCACAGGGGGTACAGGTGCACCAAGAGAAGATCAGGGCCATTCTGGATTGGTTGATGCCCAAGAACGTGACAGAATTGAGGAGCTTCTTCAGGTTGTGCAGCTATTACAGGCGGTTTGTCCAGGGTTTTTCTCAGCTTGGAGCACCTTTGATAGATATTACCAAGCATGGGGACTTCATATGGACTGAGAAATCACAGGAATCCTTTGATCACATGAATTAAGTCATTGTCACTTGTCCAGTGTTGGCACTACCAGACTTCACCTTGCCATTTGTACTAGAGTGTGATGCATTCAACGAAGGGATTGGTGCAGTTTTGATGCAGGGAGGATACCCCATTGTATTCGAGAGCCGGAAGCTTAGTCAACCTGAGATGTTGTACTCCATTTATGAGAAGGAAATGTTGGCAATCATGCATGCCTTGACCAAGTTTAGACAATATTTGGTGGGAAACAAATTTGTGGTCAAGACCGATCACAACAGTTTGAACCATTTCCTTGAGCAGAAGGAACTCAGTGAGCACCAACAGAAATGGGTGATGAAGGTACAGGCATTCGACTTTGACATAGAGTATGTTAAGGGGAAGAAGAACATTGTGGTCGATGCACTATAGAGGAGACCTGCAACATGTTCTTTGATGAAGATTTCAACAGATTGGAAATCCCACTTCTTAGTGGAATATTCCAAGAACAAGTTCGCTTGTGAGGTGATGGATGGGAAGATACGATATGATCAGTATAGGTTCATTGACAATGTCATATTTTACAAGGATAAAGTCTACTTGGTGCCAGATTCATGGCTTAAGAAGAAGATCCTCACCGCAGTTCATGATTCACCTCTAGCAGGCCATCAAGGGTTCTTCAAAACCTACAGACAGATCAGAGAGAGGTTCTGATGGAAGGGCCTAAAACAAGATGTTATGAGACACGTCGGTGAGTGTGTGACTTGCCAGCAGAACAAGTTAGAGCATGCTCTTCCAGCAAGGCTACTTCAGCCAGTCCCCATTCCAGAGAAAAAATGGGAGAGTATATCTATGGAATTCATCATAGGTCTACCCAAGGTCTAGGGTAAGGACTGTATCTATGTAGTGGTCAACAAATTGACCAATTTTTCTCACTTCTATGCCATACCGACAGAGTACAATGCAATTCAGGTAGCCAATATTTTCTTTAGGGAGGTCTTCAGACTTCATGGGTTGTCAAAGAACATCATCAGTGACAGGGACAGTCGGTTCATAGGGACATTTTGGAGAGACTTGTTTCGGTTGGTGGGGATAGAGTTGACACCTAGCACCAGCTATCACTCTTAGACAGATGGGTAGACCGAGATTGTCAACAAGTGGGTTGAAGGGTATTTGAGGAACTATGTAGGAGGACAACAAAGAACGTGGGTAAAGTGGTTACATTTAGGAGAACATTGCTACAACACCACCTTCCACATGTCCATTAGTATGACACCCTTCTGAGCATTGTATGGATATGATGCTCCTACTTTGGTAGACTTGGTATTTGAGGAGAGAAGAGCTCCCAAGGCCAAGGATTGGATCATAGAGAGTTAGGAGATTCTCAAGTTATTGAAAGAGAACTACAAACGGTGCAAAACTGACAGAAGATAAGTGCGGATAGGCACAAGATAGAGCACATCTTTGAGGTTGGAGATTTGGTTTTCTTGAGACTCCAACTCTATAGACAATCATCTCTAAAGAAGAGTGGGGCTGAGAAGCTCAAGCCCAGATTCTATGGTCCTTACAGGATCATGCATCGAGTAGGTAAGGTTTCTTACGAGCTAAAGCTTCTAGAGGGGAGCAAGATTCATAATGTGTTCCACATGTCTTGCCTCAAAAAGGCAGTGGGGCAATTCATTAGCACATCATAGGATCTTCCCCCATTGAATGAGGAGGGACAGTTGGAGTTAGTTCCGGAGGAGATTTTGGAGTTCTGGGAGCGGAAACTGAGGAGCAGGGTCATCAGAGAGTGTTTGATCAGATGGAGAGGGATTCCAGTAGAGGACGCGACTTGGGAGAGCGAGCAAGTGTTGCAGCACCCTGGACTGGTATTGCTTGAGGAAAATTAATTTCAGGAAGGTAGGACTGTAATGTCCCTTTCCAAATAGGAGCTCCATAGAGGAGGCTTAATGGTCTAAAATGCCCCGTTAAACTATAGCCAGGGCCAAAGAGGGGTAAACAGGGTTACTAGAGGTCACTCCAGTCACAGGTGTTATATTCGAAAAGTGACATTGAGATGAAAACAATTAAAAGTGCTTTTAAGTCATTATGAGCTAAAAATAGAAGTCAATAGTGAATTAGGTTTTCAGCACTGATTTAGGGTTTTGGAAGTCAACAGTGAATTAGGGTTTCAGCATGATTTAGGGTTTTGGAAGTCAACAGTGAATTAGGGTTTCAACATGATTTTGGGTTTTGGAAAGCTATAAAGGAAGGGTTAGCGACCTAACTCATTATTATGCAGATTATGACTTGTCATTGAGGAGAAGAGGTGCATCTTAGGAGAGATAGTTCAGTGTATTCTAGGAGGAAGACACCAGTTGGATGATTTCAGTGTTGAAAGACACACCCTAGTCACCGGGAAGATCATCCAGGTCTTCCATCACTCTTCATTGATTCCACAGTGCTCCCATATTCTGGGTATTATCTAGTTACTTTTTTGTATTCTGACTAAGATCCTTTTGTGTTTTGATCTAGCCAAGTGTTGTTATTTTATTCAACCACAGTTTCTTATTTGTATTCCATCTAAGATCCTTTGTTTGCTGATCTAGTCGAGTATTGTCAGTTTATTCAGCCGCATTCAGCCATTTTGTAATCCACAAAGATATCACAATACAAACTTTGCAGTCCTTTGCCGTGTTTATTATTTATGATCATTTATATGTTGTAAACCTTTGATCCTACACACACATTAGCAATGTTTCCTAGACTAGCCAAGTCAGGAACATTACATATTAATATTGGCCTTTATTACATGGAAAATATATTTTTCTACTTACATGAGGGGTTAGGGAGGTTAGGTCCATAACAACTCCTAATGCCTTACATCTTGTACCTCAAAACATTAAACCTTGTAACCACAAAACGATACCCTAAACCCTAATTAAAATCTACATCTTATGTCTACTTCTTCTCTTCTTAACTTGTACGTAGAATATATCCATAAAGAAAAAATAATATATTATTTTTCTTCTACATTTAACATATAAATGTATACAAAAACAATCTACAATATAAATACATATAATGAATAACTTACCAAGGGACGACATTCATGTCTGCCTTCAAGGTGACCATACTCACTACAATGTCTTTTAGTTGTCTTTTATTAAAAGTCTCCTTCTATTATAGCCCCTAAATTTTTTACAAGGGAAATAACATTTTCGATCACCCAAAGCCTTGACCAATGCACATCTTAAGTCTTGGCCTTGTCCTCCTAGAGGAATGTTATGTGAAATTTTTCCTTACCAAACAATGATGATTATCTTAAAAAATAAACATCATTAATTTAACTATTTGTAATGCAATTAACAAAATAAAATAAAAAATTGTATTCTAACCTAAAAATATCCCTTATAACCTCTGCAAACCATCGCTAGTATAGAAATAACGTCGAATGTCTTTATATTTAGAACTTTTTTAATTATGTATCGTACTTTTGTTAGACTTCCGACCGATGTTGACCAGAGAGACATTGTTTAAAGAAAAAAAAATAGAGGCTTTGTCAAACGTCGGTACACATCATTAACCTGGTCAACCATCGAATATCCGACGATCGTTGACCTGGTCAACCATCGGATATCCGATGATATTCTATTTCATTGGATATTCAATGAATATTGGGGATTTTTTTTTTAAATTACAAAAAATGCAAGTAAAATCCGATAGTACGACCGATTTTGTCCGTTTTATCGAAGTATGACGTCGCTTTTTCCACCCATATGTAGTAGTGAGAGTGACCTCAACATGCTTCTATCATGCAAAAACTCCTCAAGGTAATTGTGGTTGCATTCCTATACTAAGATTAGTTGCTTCTCATCATGGAAACAACCCTTCAGTGCTTGCACATGCTTACAATCAGTTACAAAGTTCTCCGAACACCACCAAGTTCATTGACCTTCATGCACCACTCTCTAGCACATCTCCAAGAAGGGGTTCTTCAGATGCAATCTTGAAAACAACCATTGGAATGTGGATTCCCCTATCATCAAGTTATTGTCCATCTCATTGGTGATGCATACTTTATGTGTTTCTATCTCTCCTTGTATGACTTCTGCCTCTTGGATTAGAGAGGAAAACCACTCTTCATCTTCCACAATCTTCACTCTCCATATTATTCTCTTTGTTGTGCAATTTTTGGGGTGAATATCTATATGAAGTCGCCAACACCTTGCTTCCCAATGACCACTCAAATTGCAGTGGTGACAAAATTTCTTGGTGTTTGTACAAACTTATTAGCATACTCATCATTTCCACATGCCTCTATGTATGTTGTCGAATTGGAGAAGCCTTATTTCCATTCAACATATGAAAACAATTAGGCATATGAAACATGGCTTGCTTCTTCCAACAGGCTGCCTAAAGATGGTCTTCCTTCCATAGTGTGAACATGTCACTACGTACCAACAAATGTCTACAGTATGGCCTCTCTTCTTATGACAGTGGAAAACACAAAATTTATTTTTTGATGTGGACCTACTGGTCTCCTTCTTTCTTTCGCTAATTGGTTTGTTGCTTTCTATGAGTGCATGTGTGGGTTAAGTCTGAAAAATCTCTTCATCGCTTCTCTCCTTCAATATACCATAAGTTTGAGGTGGTAGTGAGATGACACCTTCACTCACTATTGTTTCTCCTTCTTTTGATGAGAAATCCAACATTGGCATGTCTTTTGACTTCATGAATATGGTCTTCATGGTGATGGAATTTTCACTTCTACCATCAAATCCTAAGCCTTCATGATTTTCCCTAGGTGTGACTACAATGGGGTTGAATATGCCTCATCTCCTCTTTCCTAGCTCTTGTCCATCATAGCCCATTTTATTTAGGATCTTATAGACAATGCCCCTAGTATTCTTCTCAAATTCACCAAGTTGATATTGAGGTTTGGATATAGATGGTGAGATTACCGAAATGGTCTCATACATGGTGTTGGTTGAGGAAGTGGAAATGGATGGTATCCTTGCTTTTTGTTTCCCTTGAACACTTGATTTGAGATTCTCCAAGGCCTCCTCCTTCTCTACCAACTCATGTTGCAGCTGTGACAACATCTGAGTGAGAATATCTTATTTCCAACTATCCAATTGGATGACCTTCTCCCCAAGGTGTGCAAGCCGTGTTATGTGCTTGTCCCAATCTATCATGACCGTTGCCAGGGTGTCCTAACATTCTTCAAACTTCTTCTTGAGTAATGGTAACAATTTGGCAAAGCTCTCCATGTGCTTCTCCATCTATTCCATCCTCTGGTTAAACATATTAACATGTTCCTTCAATCTCCCATTCTTTTCTTGAATCTCGACATCGTTATCTCTTAAGTCTTCCAACTTATCTTTGGTTTCTTTACCCATGTTGCAATTTGTACTATTGTGTTCAAAGTTTTTACAGTCGTCATGGTTAAGGGTACAACCTCATTTTGATACCATATGATTCGTAAACAAGGGAATTATATTCCACTCACTTTACTAGCATAGATACTATGCAAAATTAACTTCCAAGCTCTCCTCTCATGCTTTGACAAAGATCTCTATCTCGAACAAGGTTTCCAAGCCTATACCTTTTTTTTGTGCAATATCTCTGTCTTTTGGAGGCTACCAAGCCTCTATCCTTTTCCCTATACAAGAAACTATCTTCCTATGTTCTTCTCTTGACTGCAAATCTTGTTCTTGCATGTGACCTACACACACCAAATAGAGGGAAACATAATGGAAATCAAGTCAATAATAAACACTACTCAAGATTAATGGTTGGCTCTTTCTCCACATAACCAATGGAGTCTTTTGTGTTTTAGCTTATGCATTTGAAGCTATTAGGAGTGAAACAACCAATAGTAACCATTCACTACTCATTATTCTTATGAAAGATACATGAGATTCCTCTATTGGATACTCTTGGAAAAATCTAATGTCCTTATTGAAATGAGTAATGTAAGAATTCTTACTTGAAAGTTCGGAAATCCTTGTCCAATCCTTATTGGCAATTCAATGTAGAATTCCAATGAACTAGTGAGAAATTCAATCACTGTGTGTGCCCATGTATAGACTGTTTATGACCATATAGATGAGAGAAGAACATCCCAAAGCATTGTCCATTCATCAAGCAGGATAAATTTCACCTAGGAATTTCTAAAAATGTCCAAGCATAGAACAATTTGACCCAGACAATATTAAATCCCAATGAACAATGTTTAGAATCACCTAGGAATCAATAAATTTTCCCCAACAATGTTTAGAATCTCCTGGGCATCAATAAACTCATGCCAACATTGTTTAGAATTTCCCATGCATAAAGAAATTCACCCCAGCAATCTTAAATTTTCTTCAGGTAAAAGATTGAAGTGCTTAGGTAATTAATGGATGGTACGGGAAATGAGAAACATCACATAGAGAGAAATACACCCAATTGTGTGTGAGTGTTTGAGAGATGAGAGAATTCTCCAAAATGTAAAATTTTCTAAATAATTGCAACAATTATTTAATTACAACCATCGATTTTCAATTTTGAGATGAATCCAACGGTGGGAAATATAGAGTTGTTTTTGTTCTTAGAAAATGAATGGGAAGAAATTTCTCAGTGTTTCTAATAGGAATAGAGTAGCTATATCTTCATTTCCTTTAGAGATTCAATTGTAGGCAGCATTAAAACACATAGGAATCCACATCTTATCTCAACAGTGAAGCAAGAACCAAACTTATGCACAACACAATGAATTAACACACAAATTTATCTTCACAAGCACAGGGAAATATTGAAGCTCATACAACAATTCAAACACACCATAAGAAAAATATTTTACCTTGGAAACCTAAATGGGAAAACCAACTTCAAATGGGGGCTCAATATTTGATTTCGACAATCTATGGTACAAGTAACTCTTGACTGTCTATTATCTTCCTCCCTTGGCCAAAAATCATGTTGGGAGTGAAATTACATGAGGAAATAGGGAGAGATGGGGGTAAGGGAAGACCAACAACCATGTCCCTTCACTTCCCATTCCTCATCCTTCTCTCCTATTCAATTTTTGAAATTACATTTTATTCTCTATTTTCCTTTCACATTGTCATTTTGTTCTTATTAGACTTTAACATTTACATTGATTTACAAAGTCTGCTAACCATTATCAATTTCCAAATTTCTTTATAGGTACTGAGTTTTACAACCATTCCTAGGTTCGGATCCATTTAGAATCATATTAGGGACTAGTAAGATTCGCCAAGATTTCTACATTCTAAGAGAAATCTCCATCCTTAAAATTATCCCTGATTAAAGAAATAATTAAAATCACATCCACCATAAACATTATCACACTAAAAAGAGAACTTGTGTGCCTAATAGCAATCCTAACATATCAAATAAATTGGATTAAAGAAATAATTAGAAGAAAGAAAAAATTGTTTACATGAACAAGGAGCAAAGGATAGAAATAAATTTCTTATGCATAATTAAGCTAGGGAAGAAGTTGATCAGTTCTGGACTAGAGGGTTCAAAATATCCAAAATCCTTAATGGTATAATATGTTACAGCCTCAATAAGTTGAGCTCCCTCACCCTCAATAAGTTGATCTCCCTCACCCTCAATAAGTTGAGCTCCCTCATAATTACAGTTAATTTGGAGACACCCATGTGTGATTTTTTTTATTCTTCCTACAATCGGATAGAAGGGCACAAGCCCTTTGCTAAGAACATCTTTGAGAATGTACATTACAAAGAA
The DNA here is from genome assembly GCA_000966675.3 of Picea glauca. NCBI lineage: Eukaryota > Viridiplantae > Streptophyta > Pinopsida > Pinales > Pinaceae > Picea > Picea glauca. The sequence goes on from JZKD02S1922928.1 coordinate 1,143,030, forward strand.
TCATATCTATCAGTTCTAGTGGGAATATATATACACACACTGGTAGCATGTGTTTGTTAGAATAACTAATCTCCACCTTTCTAGTTGTCTACCAAATAACCAATTCAAGTCCATTTAGACTACAGTTAGTCATTGAGTTTAGTTTCAGTTTATTGTAGTGTTAGGTAGAGATCCGTTGGATTCTCATTATATCATTGCAATCTATTTAATAGTTAGACGAGTATTGAAACCCCATGGTGTGTTTATCCTACATTTCGGTTCCTTTTTTTGTTTGTTGGTTTCTCTGTCTCTTAATATTATCATGGTATTAAAGCAGGATTGGGCTTGACTTCTCACAGGAGAGCCCAAGAGCCTGAGAGTTTGAGGATGTAGTCCTACGTGTGTTTAGGCATATGAGAGATTTGATGTTGTATATGCTTAGTTTTGTAGGAGAGTAGATCCTGCACTGAGAAGAAGATTGGAGGCAGTTTACGTTTTCTTGTGAAGCCAAGATCCTCAGTTGAGCATATATCTCTGCCACTTGGAAGAAAAATTTGACTTGTTTTGATATCCTCGAGGCAAAGGGAATTTCCTTCGATCAGGCATCACGTTAAATAATAAAGTGGACACAAAAGAAATTATTTAAATAATAAAGTGGATACAAAAGAAATTATTTAAATAATAAAGTTAATGGAGAAATTACTAAGTGGACAAGTG
>JZKD02S1922928.1:1144142-1156333 GCA_000966675.3 Picea glauca
CTGTGATAAAAAATTCAGCTTGTGGGTCGTTGTATCTTTGGAGTTACACTCCGTGGAAAATAGGGTTTGTGGCTAGTCCTGAAACTAGTCTAAAACAGGTGTTTCGGGTAAAAACGTCATAACTTATTCATAAAAGATTCAAATTCAGTAAGAAAAAATGTATTGGTTAGAGTAAAATATGTAGTATTTTGTGTACTATTTTCAGATCCATACAACAAATATTCCGTGCAGGGAACGCTCTACATGTTTTCTCTCTAGAATAAGCCAGAATTCAACAAGGTATGTCATTTTTGCTATAACTCCTTTTCTAAGAGGTTCCAAGTAGTGAAATATGGAGGAATTGCATAAAATACACTGAAGAACATTGTATACCATTTTTAGATCTTTATTCATTACAATTACACAGTTATGATTATTTCAAGTTAAGGTTGTTGACTAATCCAAAGTTAGTCATGTAAGACTAAAGTAAAGCTTGATGAAAACGCTAGTCTCTTGTTGTTAAAGTTAAGGAAGGTTTGCAGGTATGTGATCATATACACCAGGTCTATTACAGAGTTACAAATCAGATTTGGATGATGAAATTGATGAGGGCTTTTGGTTGAGGTACATGTTGGGTACATGGTTGAGACAACTAGTTGATGAGTTGGCACATACATGAGGTGTATAGTTGATGATGTTGGTACATATTGATGAGTCATAGTTTATGTGTATTTAATGCATGATTAGTACATATTTGGTGCATGGTTGTTTCACTCATTGATGGTATAGGTTGATTACAGGTTGTTACAGGTTGGTTGGTTGCAGGTCAGTGGTACAGGTTGTTACAGTGGTATATCTCACAGTGATAGTGTGATAGTGGTTTCATCATTCTACTTCTACATCAGGGCGGTTGGATGGGGCAAGGATAGGTTGTTGTATATACTTTCTGGTTGTAGTCGGAGAACATAGGGAGTTGTAGCCTCCTTCTGGTTGTAGCCTCCTTCTGGTTGTAGCCAGAGAATTGGGGAGTTGGAGCTTCCCTCGAGTTGTAGCCTGAGAAACTAGGGAGTTGGAGCCTCCTTCCAGTTGCAGTTGGAAAACAAAGGAAGTTGGTTCTTCCAATGAATGTAATTCTTAAAAACATATACGAAAAAGAATTCAGTGGTTTTCTCTTGCTTTGGGTTTCCAAGTAAAAACACCAGTGTACTGTGTATGTGTATGATTGCTCATTTGCTCATTGTTTATTTACTCTGCAACTATTGGATGATAATTCCACATTGATATAACACTTCCATTTTATGGTTAAAAAGGATTAAATTTATTTATTACTGATTCACCCCCCCTCTCAGTAATCCAACAGAATTCACATGCAAAATTATCTTCACAAGCACAGGGAAATATTGAAGTTCATACAATAATTCAAACACACCATAAGACAAATATTTTACCCTAGAAACCTAAATGGGAAAACTAGCTTCAAATGGGGCCTCAATATTTGATTTCGACAATCTATGGTACAAGCAACACTTCACTCTCTATGATCTTCCTCGATTGGCAAAAAATCATGTTGGGAGTGAAATTCCATGAGGAATAGGGAGAGCTGGGGGTAAGGGAAGACCAACAACCATGTCCCTTCACTTCCCATTCCTTTGCCTTCTCTTCTATTCAATTTTTTAAATTACATTTTATTCTCTATTTTCCTTTCACATTGTCATTTTGGTCTTTTTTAGACTTTCACATTTACATTGCTTTACAAATTTTTCTAACCATCATCAATTGCCAAATTTCTTTACAGGTACTAAGTTTTACTCCCATTCACTGGTTTGGATCCATTTTGAATCATATTAAGGACTAGTGAGATTCGCCAAGGTTTCTACATTCTAAGACAAATTTCCATCCTTAAAATTATCCCTGATTAAAGCAATAATTAAAATCACATCCAACATAAACATTATCATAGTAACAAGAGAACTTGAATGCCTAATGGAAATCCTAACATATCAAATAAATTGGATTAAAGCAATAATTAGAAGAAAGAAAAACTTGTTTACATGAACAAGGAGCAGAGGATAAAAACAAATTTTTTCTGCATAATTAAGTTGGGGAAGAAGTTGATCGAGCTCTGGAGAGGGTGAAAAATATCCAAAATATTTAATGGTATAATATGTTACATCCTCAATAAGTTGAGCTCCTTCACCCTCAATAAGTTGAGTTCCCTCATCATTACAGTTAATTTGGAGACGCCCATGCGTTTTCTTTTTTATTCTTCCTGCAATCGGATAGAAGGGTATAAGCACTTTGCTAAGAGAATATTTGAGAATATACATTACAAACAATCATATCTGCCCATGCTAGTGGGCCTACACATATACACACAGGTAGCATGTGTTTGTTAGAATAGCTAATCTCCACCTTTCAAGTTGTCTACCAACTAACCTATTCAAGTCCATTTAGACTACATTTAGTCATTGAGTATTGAAACCCCATGGTATGTTTATCCTACATTTAGGTTCTTGTTTTTGTCTGTTGGTTTCTCTATCTCTGAACATTATCATGGTATCAGAGCAGGACTGGACTTGACTTGTCACATGAGAGCCCATGAACATAAGAGTTGAGGATGTAGTAGGATTGGACTTGACTTGTCACATGAGAGCCTAAGAACATAAGAGTTGAGGATGTAGTACTACGTGTGATTAGGCATATGAGAGATTTGTTGTTGTATATTCTTAGTTGTGTAGGAGAGTAGATCCTCCACTGATAAAAAGATTGAAGGTAGTTAACATTGGCTTGTGAATCCAAGCACTCAACTGAGCATATATCTCTGCCACTTGGAAGAAGAATTCGACTTGTTTTGAGAGCCTCAAGGCAAAGGGTATTTCCTTTGATCAGGCATCCCGTGCTGCATTGCAGGAAATATTTTTGGGGAAGGCCATGGGATTTACATTGGGACCTAGAGGGAAGACTATTGTGCTTGATGAGTTTGGAATGATGGGGTTACCATTGCTCATGCCATTGAGCTTTCCAATCACATGAAAAATGTTGGGGAAACCTTGATTTGAGGGTTTATAGGGGTTGAATCCCATGGCTCCAAAGGAAACATTCCCAAGGCTAAGAAACTAGTCGTGATCACTAAGCCTACTACTCCAAGGAAGTCTTTCATAATCGTTGTCACGATTTTCCCAATAAATGAAGCCACTAGGTTTGATAAAGAAGCCCCATGCAACATGAGTTGTAGGTTGTGGGGTAGATACCTCATTTCCTAAAGGGTATTTGGTTCGATAGATCCCAATCATAGATCGGGACAGAAGAATATTCAACATGGGCGACCTGTTGTAGAGGGACCTAGCGAAAGAGGTCCGTGGCACCATTGAAATGCATGAGGAAGTGTGGTAATAAACCATGGTGCCAATGACCTGTAAAGATCCATCACTCTTTGAGGGTTTGAATGGATCCGTCATCCAGTCACTCATATGCTTCATGAGCACTGTGAGACTGATTATGATATCAATGGCAATGGCAGCCAAATGTGGGGGAAATGTAAATTCCTCAGATCGATCCCGGGGGTGAGGACAAGGTTTCCTCAAACATAGAAGCTAGAGGCTTTCTCTTTTGGCCCTCCAATTGCATTATCAATAGGTGTCAAATTTGTTCCAATGAGGAAATTACGAGGTGAGGTGATTGTGGAGGAGTGCGTTTTAGAGTATGGGGAAGATTGGCTTGAGATGCATGTTGGGGAAGTCTATCCCAATGAGCGGGCCTTTATTGTTGACGATCTGATTTCCAATGGTAACATTACGTGCAACGATCAATTTACTGGAGTGTGTTGGTTCTGAGGTGTTCGATTATGCATGTTGATATGTAAATGGAAATATGTAAGGGGATTATTGGGTATTTAGTAAAAGAATTTTGGAATTCTTGTTGTACCTTAGTTCCATGATCGATTGTACCTCACACCCCATAAGAATTTGGTCCAAGATATATTTCCCCAAGTGTTTAGTAAGCCATGTTGAGTTATACCTACATAGATTAGTGTGGAAGTACATGTAATCATGTAATGTTTATCTCTCTTATGCATAGAGTGGTTGTAGCATCAAGTTTTGGAATGAATCACTAGGTAGGTATGAGGGTGGTAGATGTACTCTTATCTAAGCTTGATGGTGAATCAAAGAATTTGAGTCTTCAATTAAGGAGGGGAATGCGAGATAGAGTAATATTAACATGTGAAGGGATAAATTATGATTAAGGGAGAGCTTAATATATTGATGAACCATTTAAGTGAAATGCATTCCTACAGATCTTGTGACTACAACAAATGACACCCGTGTATCTCGGTAGATGGATTTCCTTTTATATGGAAATCCATCTACGTGAAGAAAGCCCAAGTGAATGTGTGCAATGTAAATCAATTTATCCATCATGATGTTTGTGGTCATTCGAAACCACTTGAGCATTGTAATTGTTGATGAATGTAATGGTTGAGATTAAGGGGAGTGTTAGAATAACTAATATCCACCTATCAAGTTGTCTGTCAGTTCACCTAGTCAAGTCCAATTAGACTACATTTAGTCACTGAGTTCATTTTCAGTTTACTGCAAAGTAGTTCAGTGATCCATTGGATCCATGTGTATTCTATGTAACCTATTTAATGTATAGAAGGTACTGAAACCATGTGGTGTGTTTATCTTGCATTTTGGTTCTTGTTTTTGTTTGTTGGTTTCTTCCTTATTATATTAACCATTTTAGTTGGATCCAATCTTTTCTATGAAGAAAAAAGAATGTAGGAAAATCAAGGTATGGGTTGTTTCCTTTATTTAACAGGCTCCATATTTATTAAATACATAATGAATATTAAGTCTAATACTCTATGTGACGATAAATTTTAAATTCTTTTGGTGAAATATAGAGGGACCATTCCCGTTGATATGGATTGTAACATGTATATTCATTACTTTTTTAATATAAAGTTTTTTTTTCTAGAAAAAAAAAACATAGAGTGACAATTAAATGATTTATTATGCCAAAGGTATATAGCTAGCGCATTCACAAATGTGGATGGTGAACGTCTATAGGAATCACCATTAATTGTAAAAACTAAATTTAAAAAAAAAAAAATCAATTAAAATAAGATGCATACCTTAAATGATTTGATTTTTTAATAAAATTAAAATAAATCTAAGTTTACTTCAAAATTTAATGAAAATATTACACATTAAAAAAATAATCTTACTCACCATTATACACGTCAACCTAATTTTCTTATACCAATAAAAACTATCAAATTAACTTGTAAATGGATTTTCAAATTTCAATGAAGAAAATTTATTATATATATTGTGTTTAAAATTTCAACCGAAGACAACCTAAAGTGACTTGTTTTCAATTTTTCTTCTTTGGCTCAAGATGGAGGTTAGGTTGTAAGAGAGAATGCCTAGCACCGTTTAGGGTTAGGATTAAGGTTTATCCATTTTCACTTTACTCAAATCCAACTCAACATTTAGGCAAAACATTGACAAGTTAAACCAGTCCATTTTTTCCTTCTCAATCATTTTTGAATCCATCCATATAATTTGCACTGGATTCAAAGAACAAGAATATATTACCTCCTTCATAAGTTCTTCAAAAGAAACTTCCATATGATGAAAAATATGTCCTATTTAATCTAGACATATGTCCACATAATTACGACCCACTAGACATATGCAGAGGCATGCTTTGGGTACCATTTCCTATGTGTGAAAAGTGTAGAAACATATTTGCGAAATTGGTTATGATAAGAAACACACTTCATCTTTGGATATATAAATTGCTCCTCCATTCCAAGATGGAGAACTTTTGTTTGCAACACTAGCCAAACTTGCAATATCATTTTAACTCAAATATTATGTTGGGGATAACACCATCCTTCACACTACCACAAAGATAAGGCAAGACATTGAAAAATAATCGATAAAGGCAAGACATTGAAAAATAATCGATAATCCCTTCCTCTCCTCCCCATCTTAATTTATAAATTTACCTTCCACTCCTCTCCATCTTAATTCATAAATGCAAGGAATTTATAAATGCAATTTAATGTTGGCCATATTTCTAATAAAAAAGTGTTGTCTAATTGTTTTAGTTTAGATTTTTTTTTTTCTAGGAAACTATATAAATCTTTACAAAATCACAATTTTATTTTATTTAAATTGTATTTCTGATAAATCCATCGATTTTCAAAAAAGTAATTAATTTACTGATTTTCAAAAAAGTGATTAATCCATAGATTTTCAATAAAAGGATGCCTATCAATGTAATTAACAAAAATGATTTATTTTGTAAGAACTGAAACACTGATTTCACCATTGGGCTTGTTCACGAACTAGAATGAGAATGATAATTCTCTCTATAAATAAATATTAGGATATTGTTAATTTTCATAACACTTGAAAACAATATAATTTTTTGATTTTTTGTTTTTTTTTTAAATAATTTTTATTTGTAACTATTTTATTTAAAAACAAATAAAATTAATCAATTCATACCACCAACTATATAACTTTATATCTTAAAAATATAATTTCTTTTAATTTTTAAAATGTTCAATATAATATTATAATTTTATTAAACTTAATAAAATTTATAAGAAAAAAAAATTAATATCTAAAAACTAATCACAGTCAAACTAATTTGACCTAAAACCATTTACTATAACCTGCCTGTCGGTAGTTATAATAAAGTAAATGACAAATATTAAGGAAGTGTAAGAACACAATTTATAAGAATTCCAACTGAAATCAAAATACCATTCAAAATGCAAAGAAGATCAGGGTGGACTGGAGGTCCATGACAACCCTTCCTTTCTTTGTTTTTCAAGGTCCCTGACAATATTTCCACCAAAATGAAATTAGTTAAATATTTTTTTTTTTTAAAGTAAAAAACACAAATCCTGTTATATTAATGCTTCAAAATTACACCATGACATGGAGGTGCCAGCTGTCCCGCCTATGAAGGAAACCGAGACAACTAGCCTGTCCAAAATAGCATGCAAGTTCAAACTCTCATTTTGCCACCTTGCCCGAAGGAAACTAGGGTGCGTGACCAGTTTCAATAGTAGTTTGATAATGTCTATTCTAACCCTAACATGGCTATGAACTAGAAGAGCTACAACTCTAATAAACATCAAAAAGAGAGAGAGTTTTAGACAAAGTTGAACAGGGGAACCTATTAACCAGTGTCCTTGCAGTCGTCCATTTCCTTGCCGCTTCTGACAGGAATGGTATAGAGCTAAGCGCAGGTGGGGCACTGTCATCGTGGGGTGGCACTGGAGTAAGCTGTGTACAACATATCCAGGTGTTGGCTAACACGAACATCCCTGAAGATTTGGTCGTCCACCATGCTGCGGACCTCGAAGATCAAGTTCAGGTGCTCCGGGTGAAGAAGTGGTGGAGGGGGTGGCGACTTGTGCTCAACATCTGTCTCCTGATGTGCATGTTGCATTCTCTGCGGCTGTAATTCATTGTTGCCTTCCGACAGCTCTTCCTCAACCAAGCAGGTGGCAAATTCCTCAGTGGGAGCGTCGTTGGAACCATGTTCTTCTCGCGGGCGAGAAGGTGGTGCTCCTTTTCCAATGCACGCTGGGGGGTTCCAATTGTCCGGGACCATAAACATGCGACTTTCAGAGAAGTCGTGGGGGAGTTCCATCGACGAAATTTCCTCGACATAAATTCTGGGGGGAGAATCTACTGTTGTGGCCTCCCTGGGTCTCTTCCTCTTAGCAAGAACCAGAGCTCGCTCGAATTGTTTTTGCCTTTTCCTCCAAGAGTCGGATGTGTACCACCCTGCTCCTCTGCGGGGTCTTCCTCTAGCTCACGACATGCTGAGAATGAGGACGAGAGCCAGAACTTCCCCTGCACGTCTGTTCTTTCTTGGCTCTGTGAGATGAAAATGCATTATAAGGTTGTCGAGAGGGTTGATAAGGGCATAAATGGTGGCAGTAGCCATTAAGGCCGAGGGCTTAATGCTCTGGCTGGCCAGCCTATTCGCACGAGTGAGAGGCCCCGTCAAAAGGTGGAGGTTGACTGTATTGATGCCCCTCATAACTAGCGAGGATATGAGGGCAGTTGGACGCCATTAATGGCCCCTCCTGGCGCTTCTCCACATGCCCATCCTGCTCCGCGTGGCACCCCATTCGGGGGAAATTAGTTAAATATTAAACTAAAAGGTATGACTATAATAAACTAAATATTGCAAAAATTTTCAAAGTTCAGAATAAAACTATAATAAAGTAACTCTCTTCCATGTATGACCAAAGACTATTACATTGAATGTGAATGAGAAGTCATACAACAATTGAAGTTTGATAAGAAGGCTAACCAAATTTTTCTTTATTGTTGCGTACTTCGAGAGTCTTTTTCATTGTTGCGATCGTAAACAGGCCTGCCACACTGCATTCTTTCTTAAATGTTTGCACAACGCAATGCCCTTCGACGATTCTGATAGTCTTAAGTGTTTACCTAACAGGCCTTGCAGCCTTAAATGTTTATTCTACATATGTGTTACAATATAGTTTCATTCCATTTTTTGATACAGTGTTGTCTGCAGTGAAATTGGGCAATATTGTTCTTCATTGACATTACTGGTTCACTGGTTGATGCTTGTTCGTTGGTTTGTTTGATGTTGGTTGTTGTTGTTTGATTCAACTTTTCAATGTTGAGGTCCTATAGTTGCAGTTGGACCTCTTCATGGTTGTTCACTGGTTTGTTGTTCTTCAACTTTGCAAGTTGTTGGACCTATTGTTGCGGTTTGCAAGTTTTGGAGCTAGACTTTTGTCATCCGACGTTGATGGGTAAGTTTTTGTGCCATCGTTTCATTGCTATTCCTTTTTTCGGCTTCTTGTTTGCACCTTGCAAGAAATTTTTTTCAATAGTAGGAGTCCCTGCCTCAAAATTCTGTTGTATAACATCTTTTTGTGTGGTTGTTGCTACCAGAATCTTTTCCTTGGCCTTGAACGTCAATGTTCTATACAGAACCCACCTTTGTCGCAGCCGTGGTGACATATAAAAAAAAAAAACTGGATGTTCTCCTCTTATTTTTTGTTCCTCGAAACCATGCGTTTTGTGCATTTTTTCCAAGTTGTTCCCTTCCAATCACATATGCCAACTTCCACATATTCGATATCATGCCATAGCTGTTTCCAAAATAGCAATGAAAACGGGTTTAGAAAATGATTTCGGAGTTGTCACAAGGGGGAAACCATCTGTTGGGGTCTTGTGACAGGGAATGCTTTTATTCTCTGAGTCAAAAACTTTGTCCACATGTTGCCTTTGTCCTGTCCTTTCTATCTTGCAGAGAATCTTTAGCCTCTAAGATTCTTGTAGGATGCACGCCATGAATAGGTTAAAAAATTATATACCTAGAATACTCGGTCTTTGTGCTTAACAGATTTATAGTGTTATTTATTTGTGTTGTCTCCTCTGTTTGGTTCACTATGCACTGTACATTTGTTTTCTTGTCATATGTTGTGGCAACTAGGGGGGATTGAATTTGACAAGAAGAAGGTTGAAGGATACATAGTGGGATTGGTATGAAGTTCCATGATTGTAGTTTTCTATTTGTCTTTTTTTTTTTTTCTTTGTTTTCATATAAACTAAAAATAGCTAAGAAACAACTTGAAAATCATAGTTTAAGAGATGAAACAAGTAATAGATGTTGAGTCCTATGAAATATATACATAATACATTGTACATGACAACATCAACAAGGTATTGCATAGTAATGGGATTTTTAGATTGGATGCATTCTCGTATACTGTAGGAGATTGTCTTTTCAATGCATTTCAGGTTCTACTGCATTTTCGTTATTCCTCAACCAAACTACGCAATGGATTGATAGATTATTTCTTAAGTTGTTTAAAAAATGGTGATGTTGAGGCATTGGAGTCGTATGAATACGAACTGGCATATGATTTTCTTTGGTAGTTGCATGGAATACATGATGTCACTACGTATTTTTCAAAGATGCGGTTGTTTGCATCTGCAATTTTGCCTGCACATGAGAAGGGACTTTGGGGAGATACATTTTGTATACAGTGGTTGTCTAAGTGGCTCAATATATCAATTGGAATATGGTCATTGACAAGAAAAACAAGATATCTATTATTCAACAAAACTACATCTAGCGATCCATACTGCATCTTGTTCCATGATGTCAATCCTGTTAGTGGTCATTATGAACCACTACTATATAGAAAATTATCCATATGCAATCTTAGAGGACCTCATATTTACTTGTCCCTCATTTGCAAATACCTTGAATCACAATGGAAACGGATTATGCATTGTATACACTGCCATGGCTTGCAGATAGCAACACTTGTTACATCTAGTTGTGGGGATAGTTCATTCAACGCAATTTTCTATTTTGTAGAAACTAAGCTCGATGTGCAGTCGTTGTGTCTTTACATTGTACAATCCTTTTGCAATGCAATTATAGGCAACAACCAACAAGATTTTAGCTGCTTGCATCAACACCTTTCGCCATATCTCCTAGAAAATATGCCGACAATTGGAAGTTGGAAAGAATACATTGTAAACATGGCACTACCATATGAAAAAGGAAATGTAGAGGATGGGAAATTCTGTTTGCAATGGCTATCTATCATATTCAAAGTAAATATCCAGGTCTAGTCGGCCCTGCCAGATGACACTGTCCATTCCTGGTCTATTGATTCAAATTAAAATCGAACAATTGGCATCATCTCGTTGAAAATAGATACGACACATATCCATTATCAACCTTTGATGGAAAATACCACTGGTTCAGGGTCCACTGTCCATGCCACCCAAACCGCATCGAATCTACATACGCGTAGCATGCTATTTAATGAGAATGAAACTCATCCCAATTGCGATGAGGCCATACGAGGATTAAACAAAAAACGTAGACTAACTTATCACAACTTGAAAAAGGTCATACACGAAATTCGTCCCTGTTGTGTGTTAGGACCACATATTGTACCTTTTTGCCCATACTTTTTGCCATTATTATACCCTGGATCACCTGTATTTAGACTTATACTATCAATTCATCTGATCATTCCAAGATATACAACACCCTTTCTCATCACTACATGTCTAATCTGTTTTGCATAATATTTTACATTACTTTTGTACTTAACCATTGATTAGAAGTGCATAAGTGTCCATATTTGCAGAATAGTATTCAAGGCCGATGCTGAAACATAGAACTGTCTAGAGTCGCTGTTGAACTGATGCTGAAACACGGAAGCTGCTACACAGTCCGAGGACACATATGCCGAAACACGGAGCTGCTACACAGTCTAAGGTCGCATATGCCGAAACACGGAACAACTACATAGTTCGAGGATGCAGATGCCGAAACATGGAGCTGTCACTTAGTTCAGAAGTACAGATGTTGAAACACAGAGGATACCGCCACGATGCTGAAACACGAATCGTTAGCAGTCAAAGGCCGACACAGTCAAGATCGCAATTCACATGGCTGAAACAGCCCGTGAATTGCGATGCTGAACAACAGCAACAGCGATGAAAAGGAGCTGTTACACCAGTCGTAATAGCAAATACCTCGTTCAGCTCCTATATTAGCATTCGGTTGCATGAGAATAGGACATCCTATGTTGATTTAGAAAGAAGATCCGATTTAGTGTAGGATTCAGATATTCTTTGTAATGATTACATCGAAGGGATTTCCCCTTTAAATTCAGGGGAAATCACCATTCGAGGGATCCAAGTTTTGATGTATTGAAGAACTTACGAGAAGCGGGACACATTCGGTATCTCCAATTTGTAATGTGATATTCTGACAGATGAATATAAGATTGCTTTGAGTATCCTCCTGTAGCTTTTCGTTCAGGGGAATCTTGTGAGAAGGGAGGGCCCACCTTCTCCACAAGATTCACCCATTAGTTAGAAGTGTGTTTGTTTACTTTTTGTTTTGTTTAACTGTTAATTGCTGAAACACTGTTTTAATGGATTTCGCTTTGCTAAAACACTACTGACTCTGAATAGAATTCATAATCCTTTTATCAGCAGACTTGTGTGATGATTTTGTGATAATAACAGAGAATTGGTTAAAGGTTCCTACTCAGACAGAAAGGGATCGGGACATCATACCCTCTGTAGAGTTTGTTTATTGCTGCAAGTATACTAGCAGAGATTTGGTTAAAGTGTTCCTGCTCAGATAGAAGGGGACTA
>JZKD02S1922928.1:1156745-1169556 GCA_000966675.3 Picea glauca
AATAAATATGCAAGACAGACCTATATGAAAAAAATCAAAGACACTCCTTCCATTGCATGTGCAATTTGTGATCAATTGAATTTCACAAAAAAAACCAAGTCTTTCATGCCTGATTTGGAAGCAGAATACCTACACTTGAAACTAAATGATAAAACATTTTCTAGTGGAAAAATTTGTCTTCCATGCAAATGGTCGCTTGAAAATGGAAAACTGCCATAGTTTGCAATGCCTGAACAAATAAGATGTAATACACCACTACCAGATGTAAGTTCACTTACAGAACTTGAAGAGAGACTTGTGTCTCTGCAAATTGCATTTGCACAAATCAAACCCCACGGCTATAAACGACCCCAAATGGGCTTAACAAGATCAATTATTAATGTGCATGTCCAACTAGATGTTGTGCAAAAATCCTTGCCACAATTCATTAGCGATACAATGACAATTGTTGTGGCTCTCAAAAGATGCTTGGAATTAAAAAATGCATATTAGATAGGTAAAGTGTGTGTGCATGTTGTCATGAAAGCATTAAAATAATTATGTTCCGGGGCCCTGTACAAAGAACAAAACATTTGTATAAATGAGAACTGGAACAATGTTCTTGGAGAAGAGGATGACAACTTTGCACAAACTCTCGAAACTGCTAGTGAATTTGATACAAGTGATGAATCAGAGAATGAAACACCTGCTGAGACATTGGTACATGGATTCACTGATTCACAACACATCTGTGACTTGTAAGACAATATTGTCGAAAGTGCACCTACTAAGGGGCAACATCCACTTGGAATATTCAAGGACAAATTTGCTGAGGAAATGAACTTCCCAGCACTATTCTATGGAGATCCATGTCCCAGTGACATTATGGAACAATTCAGTTACCATAAAATATTTTGATGGGAGCTGCTACATTCAAGCGGTGACTTCTCCTGTCACATAACAAAAAAAATAATCAAAACAATGCACATAATAATAGAGCAAGTGTTGTCTTTCATGTGGCTGTGAATAAGAAAAGGTCAGTTACAAGGAATAAATTTGTTGGCCAAGGCTGTCAAGTACAAATTAAACCTAGAAATATGATATTGAATACATAGATTTCAAAAGCATTTGCATCTCTCCTGACTATTTGCAACAAAACAAGAAAACTATTTTTGCAATGATCCGACAATTGGGACCGCCAACATTTGTCATCACATTTACAAGTGAAAATCATTGTTGGGATCCATTGGTGGTTGCGGTATCTGAATTGCATAGGAACAAGAAACGTAAAAAACAAACCGATACACTGGAAAATAATGGCATTGACTACCTCATAAGAAAAGACCCAGTGACATGTACTTGCTAATATAGACATAGAATAAATGCTTTGAGACAATTGATATTCCATGATGAAACGTTTTTCAAAAAAATATCGGACTATTTTTTGTGACTGAATTCCAAAATAGGGGGAATGAGCATGACCACGCACTGTTGTGGATAGAAGGTGCACCGATCTATGGAGTTGACAACAAGATTGAGCAGTTTGTGGACAAATACATAACATGCAACAAAGATCATTTGGATCCAAAACTTTCCAAAGTTCATAGACATTATCATACAAAAAGTTGTAAAAAACGAAAAAACTCACATTACAGATACAACTTCGTCGTGCCGCCAATGAGAACAACAAGAATCATAGAGCCACTTAGTATAGAGAAAAAGGTTTTCGTTGAGAAATCTAAATCCTTATTCACATTTCTAGAACAATGAGAGTTTGATGAGTTGATGAGCTTCGATGACTTCTTGACAGATCTAAATCTAACAGAAGATGAGTACATCTAAGACATACACTGTACGCTTAAACAACCAACAATTTTCCTTAAATGAAAACTTTCCCATATCTGGAACAACTATTTCTCCAAGGACAAGCCAGTTATGTGGATTGCAATTATAGATGCGCAGTACGTCCTCAATGCATATGCTGCAACATCATACTGTACCTTGTATATGAAAAAGGTTGACAAATCTATGACAAGTGCATTCAGAAGAATACACAAAGAACATGAAATAAGTCATATTGATGCTATACAAATGATATGTACACTTGGTAATACATCACTTAATCTTCAACAAATTTCTGCTCAACAAGTAGTCCACATTGCACTTTCCCTGCCCCTCAATTGTAGTTCAAGAAAATGTGTCTTCATAAACACATCTCCACTTGAGAAACACACATTTGTGCTTAAACCATTGTCTTTGCTAGAATAAGATCCTGACAATTCAGAGGACATGCTATGTCACTCTATTATTGATTATTACCTCCAACGTCCATCTCATATTAAGCATATTTGCTTAGCATAATTCGTATCGTATTACAAAAAAATGGTGCACCCATATCAAAAAGAAAAAAACCCTTTGTGATACAGTTTGTCAAATACAACAAACATACTGACTATGAAAACTATTGTAGAGAAAAACTATTGTTATACATTCCGTTCGATGAAAATGAAAACACATTAAAACATAACTTCCCTACATGGGAAGATGCATATGTTTCCTCTGAGAATATAATGCAAATCAATGAATCTAGATTTACTTACAATGTTAATCCAACATGGGGTGATCGAGAAGGTGCAGTTAATGAACTAGAAAACCATGACAATCTTGATGAAACATTTCGAAACCGAAAAACAACCAGAACTCCCTGTGAGTCCTATGAATTGCAAGCAGATTTGCCTCATCCTCGAGCAGGAAGCATTGAAAAACATATCAATCTTGGTTTTCAAGTCACACAACATCATTTCCTTATTGAAAATAATGAATACCACAAAATCAGACATATGTTCAATCGAGAACAACAAACAATTCTAAACGACATTGCGCTTAAAAAATGCTTGAGCATGCACACTCCTGTGCACCTGTTCCTTACAGGCGGAGCAGGAATAGGCAAGACATTCACAGTGAAAGCACTATTCCAAATGCTTATATTAATCTATGATTCAAACAATTCATTTGATCCTATGAAACCAAAGGGCCTAATAGTTGCATACACAGGAAAAGTTGCATATAATGCAGGTGGAACAACAATCCACTCTACATTTTTTATGTCTTTTAACAAGTCACGGTTTCTTCCACTCAAGAAGGAAATGTTAGATACCTTGTCTAAGCTTTATGAAGAATTGCAACTTGTCTTTATAGATGAGGCATATTTGATTGGAAGTCACTTTTTGTATTCCATTAACAACCGACTAAGAAGCATAAAACATGTGCACACAAAATATTTTGGAAACATTGACATGATATTTTGTGGGGATCTTTACCAGAAACATCCCATCCAAGATTCTTTGATATTTGAACAACCTACAATTAACATGCAAACAATGATGCATGACTTCTGGAGAGACAATATAAAATGATTTGAATTGCATACTACAATGCGCCAAATAGATGAAACATTTATTGTAGTTCTGAATAGAATGCAGACAAACAACCAAACACATGATGACTTAACATATATCAATTCAAGGTGCTTGCAACCCGCACCAACATACCCAACCTTCCCTTACCTATTCTACACAAATAGGTATGTTGCAATGCATAATAGGTACATGCTATCACTCATGTTTGGCGATGATATCATCATCAATTCAATTGACCTGGAAGAAGGAAACCATGGAAATGTGCCACGTCATGAACATACAACCACTTTACCTTTGCAACTTATCCTGAAATTAGACATGCTGGTTGAAATATATGCCTGCAACTATGATTCACAGGATGGCTTGGTCAATGGTGCAGATGGAATACTCAAAGGCTATACCAAAACAAAAAAACTTGATGTCCTCTGGATTAAGTTCCATGAACCGCATATAGGAAAACGACAAGAAAACAAGTTGGCTTATCTATATAATTCAAAAAATGCAAGTGATTGGACACCTATATTACGAATATCAAAGCCAGTATCGACATCAACAAAGACAAGTCGACTGAATATTCGAAAATAGTTTCCAATTAAAATTGCATGTGCACGTACAGTCCACAGATTGCAAGGACTAACACTTGATAGTGTTGCATTTTATCATGCTGGAATTTGAATACATGGACTTGTATACAAAACACTGTCCCGTGTCAGAAGTATAGACTCCTTGTATTTACTAATTCCTCTTACAAAAGATAACTTCAAAGTCAAACATAAAGTTGATATTGAAATGCAACGTCTCAGGACTACTGCAAAGTGGCATCTACAATATGATTACCAATCCATACAAACAAACTCATCTATATCAATTCTCTCACTTAAAATGCACAACTTACATGCACACATGGATGATATACTCAATAATTATGACACAATGCAATCTGATATTTTGTGCTTACAGGAAACATACATGGCATTATGCATGCAAAATAAACAATTTCCAAATCAAAATTGCATATCAAGTTACATTACGCATGGGGTGATGATATTGGTGGAAAAACATGTAACAATTTTGGAGCATATGCATTTTGAAGAAAAGAATGTTGAGATGGTGCTTGCAAAAGTATTTTTCCATGGATAAAAATTTGCAATACTGAATCTATATGCTGCTCCCCGTGCAACATTCTCCAACATACTAAATGTTCTTTCCAATGCATTAAACCATTTTCATCTGAATGAAACCATTGTCATTGTAGGAGACTTCAATATTGACATCCTACAAAATAATGCCAGAACAAAAGAATTGGAAAACTATATGTGAAAATACAGTCTCCGCTTTCTTTTGAACAACACAAGCCATGTACAAAACACGCTTATTGACCATGTATGGTTGAATGTGCCATTTCTCAATACAACATCTTTATCTTAGACACATATTGGTCTGATCATGATACAACTGGTATTGCACTTGAATTATGAGATATACATCAAACATATTGCAAAATCATATTTATATGTTTCAAAGCATATCTGCCTAGCTTGTTGCAAAAAACCAAATTATCCAACTTCAGAGTTTTCCCTGGTTTGTACACATAAATCTCTGATCACCATACAATTGGTATTGCACTTGAATTATGAGATATACATCAAACATATTGCAAAACCATATTTCTATGTTTCAAAGGATATCTATCTATCTTGTTGCAAAAAATCGAGATATCCAACTTCTTAGTTTTCCCTGCTTTGTAATTGATTTTGGGCACATAATTTTCTTACAAAAAAAAATATATATATATACACAAACATGGATGAAAAAAAAAAATGGTACATTCTTCTAACATTATCTGTTACTCTATTGATTTTATTCTATTTTATTTAGTCTATGTACATATTACTTGTTTTTTTCTTTACATGTCAACTTATGTTCATGTCCATTTTTTTTTACTTTTTTCATAGAAACAAGCAGGAAAACTAAACACGACAAATAACTCTTAACCTGAAATGTAGAATAATCAATGAAAAGGTGCATATTTCTACCTGTGTTCCATATCCAATAGTTTTTCATTTACTCTATCTATATTTGTTGCACTGGTTTGCAACTTTGTTTTTTTTCCCCTTGGATACTCCATATCTTCCTGTACATTAACTTGTCTTCATGTCAATTCTATTTTCTGTGCTGCTATCTTGAAATAAATAAATTTGTACTCCATATTTTTTTTCATGTGTTCCTATGTAGCAACTTGCTTTCATGTCCATTGTATTTTTTATATTGCTACATTAAAACAAGAACACAGTAATTGGGGACAAGGATGGAGCCTTATGTGCCAAATCTGAAAAAGATGGAGTGAAATGTGCTACAACAAATACAATGTGTATACCTGAGACTAAGAGGTATGGTTACAAAAAAATTTGATCTGCATACATTGTCCAAGTTGTCCAATTTAGTTTTAAAAAATTAGCTAGTTCATTTGTTTGACAAGTTGAGACAAAAATTAAATTTCAAAAATTATTCAATAATGTAATTTATTCTATTTGTACACAAGCATGGAATGAGGAAGCGGTCGGTCGGACTCATGATAAATTATAGCGTTATATAAATTACTATAAATCTTGGTAAAATGTTGTAATATTCTATAAATTACTAAATCTCATCTTGCGGTCGGTCAGACTCGTGATACATAAGCATGACTATAAATGTGAACCAGTGAGTCTGCCAACCTGCACACTGTGTCACATCTATTTTATACTATATTTCTATTTAATTTACTCTATATACACATTCCTTTCTTTTTTCTTTACATGCCAGCTTATGTTCATGTTCATTTTGTTTTGTACTTTTTTTCATAGAAGCAAACACGAAAACTAGACACGGAAAAGAACTCTCAACCAGAAATGTAGAAGAATCCATGCAAAGGTGCATATTTCTACCCGTGTTCCATATCTAATAGTTTTTCATTTACTCTGTTTGTATTTGTTGCACTGGTTTGCAGCTCTATTTTTTTTCTCCTTGGATACTCCATATCTTCCTGTACATTAACTTGTCTTCATGTCAATTCTATTTTCTGTGTTGCTATCTTGAAATAAATAAATTTGTACTCCATCTTTTTTTTCATGTGTTCCTACGTAGCAACTTGCTTTCATGTCCATTGTATTCTCTATATTGCTACATTGAAAAAATAACACAGTAATTGGGCACAAGGATGGAGCCTTATGTGCCACATCTGAAAAAGATGGAGTGCAATGTGTCACAACAAATACAATGTGTATGCCTGAGACTAACAGGTATGGTTACAAAAATTTTTGGTCTACATACGTTGTCCAATTTGTCCAGCTATATGTTTTTCCCATAGTTGATGTGTTTCTATTGCTTGATAATTATCACACTCAGTGTTGTTCTGTGAGGCATACAATTATTTCCTCCCTTTCTTTTTCCTCTTCTATACTTATCCATTCTCCCTTTGCTTATTCCCCTCTATTATCCATTTCTAATTCTATACTTAGTCCCATGTCTATGCTCACGGGTTCCTAGGATGGCGATGTGACAGATTCCATGCCCATCTATATCTTTACGTCACGAGTCTGACCGATTGTCGTTCATTTTCATAGTTGAAAAATTTTATGGCTGTGGGTTCCTTCATAGGCACCATCGAACTTTCATGCCCCGTGTTCGTGGTATAAATCTTGCACCCGAAACTTTGGTGATGTACAATTCGACCCCGTATTCGAACCCCTAGGCCTCAGTCTACCTACGATGACTCCATCTGACTGCTTGCATATAAATGTGCCAAGTCATATATTTTGTCTATTGCTTGTTGAGATAGATATAAACAACATCTCTTTTATCTAGAACTAGGGTCTCTTGAGCTCCAACTATATTCCATGGCTGAAAATATTTTTCCTATAGTTGATATTTTTCCCAGTTCGTTTCCACACTTAGCCAATTTTATGGCCGCGGGTTGCCCCAATGCATTATTGAACTACCATTCCCTATGTTCGGATATACATCTTGCACCCAAAAATCCGGTTATCTGCAATTCAACCCTAGACTCCTCGAACTTGAAATGCTCACTCTGCCTATGATAAGTCCATCTAACCACCCCGCCTTTCCATACTTAAGACCAAGTGTTGTTTTTTGATGCATAAAGTTCTTTAATCCCTTTGTTTTTCTCTTCTATACTTTCCTTTTTTACCCTTTAATTCTTACCCTCTAGTATCCCTTTCTGCTTCTATACATAGTCACATGTCTATGCTCGTGGGTTCCCTGGGTTGCAGACTCAGAAATTTTATATCCATCTATATATTCACATCATGAGTATGACCAATTGTTGTTCATTTCCATACTTAGCCAATTTTATGCCTGACGGTTCCCAGCTAGGCCCTATGGAACTCTAATGCCCCATAGTCGATGTGTTTCTATCGCTTGACAATTATCAAACAAAGTGTTCTTCTGTCAAGCATAAATTTCTTCGCTCCCTTTCTTTTTTTCCTCTTCTATACTTAGTCGCATTTCTATGATAGTGGGTTTCCAGGTCGTGGACCCACAAATTGTATATCCATCTATATCTTGACATCATGACTCTGACCGAGCGCTTTCATTTCCTTAGCCAATTTTATGGCCGCAGGTTCTTTGGTAGGCATTATCGAACTCTCATTCCCCGTATTTGGAGTATACATCTTTCATCCAAAACTTGGGTGATCTACAATTCCATAACGGACTCCCAGGTTCAAAAAAGTACCAAAGCATGTTTCACTCCCCTCCATCCCCGCCACCTTTTCCCCTTCCCAATGAACATTAATTATGATTTTACTAGTGACAACTCACCACATATGTTCGAAAATATTGACATTAATAAGAAAAAATATCAAGGACATCTCCCATTAAAATGCATTAATGGTAGATTATTATGGAATCTAATTAGTTTCTTTATGTCAATATTGAATTCGCAAAAAAATGTTGGTTATTTTTTTTTTAAGGTGTCATCATAGCAAGAATGCAATATTGTGTTGGCCCACTGTCATCTACAAAGGTGTTGACATGATGCCCCTCTTTAGTATTGTTCATATATTACAGGTTCGCATATTTGAGAGTATGCTTGCATATGAAAATGTTGCTACACCCTTTCAATTTGAACATAGTTTTCATTTGGGCCACAAAGAACACTAATAAAATAAAATAATATGAAAATTGTTTAAGTAAATATAACAAATTATCTTCTAACTTGAACCTGATTTTGTCAAGATCTAGGTATATTACATAGCTCACAATGTTTTCCCTGCTTTTCCATACTTTCTCGATTTCCCTCCCATCTTCGCACACTTTCCCAGTGAAAATTGATTATGCTTTTATTAGCTTTGAAAAGATTGGCATTAAAAGGCGAAAAGGATGAGGACATCTCCCATTAAAACAAATTGAACCAAGATTTACCGGAGATTATATTATGATGTTGCAACATCCATTTTAAATACAATGAGGAGAAAGGGAACGTTCTCATCACCTTATGGCTGCAGCTCGACAACATTTTTGTGGAGATACCCTAAATATTTGTGGGCGCGAGGACAAGAGTTTTCAGTGGTGCATAGCTTATGAATACTACTCGTCCACTTCTGCGCAGAAGAAAGTTATCTTGACATCTGAAATTACAGCGACAGATTGTGTCCCCGATTTTTTTCACTTTAAGGACTTGGTCATGTGTTGCGTTGAGAACTATATTTTGAACCAACAGATTATCCATATGGGCAACCATTCCCAAGTCTCCCTATTTCCTCAAGTATTTCGAAATATGTTAACACTTCCCGACCCAATGCCTACTTTCAAGGGAGACAATGGTAGATAGTTCTTAAAGAAGCATGGTAATGAATTGGACCTCTTCCCGAAGTTCTTACAGGACCCAGTGCCCACTCCTTAGGACATAAACATATTATAGGTTAGTGCATTTAAAAACCTTTTTCGGAAAATTGCATGGCTTTTCACGAGGATAACGAGACAAGAAAGTGTAGCAGAAATATCTCAGATGATTTTGTATATTTTATATTTTATGGTCAAGGAACAAGCCATCTTCCATTGCCGCAAGCTAATTTCCATTGAAATCTCTTCCCAATTATTGCAATACAGAAGGCAGAAGAAATTCTTTATGTCATCTTATTTAATTTTCTCCGTGGTGAATTTCTATCCATTTCCTGGACTATCTATGTATAATAATATGAAATCTGAATTTGACCCTGTAACATTCTCATTCCAGATATTATGGAGACACAACGCTTGCCAACATTTTTATAAAGTCTTTAGTGATTTTGTTTCAATTTTTAAAGCATTGATATTTGGAAATTATTTTCCCCGGTTGTCTTGCCAGCTGGCAATCTTCTTAGATATGAAGGGCACACTAGAAGAAATGGAGAACTATAAGGTTATAAGTATTTTTGGGTCTAAACAAAATTATTGATTCCTTCCAAGTCACATATCTGGTACAATGTTTTTTGTTTGAATAGAAAGGGAGTACATCTACTGGTTGCATTTTTTCCATGAAAAAAAAAGGTCAATTCATCTCTCTGCCTTGGAAAGTCGGGGATTTCATGGTCAGGAACCACTTTAATAGTTATTTCACTGACATTATCATGAATGAACTTGGTGCCAGTACCAATTATTCACACAAGTAGAACCGAAAAGGCCCAGGTGAAAAAAGTGCCCAATCCATGATCGCCACACCCAAGACCACAACATATCGTAGAAGTACTCCAACAGCCTACCCAAGTAACAAAGTCACACACAGTTCTTTAAGAGGAGGAGGAGATAATAAACCTCTCTCCTACAAAATTTAAAGTTGTCACAAACTTCCGCAAGAAAAAAAACAGAAAATAATAGTCCAAGAACAGGAGGGACCAAGGGGAGAAATTGATATCCACGATCTCTCCCTCGAAGATATGGAACTAGAAATTGACATTGACAAAATATTCCCTGACGACAACCACCTAGAGAGCACTGCTCCACACAATCCTGGGATGGAAATAATTGGCATAGATACATTGGAAGAAGAAGATTCTTTTGCATTTCAGAGCGTTGTTTTTTACAGCGAATCCAAAAAATTGATTATTGAAAAGAGAGATGTAAAGAATAAGAAAGGGAAATCTTGTTCAGAGATCAACCTATGCAACATGCTTCCTTCCGAGATATCCCAGATACAATGAGTAACTAGATATTCTATAGACAACTCTATTAGTAGCCTTGAAACGGAAAACATCATGTTAAAGGAGCAAATCAAAGAATTGGAGGAAACTTTAATGCCTCTTCCACTGTTTGCTACTCCTTTGGCAATGGTCAGGTCCACCATGCTTGTGCCAAAGTTAAAAGAATCAGTAAGCCTTCTTACATTGCCTTGAGGCTATGTGGAAAAGAATATAAATAGAAGAATGGAATTAATAACAGAAGCTTGGGAAATGTCAAAGAATATGGTCTCTTTTGGAACAAGAGAACACACTTTTCATGAGTATCTGCAAGCAGATCTCAAGAACAAGCAAGGTTTCTACCTCGATGCAGTTTTAGCATTTGGTGTTAAAGTTACTGGTATGAAGGAATTCAGAAGAAGATAGGAGGATCTCCCTTCCTTGGATCGAATAGACCAGCTAAATGCATGCTGGAAAGAAAAGTTAAAGAACCTAAATGGTATCATTTAAGAATGTAGCCAGACCATATATAGAAGAGACAAACTATTTAGGAAGCTAACTGATATAGATCTAGCTGCCAGCACCAATGAAGTCTAGGACCTGAAATTGATATTCAACTCATTTTTTTTAACCAAGCAATAATTTTATGATCAAGTCCATATCTATAAAAGACTGACATTTGAAAATTTCTATGGCATTCTTGAATATGGTGAAGATGGTGTGAAAACCTGGCTAGTCAGTTATGCAATTAAAAACCAAGATATTCAAGAAGCATTGAACAACTTTTATATTGATGTAAGGAAATTGGAAAGTGAATTATTCAATATAAAAAACTGGCATGAAATCAACGTGGAACCCATGAGGAGCTACATCGAATAATGGTTCAAAAAGGTTGTCAACCATATTACCAATGAAGGTCGAAGCTGAGGAAACCCATAAAAGGACATAAACAAGCAAATGACAAGGCATGGGACACCATCATAGTAAGTTGATACTGATTACATTCTTCTGTCTTCATCCACTTACTCTAACAAATATTTAACCGAGATCTGACAAATTTCTCTTTCTTCTTGCTAGGTTTTGTTGTTTTCCATCGCTTACTTTATTGTTTCTACAAACTTCATTATTTTACATATTTTCTTTGTAGTCTGTGATAGTCCCAATCCGAGTCATTCTAGCAAACACATTTTTATTTCACAAAATATGTACTGAACTATATATTGTTTTACAAATTTGAAGACAACTATTTTTGGGAAATATTCTCAAATGTATTTTGTGACCCAGTTTATCTGAATATAAATATTTGAGGTTGTTCTATGGTGATCTTCAATGTTTGGTGTTGTTATTTGAAATTTATATTTCTTCTTAAAATTAACTCATTTCCCTGTACATGTTCATGTTCTATATTGTGCATATATTACAACTTCCTATATTTCAGAATATTCTTCGATATACAAAATGTAAAGTCATATATTTTTTCTCTATTACTTGTGGGTTTGAGCGAAAATTGCAAGCCCAAAACACCATTCAAATTTGAACATGGTTTACATTTGGACCACAAACAATCTATTAAGATACATTAATATGAATACATTTTAAATAAACATAAACAAAATCCCTTTAAACTTGAACGTGACTTTCTCGGGCTCCTAGATTGCCCGTGGGTTTATCGGTTAGCGCACTGCCAAATCCTCATTTCCATCTATATCTTAACATCAGGAGCCTGACCGACCACTGTTCCTTTCAACACTTATCCAATTATCTCACCGCGGTGTCCCAACTTAGCACTATCGAATTCTTATCCCTCGTGTTACGTGATATACATTTTTCACCCAACACTTTTGTCATATACATTTTGCACCCAACAATTCTATGATACACATTTTCCAGACAACACTTCCGTCATTTGCAATTCGACCCCATACCACTGGAACTCGCAATATTCACTATACCTGGGTTCACAACTTTCGGAAAAATGACTAAATAATGAGAAAGATAAAGTACAGGGAAAAGAGAAACGAGAATTTGGTTAAGTATAGAAGACAAAAAAGAAGGGTTAATATTGTTGATTAAGGTTGTTTTTCATTGATGTCAACCCTTGAAGAAAGCCCCGTAGCACAAAGGTTTGGGTAAAAAAAGGTTTGGGTAATGGACCCAAGATTGTTTGATGTAAATATGACTCATTATTTTTTTGTCATGGTTGATAATAAGTAAATATGGATGAACTCCAAAGTGGTCCCCTTATGGTGAAAGCCC
>JZKD02S1922928.1:1185784-1200223 GCA_000966675.3 Picea glauca
CATTTCTTGTACATATACACTAGTATATATGAGTTCCTTGTTCTCATACCATAAGATACCTTAACTTCGGGATGAAGTTTCCTGAAGGGTGGGTGTATGTAATGACCCTTTTCTTGTTACTATGAATAATTTCATAAATAATCCTAAACCTTAGCTAAATTATAATTAGTTATTATATAACCTTAAATTAATTATAAGTTATTAATTAATTATTTTGATTATAATTAGCTGAAGTATGATTAACTCCTTGATTAAGGGTTAATGAATGAGTAATTATTAAATGAGACATTAAATGATTAATTATTAAATTAATGGTTAGTGATTAATTGATTATTAATTAAAGTAATTGATTAATTATGTATTAAAATGGGGGAAAATAAAATATAAGTTTAAATGGGTTACGTATCCCATAAGGGATAACGTAATCCATACGTAAAATGAACATTAAGTAAAGGATAAGACCATTAAATAGAAATAAATGTAGGGATAAGGGGTTGGGTGAGGAGTAAAGGTGGGAAGGCGGTGAAGGAGGCATAAGGGAAGGAGGAGGATTCATTTTTGGGGGGATTCATTCATGCATTCTACGGGAGAGGAGATTTTGGGGGATCATTGGGACAGAGTGAGTTAACGGTGGGATTTACAGTGCACCGGGGCTGAGCGGTTTTGGTCTCGGAGGGCTAGGACGTCCATAGATGTCCTAGGGCCAGGCGTACTGGTCGGTAGGGTGGTTGGTTTTGGGGTGTCTTCAGGAACAAGCTGCGGAAGAGGAGAGAACGAGCAGATTCAAGCTAAGGAGGCAGCATCAGATTAAGGTTAGTTATGAATCTTTAGAATGAAACTGTTAATAAATTTTATTTATTGTAATATCAGATTTATTATGCAAAAGTTGAGTGAATTTCAAAATTTCTGCTCTGTTTCAATTCATGGTAGTTTCAATTAATTGACGGTCACTACACCTGCCATCCTCAATGCATATTCATTCTTCTTTTACTAGTGACAACTTAGTGCACATGTTCACTTATTGGCATTAACAAGAAAAAAACGTATTCAACAGTGATTTACAGGAGCTTGAACGACCCCCGGGTTGGCGCTATTATAAATCTTGCACCCAAAACTTGCGTCATCTATAGTTCTTCCATATACATCTTGCACCCAGAACTTCCTTGGTCTACAATTCATCCACATATTGGAACATGGTTTACATTTGGACCACAAATAATCTATTAAGATACATTAATATAAATACAATTTAAATAAATATATTTAAACTTGAACCTGTCTTTTTTCAAACTTGTGGATTGGTCCTATATCATCACATCATGAGCCCGACTGACCGTAGTTATTTTCAACACTTAGCCAATTATATCTCCACGGGGTCGCGACTTAACGCTATCAAATTTTTATGCCCATTGTTCTTTGATATACATGTTGGTTCGATTATTGGAATTTATAAGCAAAAAACGTATTCAACAACGATTTACGGGAGTCTGACCGAACCTCGGGTTGGCGCTATTATAAATCTTGCACCCAAAATTGTTGTCATCTACAAGTGTGCAATATACATATTGCACCCAAAATTTAGTGGTCTACAATTCATCGCCCCCTATTCCGTGATATACATTTTGCACCCAACACTTTCGTCATTTACAATTCGACCTCAGTTCACAAAAATTTCAAACCATTTATCACTCTCTTCAATCCCCACCACATTCTCTCTCTTCCCAATGCACATTCGTTATGCTTTTACTATCGACAACTCAACATACAGGTTCGCTCATTGGCATTAATAAGAAAAAAAGGCATTCAAGTATTCGGGAGTCCGACCCAATGTCATTTCCTTTCATACCTAGTTGTCGAGTTGTCATAACCTAACTTTCCTTCCCCCTTTTTCGTGATATACATCTTTCAACCAAAACTCTGGTGATATACAATTCCATAGTTAGCCAACATTATAGTAGTTGATATCTAGGTTGGCGCTATTACAGATCTTTCACCCAGAACTTCCACCATCGACAATTCCATGATGCACATCTTGCACTAAAAATTTTTGTGCTATACAATTCCTCCAACTCACAAGCTTCACTCTACCCAGCTTCACAAATATTTCAAAGCATTTATCACTGCCTTCCATCCCCACTACCTTTTCACCCTTTCCAATGCACATGGATTATGTTTTTACTAGTTACAACTCAACACACATGTTCGAAAGAGATTGGAACTGCTTTTCTTAGTCACAACTCACCATACAAGTTTTCTTAACAATATTACTCGACTCTCCCCATTTTCCAAAAATAACCTTATAAACTACTTGGCAGGGACTACGCTGCCACACAACACTTGTTTTTATTGCATCCTTCTTCAATATTTAATCCATTTTGCATCTTTGAGTTCCTATGGTATGTTGTATTGTAATTGAACTTTTCATTTGTTTTAGTCAGAGTACCATTGATTTCATGAGATATGACATTTGGAAGTTGAATCAGAGCCTAAGGAGAGATTGTAAACTCCCATGTGACGACCATTATAACCCAAACCATTGTTGTTTTCTTATTTTCTAATGTATATGAGATTTACTGGCCACAATGTTTCTTCCTTTGACTATAGGATAGATCCATGCCTAGGAGTTAAAGTCAAGTCGTGCAATATTATTAGTCTTTGTCAAAGGCTTGAGACTGTAGTAATCATTTTTTGCATTGATTGTGTTTTTGTTTTTGGGTTGATCGAAAATTAGATTGACCAAAAATTTCTTGTTGTTTTCCAAAGTTTAATTTAGTTATGAACAATTTAATTTTTTTTTCTGTCTTCTTATTGGCCCTTCAAAACATCTTATTGGGAGGGCTGAGGTGGACATTTAATAGAGAATTTAATTATGCACATTTAGTATATGGTTGGAATACGTGCATGTTTTCAAAGCTAGTTTTGGTGTCATATATTTATTATACAATATATAGACTAGTTTTAATATATATATATATATATATATATATATATATATATATATAATTCACTTTTGATTCTTCATTAAATTTAGTATGATTCATAATTTTTTTTAAGGGATTTTTTTGTATTGTGTAAGAGCTTTTATGGATTACAACTAGTTTTAATTGAATTTTTTTGTTCTAATTAATTGTAAATTGGATTGTGATTATGTATTTGGGATGTGGTGATGCTAAATTGAATATCATTCTCTTTGATTTTGATCATGATATAGTCTGGGATAAGTCACAAATACGATGTTCTTCCCAATTTATTTGTTAAAATGAATAGTTTTAATTGCTTTCTTACTTTTTTTAACAGTAGACAAATTTACTTGTAGCTTGCGTTTGCAAAGTGCCTACAATACTTGTTGAACAAGATGAAGGTGTTGATATAGTACCTTGTTTTTAACCAGTGGTGTGCCATATTGATTTATGTATTTCACATGCATGTGCAATTAGTTCCTCTGCTTCTTGATTCATAGTGTATGCCTCATGCATAATGTAGCTACTGTATTTTATTTAAGTTTGTTGCTTCATAGTTTATGCCTCATGCATAATGCAACTACTATGTTTTATTGAAGTATGTTGTGGTATTGGTGTAATGTTTGATCAAAACACTTTTCTCAAAGTTGTCTTATTTGTATGAACAAGATAGACAAATCTTACAACTTTTCAATTTAAAAAATTGTATATAATATGGACTTTTAGTTTCATCATTTCTTTGCTTCCTTTATAGAAAGTATGTTCATTAATTTACACAAAATTTTGGTGTATTCAATAATTTATACAAAATTAATGATAACAATTTTTTTAAGAAGATTTTGGTTTTGTAATGGATTTACAAGTACATTTTAGTATGGCTTCCTTTATCAAGTAACAAGTCTCTTCAGTAATTTATACGAAATTACTAATATTGGTTATTTTTGGAAGATTTTGGTCTATTCAATAATTTACACTATATTAATGATAACGAGTATTTAAGAAGATTTTGGTTTGGTATTGGCTTTAACAATACATTTTAGTAACAAGTCTATTAAGTAATTTATAGAGAATCAGTGATAATGAGTAGTTTTAAAAGATTTTGGTTTGGTTTTGGTTTTATGGTTACATTTTAATTGTACGGATTCTAGAAAATTAATGATAATGGGTAATTTTAAAAGATTTTGGTTTGGTTTTGATTTTAAGATACATTAGATTTTTGTGTGTGATAATCAATGTAAATAGTAATTATATCAACTAAACTCTCGATATATTCATATACAATTTGTGAATATCAATGACTCTAAGTTCTCTTATTTGTATGAACAAGATATACAAGTCTTGCAACTTTTCAGTGTAAGAAACAGTATATAATATGAACTTTTAGTTTCATTATTTTTCTACTTCCTTTGTGTAGTAGCAAGTTTGTTCAGTAATTTATAAAAAATTATTGGTAGTGGGTATTTTTGGAAGATTTTGGTCTATTTAGTAATTTATACAAAATTAATGATAACATGTTTTTCAAAGAGATTTTGGTTTGGTTTTGGTTATAACAATACATTYTAGTGTTGGATGTGAGGGTGGTATACATGTGMGAAAGATATATGTTTGTGTRGAGTGTGTAGATATGGTCATAGMAAAAGGATCCCCACATAAAATATTAAAATTGAAATTATGACCATTCATSAACACTATTTTTTAACTTAAACATATGCATAAAATCATTTTGTTCACTTTATAAACTCATTTTTTTATAATAAACATTATTACTTAAARCAATTTCAACTAAGTATGGATACTTAGTGGTGGGATCTTAGCAAATCAACCTTCCATAAATGACTGAATTATCATGCAACATGCCATAAATGACTTGGTTATCATGCAACGTGCCATAAATGACTTGGTTATCATGCAAATTGCATCGCTTGTCAGAATATTTTCTATGAAACTATTGGAAGTGTGGAGTAGCAGAACTATGGGAGGATAAGTGATATGAATTATTCACAAAAGGGTTCAAAACGATCAACTTAAACAAATTCATAAAAGTATTTTTTTTAATTTATATACTTATTTTTTATAATAAACATTTTTACTTAAAATAAATTCAACCATGTATGGAGAGCTAGTGGTCATAAATCTTAGCAAATAACCATGTCACAAATGACTCAATTATCATGAAAATTACATCGTTTGTTAGAATACTGATTATCGGTTTTTAATAATATTTCGGTTTGGTTTTGGCTTTAAGAGAGCATTTTAGTGGTCCCCGAGGTGTAGGATATTCAGTGAGGGAGTGTGCTATTAAGGGACTCTATTATGTTAAAAGTCATTGGGTCGAAACCCGCGGGGACAAAAAATCCAACCATGTTAAGGGTTGGTGTGGCTCAGGTCGGGTGCAATCCTTGGGTGATTTTGATAGCTTAGATGCCCCTGAGCTGTGGATTCTCAGCCACAGGCTAGTCCCATAGGTCACAGACAAACTAGCAAACAAAAAAAAAGAGTGCATTTTACTGTTGGTTGTGCGTAGGACATACCTATGCTGATGGAGGTGCAGAAAATATATATTTGTGCAGAGTCTGTAGATATCATTATAGAAAAGGCTCTACATTATGTGAAAAATGTTTAAGTAAAATACAAAAATCAAAATTATGACCATTAATCAACAATATTTTTTAAGTTAAACATATGCATAAAAGCATTTTGTTCAATTTATATACTTATTTTTTAATATATGTATATACTTAAAATAATTGAGATATCTAAGAAGTTAAAAGAGTTTGGTGTTGATGTTTGTTGATTATCAACAAAAGAAAATTGTTTTATGTAACTATTTTATGTGTGTAAAATACATATTAATATTTAAAAAATTATATTAATTTGGTTTTGAATGTAAGAAAAATTTGCATATTTTTGCATATGAATTTAATTTTTATTAATATAATCTTAAAATATTAACATATAATTATATTAATAATAACATTTTCCCCTAATACACTCTCATCCAGGACTCTTGTACTGAAGTTTACTCCGACTTTCGCAATGGATTTCAGGGTGAACTCACTATTACTTTAAGTCTTTTATTTGTATGAACACGATAGATATGTCTTGCAACTTTTCACTGTAAAAAATGGTATATCATGATATGGACTTTTAGTTTCATCATCTCTCTACTTCCTTTATGAAATAATAATTTTGTTTAGTAATTTATACAAAATTATTGATACTGGGTATTTTTGGAAGATTTTGGTCTATTCAATAATCTATACAGAATTAATGATAACGGGTTTTTAAAAATATTTTGGTTTGGTTTTTGTTTTAACACTATATTTTAGTGTTGGTTGTGTGCAAGGGATATATATATGTGGAGTGCAGAGGTGCATAAGATATATATGTGCATATGGTCATAGAAGAATGCTCTTCGATGATACATTCTTTGACTAGTGGTCTCAAAAGATTCTGGCTATAGAGGACTACCCCTATGTCGGGATCAACTTCTCCATGGATCCTGACATGCCCGTACCTCCCGGAGCAAAGCGAGGAGAGATAGGTATGTTTTCTTTTAAAATTTATTTAGTTTCTTTTTATATATACCATTTTTATGTGTACCAGAGTACCTAACAACTATGTATCTATTATGTATAGATGTGGGACCAGTGTGTCTAGCTGATTTTGCATGAAGTTGGCACCGTCCTCGACCAGAGGCAGTACCAGTCCTCGACCAGAGGCAGTACCAGCAGTGACTGTCGAACTAGCAGTAGCAGCAGGGGGACCTCCAGCTAGAGGTTGAGAGATTATTGAGACGAGTGGAGCAGAACCTGACTGCACTCACCCATACTGTGCCCATGGCCGAGATTGAGGATCTCCCGCCATCTATGTAGCCTCATGTTGTTGGGGTGCCATGGACTTGGGTCCAACTTTTTTAGTGATTAAAAAACGTCGTAGTTCACTATGGTAGGGCCAATAGGCCTCATTCTTATCTTAAGGTGGACTACTTATGTGCCAAGGACACTCTTTGTATATTTTTGAGGGCATAAGCCCTGCATTGTATACTAGACTTATTATTTTTTGAGGTGAACGCGCCCATCTATGTACTCTAATAATTTTAATATATATATATGCGTATTTACATATTTTATTTCTTATGGATTACAATTATTTACAAATGTATTTACATGTGTATGTGTGTTATTTTTCTTATGTGTGTGCAATATGCCAATCTAATACTTGATTAGCTAGAGTATCTGTCATTTGATTCAGTCTCCTAGGAACATTAATATACGTAATGTAATCAAAACAACCTTCTAAGAGATGTACCCTAAAGAATCATCGATGACGAGTAGGATCATAAACACGATAAAGCCCATTTAACTAGGACACAACCAATTGTGCATCTAAGTAGACCCGGAGGTAAGAGATACCATGCGACAAGGCGTGACGAAGCAACTCTATGACTGCACTGTATTTGAAAACATTATTTGCGGTGTCACCTAAACATATACCTCCATAAGATAGCAACTAGCCTTGAGGTGTGAAGATCACCCAAACTGCGAAAGCAAGCTTCTGAGTGTGTTGGCTAGCGTCGTCCGTGAACCCAACAAACACCTCTGATTCACTTGACATCTTCCACAGTGAAAAAGATGACATCAAAATGACATGTCCATAAAAAAAAGACAAAAAAAACCTGTATAAGAACTATACATATATACAAGAAGTCACCCAAGGTGACCCACCTACGAGTAATACTTATTAAGGTAGAACCCATTTCTAGGCTTTGCTAAAGTGTTCCCTTCAAAATCAACTAGATGACAAGCACCCTTCTTTAATACTTCCTTCATGATGAACAGTCCGAACCACATGGGTTTGAACTTGCCTGCCCCCAGGGGATCCTTATCTTAGTCGTAGACCAGGACAAGGTCACCTTCGGACAAAATTCGAGGAAGAATGGATCGATCATACTAACACTTGACTCTTTGCTTGTGAGCCTCATTATCCAAGTCTGCATCGCGTCGTTTCTCATCGATCTGCTCGAGATATAATAAGAATTCTTCAAGTGGTGAAGTGTCTGGCAATAATTGTACTGCCAAATTAAGAGATGGGATCTCGCATTCTATAGGCAAGACTGCTTCCAACCCATAAATGAGTTGAAAAGGTGAAAAACCAGTGGCAATATTTACAGACGTTCGATAGGCCCACAATGTCGAGTATAACATCAAATGCCAATTTGACTTGGTTGAATTGATCATTCGCTGCAGAATAGTCTTGAGAGACTTATTCATAGCTTCCACCTGACCATTCGCTTGTGGGTAATAAGGTGATGAATGTTTTTTCCTCAAACCTAGTTTTGACGTTAAATCAGACATCATCTTGTTCTAAAAGTGACTTCCATGGTCAGTGACAATATCCTTCAGGATGTTGAACCTTGCTATTATCTAATTAAACAAGAAGAGAGTTGTTGTCTCGCCATCATATTTGAACATTGGCATAGCTTTGACCCACTTTGTAAAGTAGTCTACTGCTACAATGATATAATGGTTCCCCCTAGATGAAGGGGGCTAGCATGTAGTATAATCAATCCTCCACTTGATGAAGGAGCTAACTGTAATGACAGGAAACATGGGAACAGGGTGTGCCCTCATCTTCTGAGAGAAGATCTGACATGGTTGGCACTTCTTGATAGATTCGACGCAATCTTTGGTTAATGTCAACCAATAGTAACCGACTCGTAGAATATTTTGGGTTGTTTCCAACCCAGAAAAATGACCACCACATGCTCCAGTGTGGTATTCGTTAAGCACGAGTTCCACTTCTTCATGAATGAGACACCGGCAAAGGATGCAATCTACACCTCGACGATACAAAGTGTCTTCGAGTATGAGATAGTTTTTTGCCTGCTGGCATATACATCGACGCTCATCGCAAGAAGCAGATGTGGGGAACTTAAAATTCTAGACATAGACTAGCATATCTCCATACCAAGGGTCCAAAGATGAAATCATAAAAATATCTCCTTTAATCGGTGATTTTTCGGGCGTAACATCACCTAATCCGATCGGAAGTTCCGAGATAAGTTCCACAAATACCAATGATTTTTTATATTTCGCAGACACAAAATCCAAGTCAAATTCCCAGAGGATAACAATCCATCTACTGATCTATATGTCAATTACACGTCGTGTCAACACATATTGAAACGGATTCATAATGGTAATGATGGTGGTCTTGCAAAACAAGATATAGTGACAAAACCACTGGACATTATGTACTGTCGCAAATGGAAGTTTATCAACATGGGAGTAATTGAGTTTTGGTACAACAAGGCCTCAACTTAGGTAATAAATGACATGTTCTTCAAGCAAATCATCTTCTTGAACCAATACCATACCGATGGTCGACTCTGTTGTGGCCAAATACAATAAGAAATCTTTATTATAATTGGGTGGCCAAAGTAGAGGGGCAGACGTGAGGGAGGGTTTCAACACTTTGAAAGAGAATTGAGTGGATTTGTCCCAATGGAAAAGGACTTCCTTCTTTATTAAACTCATAAACCCTTTAGTGATCTCGGCATAGTTTGTGATAAAACACCGAAGAAAATTGGCTTTTCCATGTAAACTTTGAAGCTAAGGGACTATCCACAGGGGAGGAAATTGAACTATTTCCTCAACCTTTAGAGGATCGACCATGATCCATGTTGTTGAAACTAGAAAACCTAAAAGATGACCCGACGTCACGTAGAAACTGCATTTTTTAGGATTCAAGAGAATCCGGTAGTAGCGACATTGCTCAAAGATAAGTCAGAGGTGCATGGGATGATCATCTCTCTTGCAATATTGTGATGCTAAATCATTGAGATAAGCCTCGAATATATGTTTGAGATCATGGAAATAAAAAGACATGGCCCGCTGAAAGGTGGCTCTAGCATTCTTTAGGCCAAAAGGCATCTTTCGATAAGAAAATGTACCCCACGGACATATAAAAGTTATTTTATGTTGGTCTTCAGGCTTAATCTGTATCTGATTGTATCCCAAAAAACCATCCATGAAAGAAAAGACCTCACAGCCTGCACATTCATCAACAATTTGGTCAATGAATGGGGTGGGGAAATTATCCTTTGGACAGGCCTTATTCAAATCATTGAAATCCTTACATACACAAATCGTTTCATACTTTTTGTTGACCAAAACGGGATTTGACACCCATTACGTCAACTAAATGGGGTAGATGAAACCAACTTTGAGTAGTTTCTCTACTTCAGCCTAAATAATTGTTGATTTTTGAGGATTAACTGGATGAAGCTTCTACCGAACTAGCTTTTTGTTAGGATAAGTCATGATTTCTTGTTCAATGATTCTTGGATCCATGCCTGGAATTTCCTCATAAGACCAGGAAAAAATGTCACAAAATTCTTTAAATAAATCAGTATAGATTCAAATCTCCTCAGGGGAACAGTCCACTCTGACGAAGACATTCCCCACAATGATAGGGGTTCTGGAGATATCCATAGGTATCATTTTAGTGATGGTTTCCATATTAACCTTGGCATATACTGCGTGCATAGCTAGAGGATTAACATGACAAGACCTATCTCTAGTCATAGTCAACACAAATTCTTCTGCCTTTATTCTTCCTAACTCTGGGAGAAAATAATATCTGTGATGGAGATCATCCCAAGGTCTATCTAGACAAGTCAATGCCTCTATAATCACCTCTTCAGAGGGAAAGACCAAGTCTAAGGAATCAGTAGTGGCAAGGGAACCTCGAGCGCAACTAGGCTCTAGAAATGGATCTAACTCCTGTGAGGGAGTCAGGTTGGGGTCGACTGAAGCTTGTTGGACTATAGAGTATGCAACTTCTTCTACAGACAAGGGAATGCACATGCCATGATGCCCTATCCCTTCCATCATGGTTAATGGGGAAGGAATTCCACAGATCGTTAAAGTAAGTCATGTGGAACGACGACACTTGAAAGATTTCAGTCTTAGGCTGGTCGGGGACAACCGATATGAACTTGACATCGCTAGACAGGGGTGGGTAATCAAAAGTACCCATCAAGGGTGGGCAAAAACCAACTTCCACATTGATGATGTCAGGTTGTGGGTTATCAATCATTGGGACCGTGGATGCCCCTGATGAAGGGTCAGGCCTCAAGAAGAATGATTAATCAATGGTTACTATTTGTCCCTTGTGTGGAAACAACAAGACCAAAAACATTGTGGAAACCACTGCATGCATAGCATATGTTCAACTCCTTCCTAACAAGAGATTGTAGTTGAGAGGCACATCGACCACTTCAACTTTGACGCACACGATATTTCTTCCTAGTTGCATGAATAAAGAAGGAATGATTCCATGTGGTCTAAATTAATGACCATAGAAAGCGGTAAGAAGAGTAGGTGACAGAGTCAAAATGGGTTGGCCAATGGCCTTCCAGCACACCAACAACATCACGCATGTCGAGGCACTCTCATCAACCACCGTGCGGAATATATTTTGGGTAAAAATTTTTGTGGTGTAAGCCACTACTATCTGAAACAAAACGTGGTATGGGAGACGAGGTTTCAAGTCGGTCGTATCAAGTGTGATCATTCCTGGATTATAAGTCTCAACAGATCCTAAGGAAACTACCAGAGCCTTTCTCTGTGAAGGGCAGCTCAGGAGGACCTCCAAAGAAGACATTGCGCAAGGGGTTTGTGACAAATATTCCACCACAGAGTAGTTATGGGAAGCCCTTGAATTTTGATTGTGGAAATCTTTCTTGAACACCCCTTTCAAGATGTGTTTCATTATTTCTCCCATCATCTTCTCAATCTAGAGAGGAACAAATGGGTTTTCATCTTCTTTACCCTTCTCATAATCGTTTGGCATTTTGTAATCGTGTGTCCTAGTTTCTATATGTGCATCACCTTTCAACATATAAACATTTGAGGTCGAGGGATTACTAGACAATGAAGGGGGTTCCTGACTGCCCCCATCCATGTTCAAAGAGGCTTGAGTTAAATTTTTCCCATGAGGAAATGGGTTCGTTAACACCACAGGTTGTAGTTGTGCCAAAACTTTTGGGCCTCCACGAGCTGAGGGCACGGGTGAGTTGGGTGACCTTCCGTGCAAAGGTTACATGGATACTTAGAATTCATTTTTTTTGTGTTTCCACTGCCATCATTATTGGTGGGTTTCTTATCCCCCTTACCCTTCTTTTTTTGTTTCTTCTTCCCATCGGCCTGTTGGTTGGCCTTCGGGTTCATCGATTGTACATTGTGTACATCCAACGTCTGAGTAGGGGGAGCATTTGAACTAGAGGTTTGGTTGACCACTATATGTTGTATCAACAATTTCTACAATTGATTTGACAGTTGATCAGTGGGCTTCGCTTGTGTTGAACCAATGATACCATTAGCATGTGCTCTAGACTTTTGTCTAGTCTTGTCAAGTATATACTGCGGTGCATCTGGAAAAACTTCATAAAGTAAACCAAACTGAGAGTATATAATCTCTAGCTTTTGAGCTCTCATTATCTCTTCTTCTTCAGAAAACACTCACAACGCTGCAACGTCTTTGGATAACTGAGGTACCAAAGACTTAAGGAACCACTCCAGCAGGAATGCTGGTGGGACTGGTACTTTTATCAAACTCTTTTGGTGTCTCCATTCTTGAATGTGGTCAGAGATATGGTCTACCTTTGTTTTCTCAAATTTGGTCAACAATTCGGTGTCGACATCATATCTCACAGGTAATTGAAAATGGTTTAAGAAAACCATTTCCAATTCGCCAAACGTAGAGTATCTTGAGCGGTCGAGCTCAATGTACCATTTCACAACACTCCTGATGAGAGTGCATTGAAACAGACACAACTGTATGTAGTCATATTTCAATGAGTTAGAAAATCACCATAGAATAAAGGTAGTCACATGATCACCTGGATCTTCATTAGGCTTGCCTTTGAACTTTGGGATGTCTGAGGTCAACTTGGTCGGCATAGGAGGCCAACGTGGATCGTGACAGATTGGGTCATTTAATAATCTTGACAAGTCTGGAAAATGAAAATTTTCCAGAAATAGTAGCTTAGGTTGTTGAACATGTACAGGAGCATAGGAGCTTGGGTTTTGGCTGGCACCAAGTTTCCAGGAAAAGTTAGGCTATTGGCCCGAGTTCTAGTAAAATCCATGGCCTAGGATAGAATTCAGATACTGCGCTTGTTGAGATGTCATTGGTTGACTCCTACAATAAGACATTGAGGATTGAGAAGGGATTTCTCCCAACTTTGTGTTCCAAAGGTTCTGGAAAGGGTGGCCCCATGCTGATCTGATAGGCATAGGTTGTTGGAAGATTGGTTGTTGTCATTAATGTCAACCCTAGTCATGGGTTTTGGACCGCAAGATTGATGAAGGTATTTGGACATGAAGGAAAATGCACATGCATATACAATACCCATGGATGGATAGTATACATCATGTTGTTTTCAGTGGTATGTGGCATGTCATGTGAATCCTCATGGTTGATTAGAAATGAATTTTTGAAGATGACAAAGTGAATTGAAGAAGGAAGTACATGTAGGCCCTGAAGATAATTAAATAACATAATTACAAAATAAGAAAGCGTCAGGTCGTCCCTAATGTTAAAAGGAAGTGACATAAATGGTATAAATAAATATCATTATACATTCATTTGATATACAAGTCGAATTTCAAAGGAAATCAAAAGTAAAGAAGGTCGGATTTCAAGGGAGGATGAAGTCTTTTGGTGAAGTGTTCTAAGCTATGTTATTTTCAGGTCATCTTACCATTTTCTCTATAACTTTTTTTATAGAATGCTTCAGATGGTGAAATTGCCATGGTATTGAGAAGACATATCAAGGTGCCTATGGTAAAATTTACAGCTCTTGATTCACTATAATTATGGAGATACACTCTGTGGAAGATAGGGTTTTTGACCAGTCCTGAAGCTAGTCAATAAACAGGTGTTCTGGGTAATATAGTCATAAATTCTTCATAGACAATCCAAATGAAGCAGGAAAAATTGAATTTAAAAGAGTATGGACTGTAATTTCTTGTGTGCGAGTTTTAGAATCTTATGTTAAATATTGAGCGCAGGAAATTCTGTACAAGTTCGGTCTTCTGAATAAACCAGAATTGAACAAAGTCTACCATTCTCTCTATAACTTCTTTTTGGGGAGGATTCAAGGAGTGAAACTTGGAGAATTTTCATAAAATACATTGAGTAACATTATCTACAGGATCATACTATTCCAGGAATTTAATAATTTCATAAATTGAAGATGTCTCAGGAAGCATTATCAGGCTTTATGTGATGGTTGGTTGATGGTGATGATTTAATGTAAATTTTTATTATCTCTCATATATTCTTGGGTGGAAAGAAGGGGAAATGATGGAGAGTTAAATACTCTCTTGATATTGGAGGATTGTATCTTCCTCTTGGAGGTTTATCCCTCCCTTTACATTTGGAAGCTGTAGCTACCTTTGGAAGTCAT
>JZKD02S1922928.1:1245110-1266059 GCA_000966675.3 Picea glauca
TCGACGCCAACACTTTCTCATGTTGCGGTGGGTCTTACTTTGCGACTATTGCAGTTTTTCTTATCCATTGTCGAAGACCTCTGAACTTGGTAGGGCCACCAATGCCCACATCATCATCGCTGGTTACTTCCGCGACTATTACCGCTGGTTCAGAGTATGTTCCGTTGCAAAATCATCTTCTGCCTTTATCATTCTGCCCCTGAGGGTGCTACAGTTGTCTACATCAACATTTCAGAGTTACATTACACGAGCATGGGGCATGCCCACCTCGTTTGTACACACTTGTATATTGATACACACCTTGTGGAAAGTCGGGATCTACAGGTTCCTTTCTTCTCCGAAGGATCTCTCTACACGGTCTCATTCTTTCTCTCCCTTACAACACCATCCTCAGCAAAAGAAACATTGATGGATTTTGGCTGTACGTTTTGCTCCTAACCTCATCCATCAGGGGGCATCTATTATCACTGAAATTTCGTCCGCACAGGGCGACAAGAACTCCGCATCGTCAAAACAGAAAGAGTCATTCATGGCACAGGATTAATCCCACAGCATGGCAAAAGGGTAAAAAAACTATGCAAATTACCAAAAATTTGAAAGGCGCTTTGCATCATTTGGGTGCACGCGCATATGCGCGTAACAGGATTGTACAACGCGCACATATGTGCACAAGGCACGACTGTTGGGAGAAAAACCCGAGCGCCTGCTAAACGACGCATTTATTGAAATTGGTCGGCCTCCCAACCACTAATGGATCAGCTCCCAAGTCGATTTGACACCAAATCTGAGCTCAATCCTCATGGTGGGCTGGTCAAAGACCTAAGTGTGCCCTAAAGAGCCCCTTTTCACATTCAAAAGAGGCCACATAATAACCTAATGCTTGGCTATAAAAAGCCATGAATGACCACCATTTTCTCAAGGAATTCTTCATACTTTTATGCTGTTGAGATTGCTAAGGACTCATTCTTTTGCAACACACATTGTAGGCTGCATTTCATAAGCTATTCACCCCTCACTTGAGTGAATAAGCTTGGAGTTCTTTCACCCACATTTTCATATTTTCATTGTAAAGGAGAGCAAGCTTTGAGGGCCTCAAGAGCCTTCCATTGGAGAAAGGAGGGACCCAAGTCCCCTTTCTTCTTTGTGTGTCTTTGGATTTCATCAACAGATCAACTTATACATTGGTGATATTGGTCCATTTGTCTCTATTTTTCATTTTTTTTATATGCTCATAGTTTTAATTAATTGTAGTTTGTTTTTGCTTATCGTTTTATTGTTTCTTTCTCTAACCTTTTACCTCACAGCTGTCATTCCTAGAAGATTCCAACTGGGCATGTAAGCACTCTTAATTTGCTCACACAGTGACGAATTGGGTGCAAACATCGATCAAGTCGATCGAGCTCACATCAGGCTTGGATTGATTATGCGGACTTCTCGAAATGAGTCATCCAACCCTCTTATTATGAAACCCTAACATTACTTGCTTCCCTTTTGACTGTTTGTGAGGGTGTTTACTGTCGGATTTTACAGTAGGGTTAGGGAAGACAATCGATTCATGCACAAAATTTTCCATAAACTTGGAACTAACATCTTGTTGTCGAGGTAAAAACTAATTGGGTATTGCCTCATGATGAGGGTTTTCCTTCAAAGGGTTTGTCTTATAAATTGAGGAAACATGAAGTTTCTCTATCAGAGGTTTATCCAGCACTGTAGGAATAACTATAACAAAACCATTTCGATCTAAGAACCCGTTCCAATCATCACCTAGGGTTTTCAAGCAATGAATCAACAACATTTTTATTAAACCATGGTGAAAGAGGCTATAATCTAGGTTCTTCTTCTTGTATCTTTTCGACATTTTGTACAGAATCATTAACAAATAAAATGACACATTCAAACTGAAGCCCATAAAGTGCATAAGAAATCGCAGGTGGTAAAGGAAAACCAGGCCATAACAACCTTCACAGGTAATAAATTTTTTAAGACTACTAACAGACCATGATATCTAACCTTAAGCAGGGAGACTGGAATACCTTTGTCACAACATTCTATCTTTCTGGAGGTGATGAAAAGACTCCAAAGAACTTCATCAATCTTCGAATTCTTAAACCACTTCTGACTAGTGAGAGGGAGCCCTGTCGCTTCACTAAAAAATTCTTCAGTGACCTCTAATTGAACATCACCAACCTTTTCTCTGTATCCATCAAACATTTGGGTGAATTCTTTGGCTGCGCACAAGTTATACCGTTCGAACTTCTTAATAAACATATCCCAACCCTGGCTCTTCATATACTCACTCGCATAATCATGAAGCAACAATGCTTGAGAGTCGTTTGGCTCAATTCGAACTACTGGATCCATCACAGATTTGAACATACTGTAACAAGGGCGACTCGAACTAACTGAGGGTTTATATGGTAGTGTTAAGAGGGATAAGTTTGAGTGGATATCATGGAAACAAAACAAGCAGAAAACCTATGTGATATACACGTGAAGGTCTCGGTTATGGAGTTTGAACACTTTTGGAAATGAAACCTCGGAGTGCATAACACTACACAAACCCTTAACTT
The DNA here is from genome assembly GCA_000966675.3 of Picea glauca. Classification (NCBI taxonomy): domain Eukaryota; kingdom Viridiplantae; phylum Streptophyta; class Pinopsida; order Pinales; family Pinaceae; genus Picea; species Picea glauca. The sequence continues at coordinate 1,247,681 of JZKD02S1922928.1, forward strand.
GTAATGAGAATCCTATCACTTCATCCTTCCAGCCAAAACGAAGTACAGGATATGGTTCTGGTGTGTTTAATTCCCACGACATGCAATGGATATAATCGATTCGCAAAGGGTCAGAATGGATATGTTTTAAAAATTCAAATGTGAATCAATTTTTGGTATAATAGTTGATTTACAAAGGAGTCAAATGCATAAGCTTACAAATCCAAATGCAAAACAACTTAAGTATTATATCGATATTTGATAAACTAAAAAAAAATCATTCAAGTAAGAGACATGAGGTAGATGTAAGAACATTGAACCTTTTCGAAACCAAGCTTTGGATAGGGTTATAATGAGAAATTAAGTTTTAATGATTGATTCATGCTTACAGTCTTGAATCAAGCATAAAAACGAAAGATAAAAATAAGACAAGAATAATCAAACATCTTTTTTATAACCCAATAATCACCCTCAAATAGTGATATTTACAGGATGAGGTGATGGTAGCTATAGGAGGTGTTATTTGTCATTCAAAAAAAGCAAAAACATGTAGGCCTGCCAATAGTGGCGACTTACTGGGAGAAGCAGTTATCTCTGCATCACCAATGAGTTCATGTCAGGAGTGATTTAGAATGATTAAAGTTCAAAGAACAGTTGAAGGAAACCAAGCGTCTAAATCAAATTCCAACAATCATCATACAATCCAGCTTCAGATGTCTTTCTGTTCAAATGAAATCTAGTGACAAATTTTAATTATGAGAGCAACGATATTCAAGCCAATGTCTCTGATACTATTGACAGGGCCACTGCTGCCAGTAGGCATCCATATCCTCGGAAGGGATGTCAATTAACCCACTCTGACACCTCTACCATGTCCAAGAAATTTCAATTCAATATGAAGGGCACTCACGATCAATATCAAAATTTATACCTGATAATTTTCCTGAACCCGACATTGCTTCACTACCAGTAGGCCTGTTCAGTACCTCAGCAAAGTTGTCTTGGCATCATGCATGCATTTACCTGCTTCCAGTAGACCTGTTTAGTATCTCGACAGGTTTACAGACACTTCCCACAACTCTCTAGAAATTATTTACAATTTGACATAAATTTAATGATCTTTAGAAGAGCGAGGTGATGCTGAAAATTTCAGTTTTCAGAATACTTGATATTTTCCAACCTTTAATTTTTTCTTGATAACCTTCATTATGATTTGAAATTAGTTTTCTAATGAGACCAATTTTTCGAGGACAGGAAGGCATACTTGAGTTGTTTTCTTTAAAAACAAGGACAACGTAAAGAGCTTTAATGATGGTCGTGTCTACTCATGATTATAAAGTGAAAGAAGAAAACCTATTTTGAACATAAAGTTTCTTTAGCTAGTTTGTGTTTCAATAATTTACAACATTGATGCTCTGAGAAGACCTTGACTATTGCTTCATGATTATGTATTTTGGTTTCCTTTCATAAACTAAAAGGTGACACAGACATAAGTTCAACCAGAAAGTAGTGAAAACAAGTGAAATGAAAAGAACCAAAATCCAAAAGACAAAAGAAAAACTAAAAGAAAAAATATACAGAGGTGAATCTAGAATTATCAGGAAAAATACCTTTTGAGAGCATGGCCATTCACTGAGAATGTGTCTGGCTGTCCCTCCAAATTGTGTAGACAGAAAGAGCTGGGACCTAGCTTTTCGACAATTACAAATGGCCCCAACCACAGCTTCTGGAACTTGGTGTGTTCCCCTTTTCCTTCATGAGGTTTATCCCATTTGAGAACTAGGTCTCCTACCTCAAAGTTTCTATTTGAAGAAGAGTTTGAATCAAACCAGACTTTCACAATTTGCTGATGCTGATCCAACCTCTCCTTTGCTTGTGCTCTTACTTCCTCTAGTTCCAATAATGCATTAATTTGACTTTCAAGAGGAGGGCATTCCTCTTCTTGAACTTTCCGCGATAATTGCAGAGAGGGGAGCAGAACATGTGGAGGGAGAATCACTTCTCTTCCGTAGACAAGAAAGAAAGGGGAATTTCCAGCAAAGGTTTTTGGTGTCACCCTATTAGCCCAGAGTGCATTAAAAAGTGCATTGTGCCAATTTTTGTGGTTTTCAAAAATTGTCCTCTTGATGATTTTTATCAAATTTTTATTTGTTGATTCTACTAGGCCATTTCCTTGGGGGTAGTAGCTGGAAGAATATTTCAATTTGATCCCTTTTTCTAAAGAAAAAAAACTTATATCGAGGGATGAAAAGTAATAAGCATTATAAAAGACCAAACATTCAGGAATGTCGAATCTAGTAATGATATCTATGTTAAGGAAAGATACTACCTGATTAGTGTTTACCACTTTCAGAGGTGCAACCTCAGACCATCTGGTAAAATAATTCATTGTTGTAATGATGTATTTATGCTGCTGTGAAGAAGTGGGGTTAATTGGCCCTATGATGTCGAGACGCCACTCCTGAAAAGGTGAATCCACCGAAACAGGATGCAAAGGGAATGCTGCCTTTTTCACTCATCTAGCAGCCTTTTGGTAGATTATGCATTTAGGACATAATGCATGGGCATCTTTAAACAATGTGGGCCAATAGTACCCATCTCTTAATACTTTGTGAGCAATGGTGTCTCAACTGAAGTGCCCAACAGCCTCCCCTGCATGAATTTCATATAGTAATTTATCTGCTTCATCCTTTTCCAAACAATGCATGAGAAGAATATCAAAATTCTTTCGGAATAATACATAATTTATCAACAAGAAAAGTGCATATTTTAGTCTTAATGCTCTTCTCTTTTTTGGGTCAAGATGGCGAGGAGAAGAACTTTGTGTTAAATCAAATTTAATATCATCAAACCAAGAATTAGCAACAACTTGTGTATAGATGATTTGTTTTTTGTCATGTTGGTTTACAGTTAAGGAATTCATTTGACTTTCTTGTTCTTTAACTGTGTCAACAACTAGTTCACATAGGCCTTGACCTCTAAAAATTTGTGCAGGGGTTATTTCGAGGTCATACTCTTGTAATGATGTCATCCAATTTCTCATTTTTCAACCAATTCCTTTTGTACTAACAAGTTTCTAACAGCAAGATAAGGCACAATGACTTTAGTTCTGGATTTTAGCAAATATGATCGTAAATGTTTCACTGCTTTAAAAATTGCATAAGCCTATTGATCTACAGCTGGGTAATTAAGCTTTGCTCCTTTGAAAGAAGAGCTCATGAAGGAAATAGTTATTTCATTACTTTCAGTATTCTTTTGGGTTAGTACAACAGCATAATATCGGTCGAAGGCAAAAGTGTAAAGAGTGAAATCTTGCGAGAAATCATGACTCATCAAGGAAGGGGCTTCCACTATGGTTTTTTTTATGGAATCAAAGGCTTGATTTTCCTATGGTCCCCAACGATAATGGACATCCTTTTTAATTAAATTTTACAATGGCCTTACCATTTCTGAAAAACTTGGGACAAACCTTCTGATAAAGTTAATCTTGCCTAAAAATGATTGCATGGCTTTCTTGGAAGAGGGAGGGGAGAGTTTAGCAATATCTTGGGTTCTTTCAGGATCAATAATCATTTCATCTTTGGACACTATGAATCCAAGTATTTTTCCTTGCTCGACTACAAATATTGGTTTCTTAGGGTTGAGAGATATTCCATACTTGCGGCATCATTCTAGGATGACTCTAAGGTGGGACAAATGATCTTTCTTGTTTTTGGAGAAAACGGTGACATCATCAAGATAGACCACTATTGATTGATTTAGGAGACCACAAAATGAAATGTCCATTGCTCTTTGGAAAGTGGCCCTGACATTTATAATCCCAAAAGGCATATTCCTATAGGCATAAGTGCCCCAAGGGGTACGAAAAGTGGTTTTGAGTTGATCCGAGGGAGACATGAGGACTTGGTTGTATCCCAAAAAGCCATCTAACAGAGATATTCTTTCGGAACTGGAAACTTGTTGAATAATTTTCTCCATTGAAGGAATGGGATAGTTATCTTTATCGGAGGCTTGGTTCAAGTTATGAAAGTCAACACAGAGTCGAATTTCACCACTTTTCTTCCTAACAGGGACTAGATTAGATACCCATTGTGTGTGTCTCATTGGGAAAATTATCTTTGCATTCAATAATTTATTTAGTTCTTTCTTGACAATGGGTTCCAACTTAGGGTGCATCTTCCTTAGCTTTTTCTAAAAAGGTTGGGTCCGGGGTTTCATGGGAATGACATGTTGTATGATATTAGGATCAAACATTTTCAAATCATCATATGTCCAGGCAAAAATGTCTTTAAATTCTTTAAACAATTTTATAAAGGTAGACCGTTCTTGCTCGGAACATCCTATTCCCAAATTAATGTTTTGCGGATTTTCCTTAGTCCCTAGGTTGACTGTTTCATAAATCAAATAAGAAATGTTCATTTTACAATTTACTGACCCTCTAAATTTATCATGTAGTTCATAAGACTTCTCTAGTCTTACAACAGATTTGGGGATAGAGTTTACCAGGTTAGATGTTGATTCAAGAGATCTAGGATCTGATATCACTATGAAGTTGCAGAGGTTTTAATTGTGAGTGCCTTCATCGATAATTGGACCTTGGAAAGTGTCCTCCATATGAAAGAAGTTGATGATCTATTGATCATCATCAAACACTCTCTAGTTGGTGATGTTGTCCGGGATTGACAGCCTGAACAATAATTCAATCGAAAATGTATTCGGATAAAGACCTTCTGTAGGCAAAAGTTTAGAAGCAACATTAGCCAATAAATCAGCCTCTGAATTACTTAGTCCAGGAATGGAATTGATGTTAAATGCTGAAAAATTTTGTATCAAACTCCATACCTTGGTTTGGTAATTTTTCAGATGTGGTGATAATAAATGTATGGAGTTTCTTACCCACCTGACCATGATTTCCAAATCATCAAACACTATTAATTTTCTCACATCCATATCCAAAGATTTATTAAGCTTTTGTAGAAGTGCTTCATATTCGACAGTGTTGTTAGTGCACTTGAACTCTAATCGACAAGCAATGAAAGTCTTATTACCTATCGGGTTGATGAGTATGCATCCTGCACCGGCTCCTCCTTTGGATTTGGATCCGTCAAAGTATAGTGACCATATCTAAGCTTCATCAGCAGTGTTTGGCACATTTGGAAAAGATGGTGACTGAGTACAGGTAATGAGTTCTGATTCTTGCTTAGGATCGATGATGGGGGAAATTTTAGTGACGAAGTTACCAAAGAAGGTGTTCATTCCCTGCATTTCAAGTGAATTAGTAGATGTAGTAAAAGGTTTGTTTTGATCATTTAGATCTGTCACGGTGTGCTTGAGATAGCGTTCACGGTTTATCCTAATTTTATTTGGCTGCCCATTTTCTGGCAGCCAAAATGAGACTAATCTATGGCAAAGTAACCATGCAGTTGCTCGGACCAATCCATGCTAAAAAACAAGCCATAGACTTCGGGGATGTCAAAATCAATGATATCAATAATCTGGTGAACCTTAGGATTAGAATATAACCTAACCAGAACATTTTTAAGTTCACCAATTACTTTAACGTTCGTCCTATCAAGCTGAATGATCTTGAGACTAGAAGGTTGAACTTCTGCGTTAATTTTTTGGCAAACAGATAAATGCATCACATTTGATGATGCGCCAAAATCCACCATGGAATTATGTACATTTCTATTGAAAATTTCAAAATTCAGTAAGAAAGGTGGGACATTTTTACGAGTGCTAACAGCAAAATTCTGCTTATTTTTTGCCACTGTCCCTGAAACAATTTTATCTACATTTGATACAGTTTTTTCTGTTGAATCCCTTTTATCAAGAAGTTTGGGTGTGGTTTTAGTAGGGATATTTTTGTTGTTTTATAAATGATTTTTACAGTTTGCTTGCTGCTAGAATCGTTGTTCTTACTATTTTTTGTGATATTTTGAAGCATTTTCTGTAGAATCAGAGGAAATTTCAAAATCTCATAAACATAAATATTAGCTCTTAGTTTTTTTAGATCTTCAATCAAGTCATATTCTAAAATTGGATATTCTAAAATATGTTTTATTTCAGCTTGCTTAGGTTGTTTTGGAGGCACATTATTACTCATTTCGAAAGACGGTTTACTCTGTGTTTTGATCCTTTTGTTGTAAGGGTGGACAGTTTCAAAGTTTTCTTGGAAAATACTGTCAGAAAAGTGTCTGAAGATATTGGGAGATGACTCCTCTTCTTCAGCTACTTCTTCCTCAAATACATCTTCAGAACTCTCAGGAGGGGTAGAGTTATCATGTGCTTCAAGAATAGTCTACAAAGCATATTGTAAGCTTTTGAAATTAAGACCTTCAGTGGTCAGATTTGGCCTATTGGGAGGAAAAGGATTTCTAAAACTTCCTTTGCTTGAGGATGCCTCTTCGGCTGATCTCTTCAAGTCTATGAATTGATTTGATAATTTTTGGAAAGCCTTTTGCAAGCTTTCTAATTGCAAAGTTTGTGGTTGGTTTTTGGCCTAGGGAGGCCTAGTAAGGATTTCTATTTTCTTTTTAGAGAATGAAGTTGTTTTAGCTTCACTATTTAGATTGTCTTTTAAGATTAATATATCCTTTTCGATTTGACTTGCCTCCTCGAAGGATTCCAGTAATATAGACCTTTTATACCTTTTAACCCAAATTGCTATATTATTATGCAGAACGTTGGTGTAATATGCAACAATTAGACTTTCAGTCGGCATTGAATCTATGGGAATTCAATTTTTTAATGTAAGGAATGTTTGGTTAAAATCTTTTACTTTCTCCTTAGGGTTCATTTTTAGGTTGGAGAGTTCCATAACCAAGACTTTAGGAGATTTTTCATCTCCAAATTTCTCTAAGAAACATGTTTCAAATTTGTCTCGAGAGATAATGGTTTGTGGTTGTTGGGTGAAATACCATGTAGAGGCATTGCCCTCGAACGTATAAGGAAAGAATCTACATACTACATCTTCATGTTCTACACTTCGGAGTCTAATGGAAAACATAAACTTCTTTATATGGTCTTCGGAAGATTGCTTAGAATCCGGGTCAAATTTAGGTAACCATTTCTCCGGGTGCTTTGGTAATGGGTGTTGGGGTCCGGGTACAACCACAGAATATTGATCGAGCCAAGGCCTTGCGGGATTTTTTTGGTTTTCCATGGGTGTAGGTGGTGTCGAAGGCTGAGATGGTTCAAATGAGGAACTGCCTTCATCATAGGATTCTCCTCTTGAAGAGGATGGAGATGAATGGGGTGGGGAAGGTGGAATACCAGATCCCCTAGCTCTGAGAACAGGTGTCTCAGTAGGATGGATAATATTGTCTCCTAAAGGGTTTAAAATCAGACCACTACCTTCGAGTTGTTCTTGTATATCTGAGAAATTTAAAGGTTGATTAAGAGGCCTACCAGGTTACCTGATACGGGCCAAGGCACTATGTGTCCTTATGAGTGACTGACGAACAATTTCTTGTACGTCGGCCCCTTGAGGATTTGGTGTTACTGGCTCAATAGGAATCTGGGGATTTTCGTTCGAGGTAGTTGTTGTTTCAGAAGTAATGTTGTCATAAGAGTGATTATGTGTTACTATAGTGGAATGAGTGTGTGGGGGAGGAGTCTTACGACTTCCACATGCCATCAATTGTACTCAGACCCTCATTCTAGCACCATTTGTTGATGGGAAAAATTGACCATCCGTCAACTGGAAGAACATGTCTGGTCCGGGGTTGTCTAAGTAACCCAAGTTGTTTGGTATGACTCATTCTAACGAGTTTAATGGCTTTGTTAGCCAATCTAAAATCCTAAAAGAAAACAAACAAAAGAAATAAATAACTAACTAATTATTAACACTATAATATATATATATACATATATTATAATATAATTATCATAAGTGTATTTAAGAAGAAAAAATACAAATCTCACTTATGTACATCATTTACAAATTGCAATTTTTAATCAAAACTTACGAAATCAATGTTGAAATAGTTCCTTTCGAGAAGCAGATAAAGAAAGCACATTTAAATATTTTTTTGTTTTCTTTTATAAAACGAACTAATCTTGAATTGAATAAACTATGAAACACAAATGTGCAGATAGTCAAAAGCTGATCTAAACATTTTGGTTTTATTAATATATAAATAACAGAAATTAGAAACATAAAGAAGCTAACCTATTCCTAGTTCATGAGATGTATTCAAGCCTTTGTATGAATGAAGAAAATCCAATTGCAACGCCTACGAGATAAATCTGCAATAGACTTTATACTACAACTGTTTTGAATAAATTCATAACAAGTATTGTTGGCTAATGTTTAATGAAAGAGAAAAGAACACAAACGAAACCCTTTAATCTTATGATTGCAAATAATTACAGCAAGACAAATCTGAGTGTAACGTATTTCATTTCATCATTCAACTAAAAAAATCAAAGATAAATCCTATCATTCGAATTGAAGATATGATCACAGTATTAATATCTAGAGCAACAAATTATAGACGATCTTTATAACATACTTATCCCACACATAATATATCCTTGATTCTAAAGCTACCAGACCTATTAATATACCAGGATTAACAAAACATGAATGAAAACATCATTCACAAGAGGCTAAAGCCAAAATGCCATATGTTGTTTCATTAAGTCTTGGAATCATTCGTCCATATTTTGCTCTAGGACAAGATACCTGTCAATTACAAAACATAGAGTATTTAAAGAGTTTTTATGACATCTAAACTTCATATCTTCTAAGACAGGATCATATCTCAAAAAATCAAAACATTACAAGTATGGGGGTCTACAGCCACCCATGACAATTTTGTATCTTTCAAAATTTATGAAAGTTTTCCCAATTTACAAAATAAACAAAAGGATATATCTAATCAACTAAGTCAATCCTGTTCATCCCATAAGATCAACATCAGATATATCATGTCCTGAAAAAAAAGAAATGAGAGCAAGTTCAATATTTTATTAACTAACAATTTCTAAATTTTATATGAAAAATGACTTGGCTATAGAATCTCACGATTCTGTAGCTAGTCTTATATTGGTAATAGAAATCCAAATTTAAATGTTTTGATTTTCAAAAATAACATAGCTATAATAAAAATCGCCTCACCATTTAACTAAAAAAACTAAATAAAGATCAAGATATCTTGAAATTTATTATGGCCTTCACAGTGTCAGCATTCTTTATCACGATATTGCCTGTATTTTTGAGACACTTGGCTTGTCTGTATTCATTTGTCTTGAGGTCATGGTTTTCCTTTATGAGAAATTCATTATGATTTGTGAGAGATTTAATCCTTGCTTGTAGAATGGGGATGTCTTTAAAATATTGTTCAATCCAATGTGAGCAGACTTCGCAATGCACAGAAGGAGTAACCTGTTGGTGGAGCGTATAGTTGGATGTAAGAGTATCAACATTCCCTGTTGTTGGCCCTTGACTAAAATTTATACCAGTAAACCCCTTGCTATTCTTGATACACGGTGGGAGATTTTTAACATAATCGAATGGTTGATTACGATCCGGTTTGGGACAACTTGGATCTTCCTTTGCAAGAAACCTTTCAATCTCGGAGTCTATATACTCATGGATCTTGATCAAATTGATCGAGCTCACATGAGTCTTGGATCGATTATGCAGACTTCTCAAAATGAGTCATCCAGCCCTCTTATTACGAAACCCTAAAATTACTTGCTTCCCTTTTGACTGTTTGCGAGGGGGTTTATTGTCAGATTTTACAGTAGGGTTAGTGCAGATAATTGTTTCATGCACGGAAGTTTCCATAAACTTGGAACTAACATCTTGTTGCCCAGGTAAAAAATGATCGGGTATTGCCTCATGATGAGGGTTTTCCTTCAAAGGCTTTGGATTGTGAATTGAGGCAACGAGAAGTTTCTCTATCAAAGGTTTATCGAATACCTTAGGAATGTCTGTAACAAAACCATTTCAATATAAGAACCCTTCCCAATAATCACCTAGGGTTTTCAAGCAATGAATCAACAACATTTTTATTAAACCATGGTGAAAGAGGCTAGAATATAGGTTCTTCTTCTTGTATCTTTTCGACATTATGTACAGACTCCTTAACAAATAAAATGACAAATTCAAACTAAATCCCATAAAGTGCATAAGCAATCACAGGTGGTAAAGGAAAACTAGGCCATAATGGCCTTCACAGCTAATAAATTGTTTTAAAACTGCTAACAGACCATTCCATCTAACCTTAAGCAGGGAGACCGGAATACCTTTGTCACAACATTCAATCATTCTGGAGGTGATGAAAAGAATCCAGGGCACTTCGTCAATCTTTGAATTCTCAAACCACTTATGACTAGGGAGAGGGAGCCCTGTCGCTTCACTCAAAAATTCTTCAGTGACCTCTAATTGAACATCACCAACCTTTTCTCTGTATCCATCAAACACTTGGGAGAACTCTTTGGCTACGCGCAAGTTATACCATTCAAACTTCTTAATAAACATATCCCAAACCTGGCTCTTCAGATACTCACTTGCATCATCATGAAGCAACAATGTTTGAGAGCCGTTTGGCTCAATTTGAACTACTGGAGCCATCAAGGATTCGAACAGACTGTAACAAGGGCGACTCAAACTAACTGAGGGTTTAGATGGTAGTGGTAAGAGGGATAAGTCTAAATGGATATCAAGAAAACAAAACAAGCAGAAAACCTGTGTGATATACACATGAAGGTCTCGGTTATGGAGTTTGAACACTTCTGGCAATGAAACCCCTGAGTACATAGCACTACACAAACCCTTAACTTGTAATGAGAAGCCTATCACTTCTTCCTGCTAGCCAAAACGAAGTACAGGATATGGTTCTGGTGTGTTTAATTTCCACGACATGCAATGGATATAATCGATTCGCAAAGGGTTGGAATGGATATTTTTTAACAATTTAAATGTGAATCAACTTTTGGTATAATAGTTGATTTACAAAGGATTCAAACACATAAGCTTACAAATCCAAATGCAAAACAACATAAGTATTATATCGATATTTGATAAACTAAAAAAAAATCATTCAAGTAAGAGACATGAAGTAGATGTAAGCACATTGAACCTTTTGGAAACCAAGCTTTGGATAGGGTTATAATGCAAAATTAAGTTTTAATGCTTGATTCATGCTTACAGTCATGAATCAAGCATGAAAACACAAGATAAAAATAAAACAAGAATAATCAAACATCTTTTTTATAACCCAATAATCAACCTCAAATAGTGATATTTACAAGATGAGGTGATGGAAGCTACAGGAGGTGTTATTTGTCATTCAAAAACAACAAAAACATGTGGGGCTACCAACAAGCATCAAGTAGCGCAGCTTGCGGAAGCTATCCAACAACTTCAACAGAGAATCATAGATATGGAGCTATGAACAGTGCCCAACACTCTGCAGGATGTGTGAGATCAAAGAGAAGCAATTGCTCGAAGCACAGTTGAGAGAATCAAGGCCCTCACCATGGAATGTAAACAACTAAGTAATCGCAATGTCCAAACTTATGAGAAACTCACTAAGGATCCTGAATTGAAGGCACTGGAGTCATAGCTCCAGGAGGCAAAGCAGCAAGAAAAAACAATACAGACGTAGTTGAAAGGATGAAGCGATCAAAAGAACAATGCACTGCTCAATAGTAGGTCCACACCATTCAAGGAAAAGTCATGGAAGTGACTCAGAGGCTCCAACCAATACAAGAAAAGGCTTTCCAACTGTTCGCGGAGATTGAAGGCCAAGGAGAAGAACTGGAACAAGTCGTCACTGTAGTTGAACAACACTTAGAGGGACCTGTCAACGAAGCAGTTATCCAAGAGTTCGTTGAGCAGGAGGCCTTAGCGCAGCAACAGGTCAAAGTTGCTTGAGCCAATATCGAAGCTTTTGAAGCAGAGCTACCCAGACTAGAGTGACTTGAGACAAGTCACAGGTGAGTTTTGGGAGCCTGTTGGCCCTTGACCAAGTTTTGAGAATTCTTGGTCATGATTGACCTACTTTGGGACTTCAACAAGTTGTCGAAGGTGGAGTGCAAGTTGAAGCAAAGATCATGAGATATTAGCCCCATTTTTAGGGCTTTTGTGTTTTCGGCTATGTAACGGGTATGGCGATGTCCGCCCATGGGTTTACCCATGTTTATGCCCTTTTTGTAATGGATAAATAGAAGTCTAGGTGATGTAAGAGGGAGGAGGTTTTTTGGTACCTTGCTAAGTGCTAAGTACGAATTGTAAATGCTTTTTGCATGCTATGTTGAGAACTTGCAGAGCTAAGTGCAAGTGATTGTAAGAGACTATGAAAAGGCTTTGTGTTGTAACTCGAGGAAGGAGGATCTAGCGAAGTGTGCACAGATTTCCTATCCTCTGTGAAGTAAGATATCATGGCTCTGTGCATGTAGAATATTGGCAAAAGGCAATGAAAGAGAAGAAGAGTTGGTGGATGTAGCCCCAGGCTAGGGGTGAACCACGTATATCTTGTGTTGTGGTTGCTTTGTGCTTTATGGTTGTTCTCTTGTTTATGTGATTAAACACTTAGTGCACTAATATATGCTTAGAAGAATATAATATGATAGCTTAGTGATGAATAATGTGAATGAATGCAATATCTGGTCTATGTCGATGTGCTTAGAGCTTGAATATATTGGAATTGTGTGAATACTGCACTAATTTGTTGTTAGGGTTATCTGTGTTGTAAACTAAGGTTGAATATTAATGAACTATAACTGCTAAGTGCTTTGTTTAGGTGTTACAATCACAGATTTGTGTCCCAGCTAAGGTTGTAGACATCTGAGCCCTCCAACCACCCCTACCTCTACCTCGGGTGAGACTTCATCTGCTTCATAGATGTTGTCGAAAGGGCCGGTAGTTAAGGTTTTGTTGGTGCGTTGTTGACGCGTTGAACCCTGGGTCTTCCCCTGTGCCAACACCTTCAACGTCAAAAAAGGGTTGCACATAGGAGAAATTATTTATTCCTATAAACAACATGGAACCATAAGAGGCCCCCAGCATCCTTCTCAATTCATTGATTTGGATGAATACCCTTTACTCCCTATTACTGCATCCCTATTTATTATGTGCCTTTGACTCTAGGCCTTCCATGTCAAAAAAGGATTCTTCACCTGCACACAAAGCCAATATAATTTAGGATTCTGAATTTGACGTCCCTACATCTATTATCCTTACATGCCACTTTATGGATTTTACTTAGGGACTTGGAGTAGTGACCAAGCCCTAGGAAAGTGACAGAGAACATGGCATTAGTTTTAGACTTTGTTTCCTTGTGAAATATTGACTATTGACTATGTTTTGAATTGTTACCATTTCTTCTGCCATCTTCAAACATGAACAAGAAATTTAGTTCTAATATTAGTTGATGACCCATTGTGACTGAAACACATGACTTCTATGGAGATTAGGGCCATTGAACAAGCATATAGGAACAAATATACGGCAGGGACATTGCCACATGTGTCTTGTTTCAAAAATGTTTTTTATTTACATCCTTCAACACAAATTTCTATATCACTCCCTAAAACCAATCATTCACATCTATATGAAGTTTCATACATAGGATGTGTAAAGGGACATGCTAACTCGATCCCATATTCTTGAATACATTGAAAACGACCATGGGGATTTTGACATTAGATGTATTTCAATTCTTCAAAATGAAGATTCTTCAAAATGATGTAGACACATAACCTACCTTGTAGCATATAAGAATCAGAAATAAATAAAGGGCAACATCAAACTCTTCTCTAATATCTGCAAATCATTTGAAGAATAAAACCTAAATACAAAATCCTCGGGAAATTGACTACTATAATACAATAGGGATATCAAAATAAGATGAATCCCTTGGGTAGGTACTTGTTCAAACATACAAAATGACCAGTGGAAGAATCCATTTTCAATTAGACCAAACATTGTAAATGTTAAAATATAGCAACATTAAGTGGATATCAAAACTGTGGAATGAAGCCTATACAATACAGTAATAATTTATCCACCAAGGAGGAGAATACTCTGACATGGTTGATAAAACATGAGCAAGAATAACAATATTGCGGAAAAGGAATATCAACCAACACTCAATTATTCACTCCAATGTTACATATTTATAGTACAATGGGTGATGCCACCTCATAGAGAGATTTGCTCTAGATCCTAAAATCATGCATGATGACTAGGCTAGGAAATCTTAACTAACTCATTAGTCATCATTTGAGGATATATTACTAATATCCTAAATGAATAATACAAATATAGGTGACAATTTAGACTAGGTGATTGGTAAAGGTAAGACATAGGCTAACAATCCTCCCCTCAATCACAAGTCCGATCAATAATACCAACAATAAAGCATAAACTCGTATCAATTCCAAGTCTTCATACTGAAACTCCTGAGCTGAGACTCAATGAAGAACTACCTGAAAAAACACCAATCTAGATGTTGAACATGTTCATTTAAAATGAACTGGAAGAGAGTTAAGATATGGAAGTGAACAGCTGCAATATTTGAACATTCCCTGATTGCTTGACAATTTGATCATTTTGCCAAGTATTTTAGCTAGAAGAATCTGATGTCTTCTGCTAATTGGTGAACATTTAGTATCACCATTCTACTATCACTGTATCACTGAAAGTGCTCTCTGAATTTGTGGTTTGGGATGACCACTAACCAATTGATACCATGTATCTTATGGTTTTTGGATAATCACTAACCAATCTTGACACTTTTAGGTGTCCAACAACATCCCAATGTATCATGTGTATGATTCAATTGCAAGTCATTGAACCATAATCTTGTCAAAGCCTGCTATCTCTGGAAAATATCACAATGTAATCATGTGAGCCAGGATGCATGCAAATTGTTTACTTAATGTAAACTCAAATATGATGAGAGTGAACCAAGAGAAGTGAATCAGCTTCTAGTCTGACACATCCTTGAAAAATGCCTGAAAACTCAATCAAATGCCAAGCTACAATGCAGAAGGATCCTCTTGTCCTCTGCTAGGTCGAATGACCATCTATGTGAACCAAATGTTCACATCATTTCTCTCAAAATAAAAATCAAACATCCCAATTATGTATGATTCAACTTAAACTTATTGAACCATAATTCTTCTAAAGTTTGTCATCTACAGACCGCAGTTGCCCATTTGGCAAATTTCATGCCCATCTGGCATACTTGATGTTTGTTGTTGTTGTTGAAACTTTATGTCTGACAACCATCTTCAATTCCATCATCAATTCCCCCTTTTGTCAGCTAAAAGGAGAGACCACAAGTGGTTTCATGAACCATCTTCACTGGAATTTTGAACTCCCCCCCTTAAGGTGCATGAGAGTTACATCATTGTACTCCCCCCTTCTAGGCTCAAGAGAGTACCATACTTGTTCCATTTGAGTACAACACAAAGTGGGCATGCAGAAAAAACCACATGTTATCTCATCCCGTGAGTGCCATGCTCGAAAGCTACGCCATAAGGGGACCACTTATGTGAGGTACAAAAATGTTATGTGATACAATATTGGTCTTTACTCGAGATTGAATTATATGGTAAGACTTATATAATCGCTTCGTTTTTTATGACCATTTCCAATGATCAATCCACTCATAGTGAATCTTCAATCTTGCAGGTTTCTTCAGTGTTGAACATCTGTGTGAAGAATGGTTATGCTTGCCACAATGTTGATAAGGATAGAGATCAAAACACTGATTCTCCTTGTGACCAACTCGATTACAATGTTGGAACTTATCATTCTGATGCTGAACTTGAACAAGTGAAGTTTAAGCTTCTTGAAGGAATCCAACACTTTGGAACTTGATTGGTCTGAAATAATCAGGAATATGAAAGGTAACTTCCTTGTCATATCCAAGTCCTATTCTATTCTTGTTGTAGATGATTTCTTCCCAAGGTCCAATGATGGGCTTAGAAAGAGTATTATGAACCTATTGCTTTGAAATCCGTGGAAGTGGATTTACTGCATTTTGATGCATCATTGAAAGGTTTTCTTCATTGAAATCAAAAGAAAACTCTTGAATTGTAGGTTCATGAATATATTCAAATTAATCTTAAACTAATTATGAAGTTGTATCACTGTGTTGTTCCTTCACTGGTTGTTGATTAAAAACTTCATCATCATCATCTTTATCATCATCATAATTATCATCATAGAGACGGTTGTGTTGAAAAAAAACTAGTTCAGAACACTTCATTGGTTGCTGATCTTTGAGATCAGTCAACTCATCATTCAATAGTTAGGATAGAGATTGAAGAAGTCTAACTTTAGCTTGCGTCACTTGCAAACAAGTTAGCACTGATTGAACAATTTATTTGTTCAATATCATTGTGTTGTCTTCAGTGGTGTTTATTAGAGTGTTCAGTAACTCTAATAATTTGAAACTTTGAGCCATTTCAAAAAACACTAAATGAGGTCTCCTTGTGCAAGTAGATCCTGATTACAATTTGACTCGACAGAAGAAGGTTTTTATTTGCAACTCGCTCACTTGAATCGCTCGCTTGAACTTCACACTCACTTGAACTTGCCTTGCTTGAACTTCTTGTTCACTTGCTCTTCTCACTCGCTTGAATTTGTTTATCGCTCGCTTGTACTCACTCACTTGAAATTTTCTTGATTTCTTCCAAGAAGTTGAGGATGTCAGTTACCACTGAAAATGCATCCCAAAGTATTACAATGATATGAGTTTCAAGTACTCATCCTTGTCAATTACGAATCAAAATGACTATGGGGTGTCAGGCTCAGCCAAAAATGTACCTTATGACAAATTCAATTTCACTTGATTTATAAAGAAAAGTAAACTTACAAAAGGACTATTTGCAAGTTACAATAAATCATGATTCAAAGTTGAATTAATCTTCAAATTTGAATGTGTTGTCGATGCTTTTGAGTCTAGTTCTCCTTTGATTATGAGCTTGACTTGTTCATTGCTTTAGTATTCTTTATCAATGCTTGATTTGCATTACTTTTTCTTGAATGCATGTGCATGAGTAACATTATTCTTGAGCTTGTGTGTGTTGCGTTAAATGCTAAAATTGTAAGTTTGTTTATGTCAAAACTAGACAGTAAACACTATAAGCCTCCATGAAAATTTCACCTCAACACACTACGGAAGGTGTACCTAAGATCCCCTTATTCAATTTCGGGCAGATCTAGGACAAAAAACAAAATACTTCAATATTATTATAAATATCTCTCTTACAGTAACTGTGCTCAAATACATTTTGAAGCTATCTTGATCTTCATCAACAATAAAAAATTTCAATAACTCATCGAGATGAAGCTTCTTTCTTCTCATCCTAAAAATTTCTCCATAGGATAAGTACTAACAACTTTTACAAGTGTCATTATCTCTCCAAAAATCCCAAATCTCCCAAATCATGTATCAATGTCTTGCTCTACAAACAAAATGGTCAATTGCCAAAAACTTAAAGGGTTAGTGCACTTATAGTGACCATACATCTCTTCATGATTTTAGTGGATGTTTGTAGTTGATCAAAGTATTTTATCAAACTCACCAAAATGCTCTTGGTGATAGACATACCCCCATGCTAATGAAGGCCTTCGATAGGTTCAAGATGAAAAGTGGAACTGCCATGAAAGACTCTTGCAGGTGCAATGATTGCCATTCTGGTGTCCAAAATTATATTTGCAGTCTACATGCATGTGTACAAAGATTTTCAATCGCACCACCTGCTTGTCTACGAATTCTTGGCTAATTTTTGGGGCAATAGGTCGCGCTTTCTGGTCTATGTCTCCGTAGTTGGTTCTGGAGTCTGTGCTTGAGTAAAAGCTTGAAGAAAACACTGTACAATTGCACACCAATGTTGGGCATCTCTTTTAGATCTAATCCTCCCTGTGCAAAACACTTGTAGAATGAAGAATTCAACACCAAAGATCTAATATTTGTTGTGGATATTCAAAACTTTGTTGCATCCTTATCATTCATGATTGGAACATAAAGGGTCCCCCGTGGATTGGGGATAAACCCATGCAAATACAACAAATTAAAAGAGCTTGTCGGGGCCTATTTCAATGCATATGATGCAAGAATTGAATACGGGCAGTAGTGAAAAGCAGAGATAGAAACTTATACAATGATTTCTCAATGCAAAAGATTAAAAAACGAATGCAAAGATTGTTGAAAATGTTTGACAACATAGGTATTCCAACAGAGGATGAACACCTTCAGTAACCACTCACATAACCAGATCAAAGATCAACACACCGATGTTTTCACGTGGTAGAACCCCTACGAGGAAACATCCACGGCCCCAGCCAACGCGGCCACTTGGAGCAGTTTATTAATGCAAAGAAAAAGATTACAGAGAGATTTTACAAGAGAGTTTCTCACAATCAATC
>JZKD02S1922928.1:1284022-1300143 GCA_000966675.3 Picea glauca
TTAATATATTTAATTTATTTAATACATCAATGTATTATTAAATACATTAAGATTAATGTATTAATTAATTACTGTATCAATACTTTTATAATGTATTAAATGTATTAATTAATTAATACATTAATATAACACATTTATGTATTATATTAATAAGTTATTATTATATAACTAGCAACAACCACTTTATAAAAGTGGTTGATATACGCCGATCGGCGTCATTAATTTTAAAAGGTAGAAAATGATGTCAATCGATGTATATCAACCACTTTTATAAAATGGTTGTTGCTAGTTACTTACTAAGAACAAACATCTTTGTCACAATTACTTTGGAGTTTTAGCCTATTCTCTGTACTCTCTCGAGCTCCAAGTAATAATCTGTTAATTAATAATCTATTTTTGTTTTTAATAATCAATGTGCAGCATTTCTCGCTCAAATTCTTGTATGTGGCAGGGACATTACCACATGTGGCTTGTTTTTGTAAAGAAACTCTTTATCTCCTTTTGTTTTGATCCGACTGCGATTATGTAGTCTCGGACTCTCATTTATTAATATCATATTTTGTTTTGATCACTTTTTTATTGTCACCTATTTATATCGTATTAATATGCGCTGAACATGTATGACCTTCAATCTATTCAGCGTTTATTGGATTTGGATCTCTAGCTTCCTTTGATATTTGTATTGTAAATGAACTTTCAATTGTTTGTTGTGGTCATATTATGTTAAGATTATCGTTAATTCTTTTGATGTTAAGATTAATTTGTTTTAATGTTTACTAATATTTATCTTCTATTTCCATATCTATTGAGTTACATAACATGATATTTCCTGTGCTACTCTATTTTTTCTATCAAATGATGAGAATCCAAGATCCATGACAATTTCTCTGGAAAACCAATCCAACATAGTTAAGTATTCTTCATTTCCCAATTAAAGTAAAACAACAATATTTCTCTTGGCATTCAGATCACAATTCTCTTTCAAATTAGCACCCTCTATATTTTGGGAGGTTTAAAATAGACAATATCTAGTTAGCCTTAACTGTAGTAATTAATGAAAGTAAGTTACCATGGACTATGTCATGTTGGGCACTTTAAATGGACCATTTGAATGCAATAATTAGCTTGTTTAAGTTATCATGGACTATGGTTTTTTCAACTCTTTGTCAATCCATTTGGTTTGAACAAAGTGAAGGGAAACACTACACCGAAAATCTCCTTCAGTATCCCCCCAAAAGTTGAATTCGACAGTGTTCTTTTGAGACCATACAAATTATTATGAGTTCTCTTATAAAACTTGAGTGTTAATTCAATGTCATTTTCTATACAATCCAAATGTCTTCATAATTTATGGGTTGACTCTTTATTATTTATATCTGCCATAGATAATATGTGATGGTGGATGGTGTTATCTATGTCAATATGGAAATAGTTAAAGAGAGGCTTTGAGTGTGTCCTGAATGAATGGTTTATTTATATGGTGTTATTTCAAAAATGTATTTTTTTTTTACCTCCTTCAACACAAATTTCTATATCACTCCCTAAAACCAATCATTCACAGCTACATGAAGTTGCATACATAGGATGTGTAAAGGGACGTGCTAACTCGATCCCATATTCTTGAATACGATGAAAACAGCCATGGGGATTTTGACATTAGATGTCTTTCAATTCTTCAAAACGCAGATTCTTCAAAATGATGTAGACACATAACCTACCCTGTAGCATATAAGAATCAGAAATAAATAAATGGTAACATCAAACTCTTCTTTAATATGTGCAAATCATTTGAAGAAGCAAATCCGAATATAAAATCCTCAGGAAATTGATTACTATAATACAATAGGGATCTCAAAATAAGATGAAGCCCCTGGGCAGGTATTTGTTCAAACATGAAAAAGACCAGTGGAAGAATCCATTTTCAGTAAGCCCAAACTTTGTAAATGTTAAAATATAGCAACAGACTATGGAGTGAAACCTGTACAATACAGTAATAATCCTGGGATGAAACCTGTACAATACAGTAATAATCCTGAGCAGGTACTTATTCAAACATGAAAAAGACCAGTGGAAGAATCCATTTTCAATAAGCCCAAACTTTGTAAATGTTAAAATATAGCAACATTAAGTGAATATCAAGACTATGAAGTGAAACCTGTACAATAATTTAGGTACTTGTTCAAACATGAAAAAGACCAGTGGAAGAATCCATTTTCAGTAAGCCCAAACTTTGTAAATGTTAAAATATAACAACAGACTATGGAGTGAAACCTGTACAATACAGTAATAATCCTGGGATGAAACCTGTACAATACAGTAATAATCCTGAGCAGGTACTTATTCAAACATGAAAAAGACCAGTGGAAGAATCCATTTTCAATAAGCCCAAACTTTGTAAATGTTAAAATATAGCAACATTAAGTGAATATCAAGACTATGAAGTGAAACCTGTACAATAATTTAGGTACTTGTTCAAACATGAAAAAGACCAGTGGAAGAATCCATTTTCAGTAAGCCCAAACTTTGTAAATGTTAAAATATAGCAACATTAAGTGGATATCAAGACTATGGAGTGAAACCTGTACAATACATTAATAATTTCTCCACAAGGATGATAATACTCTGAAATTGTATGGTATGGTTTTAATCATTTTTCATTGTATATTTATACTATTTTTCTTTGTCATGGTTTATGACATGAGGTTCACTCACCACTAGAATATACAAACTCGAGTGCATGCAAACCTCAATGAACGTTCATAGTGATTAAAGTGGAAAGAATTTCCAGAAAGTGCCACATATTGACATAGAATTTTTTTGAGTACTTGGATGCAATGCACATTGCATTGAAAAGAAACGACATTTATCCTTCACTTCAATGCGAGGAAAAATACAAGAATTTAATGCGAGGACAACTACAAATTTATCCTTCACTTCAATGCGAGGACAACTACAAGAAATTAATGCGAGGACAACTACAAAGCTTCTACTAAATGGAATATGTGAAATTTTGGACAAAAACATGCCTAAAAGAGCAATATTTTTGTAGACAATGTTATTGCACAAATTTGAATTTATTGAGTTAAAGTTCAAGGGGGTTTTCCTAGATTAAGATTGTTAGGACTTAGGGCAAGGAAGTTCAAGATGATGTGGAGAGTGAAATCCACTAAAAATGGTCTTGGGTAATTTTAGAGCATGAAAACAAGTAGTTGGAGGTCTAGAGGTCAATGTCTTTTCGTTGAGAAAATGGAGTCAAAATGAGAAGATGGGAGCTTGCTAAAGGCAAGAAAAAGCTTGAAGATGGAAACTTAGGGTTATAAAGCTTGAAGATGAAAACTTAGGGTTATAGACTTATAAACCCAAGCCAAATCTTCAGTTGAACAAACCCTAAGGATTAACCATTTATAAACTCTAGGTGTTGTTTCCTTCTTCTCCAATGTGTAGTAACAAGATCCCTAAGGATTAACGATTTATAAACCCTAGGTGTTGTTTCCTTCTTCTCCAATGTCTAGTAACAAGATCCAATGGAACTAGGCCAAACTCTAGAGTCTATCTACTTATAGACCCTAGGTTCCAACCTCAATATCAAGGTTTTAAGGGGATATCTACTTATAATCCTTAGCTCCACCTCTTTATGCTTCAATAGATTTAATAGATTTAGATGAACCAACAAGGAAAGGGGATATCAACTTATAATCCTTCCTTAGTGTTTTTAGCAGAATTTGTCCAAAAAGATAAAGACAATATGCAACTATTACCCTTTTAATAGAGCATACACCAAAATATTCCAAAAACCAACAATTAAACTTGAAGAAAACTTACTCATCCAAATCACTATGCATAAAAAAGGATTTTTTATATAGATATTTGCGAGCCTATATTAGCTCCTTTTGTTAATACGCAAAGATTTCAAACTTAGATCAAGAAAAACATAATTTCAATGTAAAACTTAGCTCTTTACGAGTCAACATAATTTGAATTTTGATCTAAGAAATAAGTTTTACTAGTCAACATGATTTCAACTTAGATCAAAATCTCACTAAAAAAAGGTAAAGAAAAATATTATTTAACAAGTGAAATAGCAACAAAGTTGCTTATAAGTGTATCTTGAAAATGTTTTAAGAGAATAATTCTATATAGTTTAAATCTAAAAGTTTAGTTTAATCCTTGTATGATTAGATATACATAATTTCAACATGGATCCAAATCAACATACTTTCCCACTATTACTTAAAAGGAAGGTAAAACATATATATTAGAAATTCCAACCCCAATCAAAATCCCACTCAAAAAGGTAAAGAAAAATATTATTTAACAAGTGAAATAGAAACAAAGTTTCTTATACCAGTCTCTTGAAAATATTTTAAGAGAATAATTCTATATAGTTCAAATCTAAAAGTTTAGTTTAATCCTTGTATGATTAGATATACAATATTCTTATATTTATTTAATTAACATAACAAAGATAGTGGTTATAGATGAGTCAAAATTAGGAAATGGGAATGTACACAAAGTTGTGTTTGGTTAGATATGTAACAAACTTGAATTGATATAACAATCTATTGATTCATGGAAAAATCTTCGATAGTGAACTAGGAGAAATTTCTCGATCAAGGTCCCAATTAGACCTATACTCATTTGGAATGGAAATCCTCACCAGTAGGTGAGCTCGGTTGTGACTAAGGGTGATTTAAT
Source organism: Picea glauca (assembly GCA_000966675.3). NCBI lineage: Eukaryota > Viridiplantae > Streptophyta > Pinopsida > Pinales > Pinaceae > Picea > Picea glauca. The sequence goes on from JZKD02S1922928.1 coordinate 1,288,718, forward strand.
TCTCATAAGGAGACTTTTCTTGAAGCTCTTCTAAACTATTGTACAGATGAAGAAAGAACTAATTTACTTTCTATTCTAAAACTACATTGTCCTCACTAGGATATGGAAGCTATTCACAGTCTCTTAGTCAAGAGCAAGAAAAATAACAGATATTAAATGTGAGATAAAGGTAAATCTTCAAGTTGTGGAAATAGTTCATGCAACCTCATAGAAATTAAAACAAATACACATGAGTTTTTGACCCAATAAATAGTTACTAAGAAAAAAACAAATGCATATACTCACACTCAATATAAACAAATAAAATTAATTTAAATATGAGATAAAGGTATGTTGTCTAACTATGGAAACAATTCTCACAGTTTACAACAATTAAAATAAATACATACCAATAATTCATTTAATAAATAGTTACCAAAATACTATCAACATGCATAGTCATAAATTAATTCTCTATCTTTTCCAAGATATTCAATCAAGAATGACATACTAATTCCTCAAAGTTTCTAACAATAGTTCAAAACTAAAGAATACAAACATTCATTCATCAATAAATATGAGAGAGGAAATGGCATGCAAAATTTGTATTTCATTAACTCTGTATAGTAGTACCAAAATAATTGAAACACCATGTAGGTATTGCCACTTCCACGTGTAAATGTGTTGAACCTGCACAGAATAGATCTAGCTAGAAAATACCACACACATTTGCAGAGAGAAATTGAGAAAGAAGAAGCAAGAGAGAAAGAATGGAAGAATTTCCATTAACAGTTATGAATAATGAATAATTTACACATGATATACTTTGTATAACTCAATGAATGGGCACTGGAGGAGAACCAATGTGCCATCAATTAGAGGAGTAAGCTGCCACCTAGTCTAGTCTCTCAGGCAATTACGGGAGTGAACTTCCACCTAGCTAAGTTAACTAGTCAACTAGTCTTTAGTTAACTGACTGAACATAGTGTAGTGAGGAGTAGATCAAGGAATCAAGGGTAATGCACCATTCTAGTGATGATCCCAAGGAAAATGTGCATTAGCATGGTGATGATCCCAATGTTGCATGGTGAAAAAATCAATGCATCATCTAAACTCAACTCAACTAGTCAAACTTAAGTGTCAACTGAAAGAGAATATTCTCCAGGTGGAATATTCTCCCCTAAAATATAGGAGACTCTATAATGACTAATTATGACTAATAAACAAGGAAAAACCTTAGGAAAAAGATATCTTAGGTGTGTGTGAAGTAACTCCAACATTAGGTCTTCCAATCTCAAAATTTTGGCTCTTACAATAATGTACATAGCCGATTTTCCCAGAGTTTCCAAGCCCTTGATATTACTACATAATTACAATAAATAGAAGAAAAAAATGCTAAATTCTAGAACTATTTCCACAATTTGATCAAAATGGTAGGTCCAGATATTGATTTGATTTGTTAGTTGATATTAAGGAGGGATATTCTCCTCAATACCAATAACTCCTTCGCTGGCGTTTCCCCCTTGCATATGCACATGACTTTTCCATATGGGAATTTTTTTTAACATTAGTGAAATAAATGGTGGTTGGGGAATCTCCTTGTTCAACTTGCACCAATAGATGTTGTTATCTCTTTCTTCATGTCCCGATTTGAATTGAAATAATAAATCATTTATGGATTTGTAACATTTTGCAGGCTGAGTGATGAATTTTTTTACGTTGTCCATATTCCATAAATTGATTTGAGTAATCCCATCTATCCTTGATCAAATATTATGATGTACATCGTTTAGAAAATCTGACAAAGACACAGATTGGCCCAAAAACTGCACATGAGGCATATTATAATCATCAATTATATATAAAGTTGGATCCCATAAGTTTGAGTACCTCTTGATTGTTTCCTTGATTAAATCCTATGAGAATAATTATTTGATATCCCAAGAGTCAAATGATGCTTGAATTGTTAGTTTTTATTCTTCAGAGAATATGGAATAACTTTGAGGAAGATTAATTCCTTGTGCTTCCAAAATTTTCATATTTTCAAATGAAACTTGTTCTTCCTTTTGTTTTTTAAATTGTGCTTGAGACCCTACAGGGAACTAAAGTACCTATTCATCATGCTCTTTGATAACATATAACTTAGCGTAAGGTAACTCTTGTAAGGAAGCAAGTTTGTTACGCATCTCCATGACTTCTTTCTTTAAAGTTTCATAATTATCAATATTCATTTTCATTTCCTCTAATTGAGCAATCAAAGTAGCTACTTGATTCTCATAAATTTTGCTCAATTTTTCTTTCTCATCCTGGACAAGGGCTAATTGGTTATAAAATTTAGACCTGATTTCATTGATGTTGGTATTTAGTTGTGCAATAGTATGTAGGGCTCTTTACTTTTCTTCTATAATGTATTTTAGTTGTGATTCATCTTCTTGTGACCAAATGGCTTCTTGTCATTTTAGTTGTTCTTGCAACTCTTCCACTTTTTTTCCTTTCTTGCTTTAATTGAGTAGACAATTTACTTATAAATCATTTTTTTTCATTGGAAAATGCTCCCAAGGCATCAAAATATTCCTTTGCAAATTCTTCATCATATAAGTGTGTAACATTCCACAATTGGGTTACTTCTCATGTGACTTCTTCATGGTGTGTCATTTTCCTATTCTTGGTCTTTCTCCTCACTATAGTTATGGTTTTATCATCAAAAGCATAATTGTCAAGGAAAAAACATTATCTTGTATAGGCTTGAGGTTATCGAGATATAAAGGGGTTGTAACCATTCTTCCCAGAATGATAGTTATGGGGGTAGTATCAATAGGAGTAGTATTAAGAATATTTGTTGTTTGAGAGTGCTCCATATCTGTGTTGGTGCTAAACTCTTCACTGACTTCAAGAGTGTTGATAGGAGTCTAGATTGTTGTTTTTATCAAGTCTTTTTCTCCTATTGTAGTCCTTTGTTGATAATGTTAGTCTACCCATGAATCCATTGTTGAAGTGTTGTGATCCTATTCAGTTTCAGAATTGAATGATTCATCCTCAGCTTCATCAATATATATTGCTTACATATCCTTATTTTCATATTCCTTAAGAAATGTTTTTTTCCTTTTCAATTGTCAATCAATGAAGTTTGAAAATTTGGAATTGTTTCTTATAGCATCAATTCTCTGAGATACTTCATGAAAAATTGTGGCTCTCTGAAAAACAATGTCAAAAGGGTCATCGTCATGGATGTATGCTTTATTTTTAACTATAGCACAATGTTTTTTAATAATCTTTGTTGGATCATGTTTTTTGAGATTCCCTTAGCTAGTTAGATTCCTTCCAATTGATCCACTTCCTTCTAAGCATGTCTTTTATTTAATAAATTAAAAATTCCTAGTGAAATTGGGAATGCAGACCATTTAGTTTTTTGATATTTTGACAGGGATATTCTAATTCCAACACTAACAGTTTGGTGTGCAATTTCTCTTAAAGCTAGTATTTCTAGGACATATCTAGGAAAAATATGGGGGGGGGGTTCACACCCGTACATTATAATGTATGAGAATTCCTCATCTACAAACCAATCACCAATCTCTTTCATAGTGTTCATGGCCTCCTGAGTAAATATGGGAGCCGATTGATTTTTTAAAAGAAAATGTAGAGGAATCATGAAGAAATTATAGATGTCATAGAAAAAATTCTTGTAGTTAATTTCCCACATTTTAGAGCAATACAAATGAACTGCTTCTTCATAGGGATATCGGTTCCAAGATAAAAGAAGAAAAGGGGTAACTTCACAAACAACATTGATCATGTAACCACACATGAAAAATCTTAGGCAGTATCTTGGAGGTGCCTCTTGGGACTTTTGAACCTCTTGTTTGATGTTAGCAGAAAGGATATGTTCCCAATTAAAAACCTTCCTTGTGAGAACTTGATAAATAAGAGGGACCCAAATAAACTTAAATTTAGAGGAATATTTTTCACCATACAGGTGACAAAGAATGGTGGAAATCAACATGGGGGTTTTCTTTAATCTAGGGACATGATAAATCTTATCTCCTATGATTTTGAAAGTATTAGGATCATTCCACCATTCTCTTATTAAATCAACCATCTGCAATTCATCCTTTTTAACTTCTTTTTGAATAGATTATTAATAAAATTATCATCTAGAATACTACTAGTCCTTTATATGTCAACTATAAATGTTTGGTGATATTTTTGTTAAAATATTCAAATTTCTAAGGATTTTATATATTTTTTATAAAATTTTGGCGATTTTAAATGTAAAATAATTTTGTCCTCTAGAATTTGGGAGAATAATTTTTAGAATGGTGAATCTTTTTTGGGAAAACCATGGAAAATTAGCCCATGGGAGAAATTTAGCCCCTAAAAGTTCCCCTGAAATTAATTAACTTAATTGTTGATCATTAAATCATCAATTTGGGGTGTAATCTTAGAGGTTCCAACAATGTATGTTCATGGACTAGGACTAGCATGACTACCTAATCTATGAAAAGAACATGAAACGATACTAGAAAATCACAAGAAACTTATTCATTGGGAAACACAATAAGAAAGTTCCCTAATGGCATAGGCTATAGTTGTTCACCCAAGAAATTCCATGAGTCTCAAGTAATCTCATTCCAACCTTCAAGTGAAATTGTTCTTATGATTGGAAATGCAAACAAGGAAATCTACGTGTATAGGGTAGCAAAGCAAATATTAATTATTGACCAAAAGACTTATTGTTTCTCACTTAATATTTACACTCAAGTGTTAACAAGCAACTTGTTCCTACCTTCAATGACACTTTATCTATGGAAACAAAGCATGCAAAAGAATATAACTCTAATGAAATATGAAACTACCTATAATTAAAGGCATTTAATTGACAAACAAAAAAGAGAAAGAGACTAATTATGAGGATCGATCAAATCACTCACACACACTGTGTAAACTAACAAGTCTTAGATCATTTGCAGGAGTATATCCCCAATATAAAACTACCAAATATCAGAAACAACACTATTATCTCGATTTGTAATTTAAAAAAAGGTGCATTGATTATAGATATGGAACAAAAATTGAATGTTATTAATCAATCTGCACACTTAAATCATGATTGAACCAAAGTATTATAATTTTCACTATTTGAGTTACAATCATAATTAATGTACAAAGTACACAAAGTCTTAAAACTGTAAGGAATATGCAATTTCTATCCAAACTATATAAATGTTGAATACAATATTTTGGACATACATTTAATACAATATTTTGGAGATCATACAAATGATATGTAAAGCCAAAGAATGTGACAACAATCCAACTATACTAATCACAAATTCAAAAAAATATAAAAACAAAAGGATGAAACTATTACCTCTACTGCTACAATAGGGAAATGGGAACCTGATGGTGGGCCCTCCCAGTTGGTTTCCCACTGCTCAAAAGATCACAGAATTAAAGAGCAATTTAATGCACAAATGCTAACACAGAACACCAACATATCCTCCTTGTATTCATGAATTAAAGTTCAAAAATACAAATGAAATAACATAGTAATAAAGTATAGAAATGTTGGCCTTTTCTAAGTCTTATGGAACTATCATTTATACATGAACAATCAGTGAAATTGAATTCTAAAATTAGATTCCATTCAAAGAATTTTTACAATTTTTGGAAAATCGACCACAAAAAATATGGACAAACCCAAATTAGAGAACTGGGATTATATCTCAAAATATTTTGAATCTCATAAATCGACCCAATTGGAAGTCGATTTGGAAATTTGTGTACAAAAAACATATTTTCATTTTTCTATATTCCTGTTCTTCAGCTCAGAAATCAGGTCCGAAATAATTTGTCTGTAAACTGCTTATTAATTTAGACCATAACTTTGACCAAGAACTTGGAGACTCACATGTGTTACCTAGACATGATATGATGAGTGGATAACTATATAGAAGCATCCAAATATGATGTGTATGTGTCCATTTCTCCATTATACACATGGAAGTATGATGAGCAATGATGGTGTTGCAGGATCTCTATGTGTGTTGCAGGATCTGGACTCATGAAAAATATCATCAATGATAAACCAATTAATAATCTCTCTAATAATTAATGGGAATAGTCACATTTAGAGGATAATATTACCTTATTGACTCTAGATAAATATTCCATCAAAAACTCTTATATTATTGTGATGATAGGGATGATAATGAGGAAAAAAGGAGGAATAAATGGACTAGGGAGGGGTTTCACTAGCAATCAAATCGTTAATTTTGGAGGCCAAATATCCCCCCATGTCGAAGGTTTTGCACATCCTTGTGCAAGAAAACGTTGATGTCCAAGTCAAAAATTGTAGGCAAAAACTAGTCTACTACTTTCCAATGGAGATATTGATATTGGGTCCCATGTCGTTTTCTTCCCTGAGATTCCTTGCAAGAACCTGGTTGCATACATTCAACAATTGAGCCTATGTGTGCCACCTTTTAGCACTCCTAAGTAGTTGCTTGTTATTTTTGACCAATTTTTCATTTTCAATTTCCAACCGATCATATCTCTCCTTGAGAGTAGTACTCTATATCTATCCAACACTTAAAATTCTTTGATTTTATTCCCTAATGCTCCAATCTTCTTACTCTCCTTGATAGGTGAACTTCTGGTATTGTTTGAGGACAATATTGCATGAGGAAGCTCACTCTAATCTATATTTTCTTCAAGAATATTCATTAGTGGTATCTCTACATCAACTAGGTCATGTTGAAAATCAAATACCTTTGGTTTAGACTCCTTATTAATCAATTTATTAGCTTGGGGTTTGGGACATTCTTTTTGTTGTACATCATTATGCCTTGTTGGTATTTCTTCATCATGAACAAGATTCGCATACTGCTGATAAGGAATGGATGTTTACACCTTTGTAACCTATATTTCAACTTTTTTCTTTTCCATACTACGTGTGAATCTTGGACATGGAGGTGATACATCCTTAGTTGGCTTCCTATTTTTCTTGGAAATGGCCTTCTCTTCTTGTCTTCACTATCTTAATTGTTTATTTCATTGTTTTCATGGATATCAGTAACCTCTTGAGGCAAGTCGACTAAATTTTTCCCTACCTCTACGAATCCATTTCTGACTAGAAATGAATACCAATTCCTTCACAATTAATATTCTGATGAGAATGTGGTGGTAAAGAATACTGGACATACTTTGAAATTTTCCCCTAAATTTTTGCAAAAATAAAATGGAAAATTGATTTGATCTCTAGATTCAAAATGCAGAAGTAATCGAATATGTTAAAGGAAGTCAATTTCATACCATCCCTCACATGTGACAAATTTCTTAAGTACACACAAAAAATTCCTCCATCCCTCCTTGATCCATGACCTCAGAACTCCATGCTTCCAATATGGCATCTTCTTAGTGTTGCAGAGGAATCATGACCATGCCCCCTGTTCAATTTGTTGTTTTTTAAACCACCTTTTTCTGCTTTGGGGAAATCATGTAGCTTCTACAATAATATACTTTGTCACCTTCATTACTAAATCACTCATTTGTGTAGTATTCCCATCGAAACTTCATGCATATTCCTCTCTCATAGAGTCGTTATGTCCTCGAAATCGATAGTGGAATGACAACCAACCCGCATTCTCAAGCACACTCTTAATTGAATTATACTATGGATACCCTTCCAAAGTACCCAACGATGAGGGATGATACCAAATTTTTCATGGCTTCACCATACTGTGACAAACCTTGGAAATGAAGCTTTGTTGGATCCCCAATTTTAACAATATTTTCACTAGCAAAAGGTAAGGATGGAGGATTTTAATGCGGGATTTACAAACAAAAGGTGGTTACAGTGAGAGATAGAAATGGCATATGGTTAAATGATGCAGTAAACAATTATATGGATAGTTAGAGGAGCTCATTTTGAATCTCGGTAGTGATTCAAAATGGGTCTCAAGGAAACGAATTAAATGATAATTAGCTCTCCATTTTGATAAGAATAACATGAAATGACAAATTCGAGGGGTGCCTAACCAAAATCATAAAACACAATATTGGAAATGATAACATGTGATGATAATTCAAGGGATGGAAAATCAAGATCATATCTTAGGCACGATCTTGGAGATGACAATCAAATTTGGTGGTAAGTTTAGAAGTTATGAGAGAATCATTCATAAGTTAATCCTGAGCCAACAATATCTCATCGTGTGACTTACATATCATAGATGAACTTAGGAAAATTAAAATTTGACCCTTTACCTCTATTTACCTTTGAAATACAATCATTTTCTTGTCTAGATCGAGATATTTTGAGCAAGAAAGAGAACTAACTATTGAAAAGAGACTTGATGAGGCTGAATATTTGGGACCCAAAGAAGTCAAATTTTGTTGTTGATGAAGACTGATCAGTTGAGACTGATATATTGTTGAGCTGGTACAAAACAAAGTGATAATGTATTTCAATTGTTATGTTGATAGGCCAATGACTGTTGACTTCCTTAATTAGGCTAGAAAATGCACTTGAAACAATTGCTACAAAATTGCTTGGTTGTTACAGGACTTCTTGTAAATGTTGAAAATGTAAAAAATATGAATGTTGATGCTACTATTGGAAGGATGGACACTGCAACTTCTATTAGAAGGTTGGACATCTTCTGAAGAAGGGGGATGGAGTGAATTTTATTTGCAAACAAGATTAGACGGCGATCTTTATTGGGATAATATATAAACATACGACTATAAGAAATCAAACTGTTGCAAGTTGTTGTTGATACCATAAATTCATAAATTGTTCGACGTTCATCCATATCTTCTATTCGTACAACTAAATCTATGTGGATAACTTTACTTAGATTCGAACATAGCAATATATCATTGTATTACCAGTCAATAATTCAAATCGTTAACCAATGCAAGATGACCCACCATTAATGTCAATGGGAATCAAGGTAAAAAATTACATTATAGTGTATGTGAATGGATGTGTTGGATTTGAACACATATAGAATCCATAAGTCAAGGGACATTGATGTATTCCCTTATTGATAGCGAGAGAACCAACCATTAAGGCATGCAGGGCTCAAGGTACTTATAGACATCTCTAATATTGATCCTAGATGATGTGTTGGAGTCGATGGGATGAGACCCATTGGAAGGGTGGTCTTAAGGAATCCCAAACCATTTGACATGAGCATAAAACATAATTGATTTGAAGAACCATAAAAATTGAACCAATGTCAACTTGCAAAAATTTATTGAGAGTTTTGCCCGACAGTTTCCTAGTTTTCAAGCAAAACTCCTGTCCAACTGCGTCAATGAAATGGTTTTCACAATTGGACTTATTTTTCTCTTTACTATTTTATTAATTTATTTACACTATCCTACTTTACTTGAAAAAGAAAGCATTTTTTTCAAGTGTAGGAGTATTTTCAATGCATCCATTCAAGCAACAAGATCTCTTTCAAACTCATATCCAAATTTGAAAAGTATACCTTAATGATTACCAAGATATGAGAAGCTAATTGATTTAGTGGAGATGGTGTCAAGAAGTGTTGGAGAATGGAGGAATTTCATGGTCTAATGACTATTTGGAACCAAGTATCAATGTAGTCTTTGATTCCCTGGTCCTCTTTTATTTTCATGCTATGAGATACTTTGGAAGGTTGTTCATCACACTCTAGAATATACAAGGGATTTGGTGAGAGGGATGCCAAAAATTCTTCAATCTCTGGCTCTAATTGATGTTCTTCATCAATTGTGGTCCATTGTTCTTGGATCTGTTCTAGATGCTAATAAGGATACATAGAAGAAACTCCTAATTTCTCCTCTTATGGTGCATGGATCCTTTGTTCCACTACTTCTTCTTGGATTGTATATTCGTCCTTAGTGACAATTTTGGAGTGTGGGAAAGGATTTGAGACAATCCTTCTAACATAATTTCCTCTGCTCAACAAGTGCCTGAGCATATTTAGTTCTTATCATTTATCTGGAGCTCCTTCTCATAAATAGATTAGTATTATAGGGGATGTTACAGCTCTAAAATAAAACTTTAAAGGAATAAATTTGGCCAAAATAAAAAAATTCAAAATAAAAATCATCATGTACTTGGACGCTCTTACTCTACTAAGACCATGTTGTCACCAAGTTATCCATTGAGATGAGTTATATTTTTCCTTTCGATGAATCAAATCAAAATAAAACACACTTTCATAAAAGGAAACAACGAGGCTTTGGAGAAACTCACCAAAGTAAATGCATATGGGTAGAACCCCCCTAGGAATGTTTGAAACAAGGGAACCTTTTCATCTTACAAGCTTCTTCTCCTCCAGGTTGCAACTATCACTACAAAACAAAAACTTGTCAAAATAAACTACCCATGCTCTAATCCCTTTTAGCATCTCCATGACGTCGGTGCCAAAAATGTCGAGAAAATTAATTAAATTAATTTTTGATCATTAAATCATCAAACCAGGGGAACAAGATTAGAGGCGCCAAAGCTATATGTGCATGGAATAAGACTAGCATGACTATCTAATCTATGAAAACAACATGAGATGATACTAGCAAATCACAAGAAACTTGTTCATTGGGAAGAAAGACAAGAAAATTCCCTATTGGCGCAGGCTATAGTTTTTCACTCAAGCAATGCCCTAAGTGTCATGTAATCTCATTCCTACCTTCAAGTGAAACTGTTCTTATGATTGGAAATAAAAAAAAAGGAAATCTATGTGTATTGGGTAGGAAAACAAAGATTACTTACTCGCCAAAAGGATTATTGTTTCTCACTTAAGCTTTACACTTAAGTGTTAAGAAGCAACTTGTTCCTACCTTCAATGACACTTCATATATGGAAATAAAGCATGTAAAAGAATATAACTCTAATGAAATTCAAAACTACCTGTAATTAAAGGCATTTAATTGACAAACAAAAAAGAAAAAGAGACTAACTATGAGGATTGATACAATCACTCACACACACTTTGCAAACCAACAAGTCTTGGATCATTTGTAGGAGTAGATCTGCCATATAAAACTACCAAACATCAGAAACAACAATACTATCTTGATTTTCAATTTAAAGGAAGGTGAATTGATTATATATATGGAACAAAAACTGAATGCTATTAATCATTCTGCACACTTAGGTTATGATCGAAACATAGTATTATAATTGTCATTCTTTGAGTTGCAATTAGAATTAATGTACAAAGTACACAAAATCTTAAAGTTGCAAGGAATATGCAATTGCAATCCAAATTATATAAATGTTGAATAAAATATTTTTGATATCATACAAATTGTTATAGCGCAAGTTGTAGGTTGGGAAAAGCCTGACCCAAACAAAAATCAAGTGCTACAACTTGGGAATACTACATCCAATGTCAACTCGATGTAGGTCTCGCACCAAGGGTGACTAGGTCACTCTAGGGAGGCAATCC
>JZKD02S1922928.1:1300316-1316549 GCA_000966675.3 Picea glauca
ATATATGACAGCTTATGTCAACAAGTAAGGCATTCAAATCAGCATGTAAAGCATAAGATCAATCAACAATATTATCAATGAGTATGGTAATCAAGTATGACTGAAAAATGGCACTTTAAGGCTAAATAAAGCAAGTTCTTATAACAATGTATTTTCTGCAGAAAATTGCAGCCTTATAGCTGTAGCATTCAATGGCATGCAAAAACAAAATTAACCATGGAAACGTGCCAAGAACTAGCCCAAAAGGTGTGCCCTAGTTAGTAGAGTAAGTGAGAAAAATTAGAGAGCTAGTCTAGGGTTAGTTTAGGAGTTAAGAGAGTGTTAGTAGCTAGGGTTATGCATCCCTAATGGCTGTAGGTTAAATTTTGTAACAACAATTAAAGTAGTAGGAGAGAGGGGATGCCCTAGTAGGGGAAGACTCCTCTCAATGAGGAAAACCAACTTCAAGCAAGAAGCTGTTCAAAAGATCAAAATTTGTGTTTCCCAAGGGAATGATTTTATATCTCCAATGCAAAAAATATATGACTAGTTCCTTTACTATTGGTTTAATGGAGTCAAATTAATTAAGAGCTAGAGAAGCTACCTCCTTGGGGGGTAATCCCTTTTACTTCCCAAGGAAAGTTTCTCTAGCTAGCGTTTAAACTAAGAGGGTGTTTGTCTTTATACTTCTCTTAGCAAGCCCTTGTTTAATCAATAAGGTGAAGCAATAAAATGATGAAGAATATGGTGGGGGTGTAATCCCTTATAATTTTCACCTAGATCCTAGCACAACAATCCTTGACTTGAAAATAATGATAGCATACGAGTAGAAGACCATACCAAAATAAAGAAAGATGTTAAGATAATCCACCATAAAATCTAGAAAAACATCATCCATGACTAGCGCCTCACTCCTCCATCAACCATTCATTAACATAGCCATAAACAAGTGCACAAGAGACTAATAGATCCAAATATAGAGAAAATTTCAGACCAATACTTATCACTGTGAGGGAGAGTTATGTTAAAATGAAATCTTATGATCTCTTATTTATACAAAATTTCACCAAGGTGACTTGTCCACAAATTAAGGGGTAAACCACAAGATTAGGGGTCAACAACCCTAATCTTTCCCCCTTAACAAAGATTTATTAAACAATTCATTTAAAATTTCACTTTTGCACAAATAAAACCCTAATTTACATGGATATCATCCCTTTAAGGGACATTTTGGAACTAGGAGAAGGTCGTTGGTGATGTAGGAGGGTAGTAAGGCTTCCTAAAGCCACATGTCAAGCCTCCAAATGTCTTCCTTCATGGTCAAAACCTCAAAAAACTCAAAACTTCCAAGTGCCAATACATATCATCTCACCACCATGACTTAGCCCCCCAATTTTTTCAATAACCTCTTTTACATACTTGCTTTGTTGCTCTGTCAATAACCATGGAAGAGAACTTATATTTTTTCCATCTACATCGTTATTTGAATGAATAACACTTTGCATTGCATGATTGTCAGCCTTAATGTCATTAAAAATATTCAAAAAAAAATCTTGATCACTCCTTCCATCTAAGATTCACCATAAAGTTTTTGTTACATTCTTCTCGATTTGCATTGTATCAAACAAATGAAAACTTTTTAGGTGCTCATAGTAGGGGAGCCTACTAAATTGTATGGGATAAATTTTCATTCCTCGTGGAAGCACCTCATTATTAATTCCTTCATGACGACCTTCAAGGTGAAGCATATAAATTAAAGATATTACAACAATACTTGTCAATTAGTACAATGAACAAAATGCAATAAAAATATAAAATATTTCAGAAATTTCAGGTATGATACAGATGATTTGATCTAATATACCTTAATGATTTCTATAACTTCCATAGACGAGGTTCTATTCTCCGTGGTTTTAACCCAATCTCTTCTTTCCCATTGAAAAGATGTTTCTCGGTACTTCAATACCTATGGTTCTTAGAGAGGAAGTGTCTATACTCATTAAACACCTCATATCCTAAACTTCTTGAACGATGAGATCTCATCTTAGGACCACAAACTGGACATGGAAATTTACCCTTTGTTTGAAGACCTACAAGAGATGGATTAAATTTATATCAATTATTCAAAGTATGTTTAATGAAGGGATTATATAAAAAAACATGCATGATATGAAGTTCATAAAATTAAACACTATTAAAGTGCACTATAATGTTATAACATACAACAAAAATGTGTTATCCCTAGGGCATCATGAATTTTTCATACAAGCATTGCATGGAATTTAAATTCCCTTTGCGTACCTAGTTGTCTTTAGATATCATACATAGTGATGCCCTTCCATAACTCTAGTAACTCGTCGATAAGAGGCCCAATATATACACTCATATCTTTGAATTGGTACTTACCTAATAAAAAATATCAAACATAATTATAATACATAATTGAACATATATGAGTAAACCAAAAAATATAAGACATAATTCTGAAACAAACAAGACAAGTGAGATGTTACTGTGCTAAAACAAATTATTCTAAACAAATAACTGGAAAAATCATTGCCAACAATATGTTCTCCCTCTTTATTGACATCTATGGACGAATGTTATTGTTGATAACAAAAACAGGCCACACCGAGTAAGTAGATCTGAGCTCTCCAAATGGATTGACACCGGCGGCTACCAATGAAATCCTAAGATTACGAGGTTCGTCTTTAAAATGTGGCCATATTTCCTCTATCTTCTTAAATGCAGATCCATCCATAGGAATTCGAAGAACGCCATCTTTACTTCTGTTCTTTGCATGGTGATCCATAAATTGTGCTATGCTTTTGCACCTCAACAATCATCACAAACATGGAATTATGGGAATATAACGGAGAACCTTGTGAGGCACCTTTTTTGTTACTTGATCGATTCAATATATACTAATTTGACTTTTAGGGCATTCTTCTTTCGACACATGTTTTCCATAATATAGAATATGACCATCTAAACAAGCATGAATCACTTGATACTCCATTCCAATATCTTTCATTATGGCATGTAAATCTTGGTATGTGCAATATAAAAATTTGACAATGGTAACACAAAATCACCTAACAATCTACAACATAAAAAATCAATATTGGTTAATGTAAAGAATATTGATCATACATATTGCATCCAAATTTTATAGAGGATCAAATAACAATAAAAATAGAGGAAAAAAGAAAAACTTTATCATCATGTACTAAGTTTGACAAAATATATTACATACCTTAGCAGTTGTGTGACATGAGTGTTTGAAAAAACATTCATACATGAGAAACACTATAGAAGAGAGAAGACTTGTTTCAGAGCCTTCATAAAGAGGTTGAATTTCCTTCTCAAGTACAGGTATATCAAAAACACCATCAATTTGGTCATATCCATTCGAGAATTATTAAATGTCTCATGGATCAATATATTTGTCTCATCTTCTTCAATTGTGTTATTAGCATCATCATCTTCTTCCATAGGATCATTAAATTGATCTTCAATATTCTCTCCATGTTCCTGAACATGCGATTTTAATGTAAATTCTAACCTTGTACAATATCTACTGCAAACTGATATTCAGAAAAGAACAAAAAAGATACAATGGCAAATACAAACAGTACACAGAGATTTTTCACCTGGAAACCCAAACAGGGAAAACTAGCATATATTATATTCATACATTGTTTTTCATTGTTTACAATACAATATACATATAGGAGCCAACAGCATCCAAAACCCTAACCCAATGACCTGGATTAGTCCAAAACTCTAATTCCTTAACCGGAAATAGAAAACCATCGGCAAAAAACCATGTGCCGAAAAACCACCTAATATCATGTGGTCCCGGAAATATGTCGTCCCGGTAATATGTCATCCTAAAAATATGTGGTCCTGGAAATATGTCGGCCCGAAAAAAAATAAATTGGGGGCGCTGCCCCCGAACCCCCGCGCGGGGGGCTCCGCCCCCCTGCACCCCCCCTCTAACCCCCCTGCGCGCTCGGTGCAGGCGCTCAAACACTACTTCTCGTGCAAAGAATATAACACATACCCAACATTTAAAACCATGTCTTCCTCCATGGGTAATGCCCCAGGGCATCGTTCCTTTATAATTACAAACAATCAAGTAATATTATTGTATATAACAAATATTAAAACAATCTAGACATTTAAAAATATAATATAGGAAAACAAAGAACATGAACATGAATCTCCATATTTCCTTTATTGTCCTTATCACCCCTAATGCTTATAAGTATTAACCTTTCAAGGTGCCAGAACAAGAACATGGAATCTCTATATTTCCTTTATTGTCCTCTTCCTAACAAATATGACATTCAACAAGTGTGGGATTTTCACTTTCCATTAGTGATTTAAAACAAAATGTTGACATTAATGGGAACTAGAATTGATCTTCAAAATGTTTAAAAATGAAACAATTACCAATATAAAAGAGGAATTAGCAACTCTAAAAATAATTCTCAAATAGAATGTTGATACCAATATCAAAAGAGGAATTAGAAACTCTGCAAATATTTCTCAAAAATAGCCCTATGTAAGTAAAACAATGAAAATATCTGTATGCTACTTTTTTAATTAAGCTCTAACATCAAATTGGATGAAGGAACAAATAATTATGACTGCATTTCCAATTTAGAAAATTAGTGGAGGATAATAATGATAGTAAGAATATATATGTTGTAATGTTGATTAATACAAAAATAGACAAATAAAAATTCATGAAACCTGATATCACAATTCACATATGGAATCTCCTTTTTGTTGGGACCAATGCTCGATGCATTTCCTGTCATGAGCATACTGTGGAGCTAAAAAACACAAGTTTTCGATCAAAAAGTTAATGATAAAATACATATTTGACACCCATAAAACATTCATTGAACAAACACGACAAAACATAAACCACCCTTATCTATCCCCCTAAACCCTGTACCTTCAAGGTGTCAAAACATGAATACAGAATCTCCATATTTCCTGTATTGTCCTCTTACTGACAAATATGACATTCAACTAGTGTGGCCTCTACACTTTCCACTAGCGATTTCTGTTTAAAAATTTATAATCCAGCCTAACCGCTTAATCCCTAACCCTAAACCTCTAACCCCTACTCCCTAAAACCCCATTAACCTCTAATTCCAGCTAGGACCTAAACCCATAAACCTACCTTAACCCCTAACCCCTTAACCACTAAGCCCTAATCTATCTTTATTAACCCTTAAAATGATAAAATATTAACCCATGTTATGTACCAGATCTATTATAATATAATAAAATAGAAATACTACAGAGACTAACATACGAAACAACACAATAGATGAAACCACATTACGAGAATAATACCTTTATTGATTGGAAACAATGTTCACTTCCCTCTTTGAGAGGGAAACCTCCAGTAGAGAAACGCTCTATTACAATAATTCTCAAGACAAAACTTCTCATTCCCTAGACTCATTTTTATACTAAATCTATCTACCACAAAAACAATCTAGAGGAAGATCTTCTAGAAGTGAAATCTTCTATTAGGTCTTCTTACGTTTGACTTATTCTTCCTTTTTACTAGTCCTTATTAATATTGGCCTTTATTACATGGAAAATATATTATTCTACCCACATAAAGGTTATGGATGTTAGGTCCCTAACATGCCATCTCCCTTAAAAAGAGTCTTGTCTTCAAGGCTTGAGATGAGGAAATTGCTGCAGAATGATTGAAGTTTGATAAGAAAACTAACCAAAAAAAAATTCCCCGGAAATGCAATGCAAGTTCCTGGGAAGCGTCCAAGTCAATGGAATGATCCACATGGCTGAGATGTGTTCAATTTCGATCACTGTCAGTGCCAACCAACTGATATTTATTTATATGGATATTGATCTTTAAGGAGAACTCGGTGAATAATTCAAGTAATTCCTTTCCTTCCTTGAGTTCATAATTCAAGGGATTTCTATTAGTGTAAACAATAGACAGAACCCCGTCTCATCTTGCTTCCCAGATTATTGTGGCAATGTCTATGGGCTCTCTAGAGTAGAGGAAGAGGAGGGTGTGTATCCAGTTAATGGTGAGAAGGAAGAAAGAGTGGCTCCTAGAGCCTAGAGGCCCTGATCCACGACATGATTGATTATTGGTACATTGGTTAGGGTGGAAGGTTCCTAGGGCCCTTGTGATCCATGGCCCTTATGGATAATACTGAATAGATTTTCTATGATATCTTATTTTGTTTTGTAAAGAAACTCTCCATCTCCTTTTATTTTGATCCGACTGCAATTATGCCCTCTCATATTCTCATTTATTAATATCATATTTTGTATATGTGATTACTTTTTACTGTCACCTATTTATATCATATTAATATGCCCTGAACATGTATGAACTTCAATCTATTCAGCTTTTATTAGATTTGCATCTCTAGGTTCCTTTGATATTTGTATTGTAAATTAACTTTCCATTTGTTTTGGTCATATTATGTTAAGATTATCGTTAATTCTTTTGATGATAAGATTAATTTCTTTTAATGTTTAATGTGTGGATCTATTATGTTAATATTTATCTTCTATTTCCATATCTATTGAGTTACACCACACCAGATTTCATGTGCTCCTCTATTTTTTCTATCAAATGATGAGAATCCAAGATCCATGATAATTTCTCTCGAGAACCAATACAACATAGTCAAGTACTCTTCATTTCCCAATTAAAGTAAAACAACAATATTTCTCTTGGCATTCAGATCACAATTCTCTTTCAAATTAGTACCTTCTATATGTTTGGAGGTTTAAAATAGACAATATATGGTTAGCCTTGACTGTAGTAATTAATGAAAGTAAGTTACCATGGACTATGTCATGTTGGGCACTCTAAATGGACCATTTGAATGCAATAATTAGCTTGTTTAAGTTATCATGGACTATGGTTTTTTGAACTCTTTGTCAATCCATTTGGTTTGAACAAAGTGAAGGGCAACACTATAGCTTAAATCTCCTTCATTATCCCACCAAAATTTTAATATAAGTTCTCTTTTAAAACTTGAGTGTTAATTCAATGTTGTGTCATCTTCAATACAATCCAAGCGTCTTCTAAAACCCATGGTTTCACTCTTTATTATTTATATCTTCCATAGATAAAATGTTTATGGTATATGTTATGGTGGATGGTGTTATCTATTTCAATATGGAAATAGTTAAAGAGAGGCTTTGAGTGTGTTGCCAACTACATGTCATTTAATTTTTGTTGGAGTAGTTGCCAACATGGTTCCTATTTTGTAGCAATTTGTTAATAGTTGTTAACACAGGTGTTAGATTGATAATTGTTTTAGAGAATCCTAGGGGGAGGGAGGCTAGCTCACACCTCTAGCTATTTCCTTTCCTTTTTGGTTATAAATACATATTCTAAATGATTAAGAGGGTTCAAATGGTTGAGTTGGGCTCCCTAATTGTAATATTTTTGACTAAGTAGATTGTTCTCTGGTTATGTACTGGACTCGATAATTTTTTATTAATAGAAGTCAGTTTCTCTTTACATCATCGTGTTTCCTCTTATGCTGA
This sequence comes from Picea glauca, assembly GCA_000966675.3. Lineage (NCBI taxonomy): Eukaryota > Viridiplantae > Streptophyta > Pinopsida > Pinales > Pinaceae > Picea > Picea glauca. Next base: position 1,307,868 of record JZKD02S1922928.1, read on the forward strand.
AGTGTTCATGATTGGATTATCCATATGAGATTGTTATGGTTGTGTTATGATGAATATTTGATTATAATATTGCTATGATGTTCTTCAGTGTTCTTAAATTTTGAATTCAAGAAGTTCTCGTGTTTGAGTTTTTCCTCCTTGGGATGCTTGAAGACTTGATGTCAATAGAAGACCTTCACACCTCCCTCACTAAGTCTTCCTCCTATTCACTTTTACTCCCATTCAATGAATGAAGCTAATCAAAACCTCATTTTCTTGTACATGCTATCCCATATTTCTGAGTTAAAACATTATTATTCTGAGTCTTGTCCATTTGACCTTTAATCACTCATTTACTTTTACATATACTTTGATGGGCACTGGGCTTATCCTCTTTGCAATCTGAAGGTGATTCTTAGTGCTAACACATACTACGTGTGGATATTTGACATGGAAGTGATACATCCTTAGTTGGTTTCCTATTTTCCTTGGAAATGGCCTTCTCTTCTTGTCTTCACTATCTTTAGTGTTTATTTAATTGTTTTCAGGGATATTAGTAATGAATCCATTTCTGACTAGAAATGAATACCAATTCCTTCACAATTAATATTCTGATGAGACCGTGGTGGTAAAGACTATTGGACATACTTTGAAATTTTCCCCAAAATTTTTGCAAAAATAAAATGGAAAATTGATTTGATCTCTAGATTCAAAATGCATAAGTAATCAAATATGTTAAATGAATTCAATTGCATACCATCCCTCACATGTGAAAAAATTCTAAAGTACAAACAACAAATTCTTCCATGCCTCCTTGATCCATCACCTCAGAACTCCATGCTTCCAATATGGTGTCTGCTTAGTGTTGCATAAGAATCATGAGCATGCCCCCTATTCAATTTGTTGGCTTTTAAACCACCTTTTTACACTTTGGGGAAAGCTTGTAGTTTCTACAATAATATTCTTTTTCACCTTCATTACTAAATCACTAATTTGTGTAGTATTCCCATCGAAACTTCATGCAAATTCCTCTCTCACAGAGTCGTTATGTCCTCCAAATTGATAGAGGAATGACAACCAACCCGCATTTTCAAGCACACTCTTACTTCAATTATACTATGGATACCCTTCCAAAGTACCCAACGATGAGGGATCATACCAAATTTTTAATGGCTTCACCATACTGTGACAAACCTTGGAAATGAAGCTTTGTTGGATCCCCAATTTTAACAATATTTTCACTAGCAAATGGTAAGGATGGAGGATTTTAATGCAGGATTTACAAATCGAAAGGTGGTTACAGTCAGAGATAGAAATGACATATGGTTAAATGATGTAGTAAACAATTATATGGATAGTTAGAGGAACTCATTTTGAATCCCTCTAGTGATTCAAAATGGGTCTCAAGGCAATGAATTAAACGATAATTAGCTCTCCATTTAGATAAGAATAATATGAAATGAAAAATTCAAGGGGTGCCTAACCAAAATCATAAAACACGATCTTGGAAATGATAACATGTGACGATAATTCAAGGGATGGAAAATCAAGATCATATCTTAGGCATGATCTTGGAGATGACAATCAAATTTGGTGGTAAGTTTATAAGTTATGAGAGAATCATTCATAAGCTAATCATGAGCCAACAAGATTTCATCATGTGACTTACATATCTTAGATGAACTTATGAAAATTAAAAATTGACCCTTTACCTCTATTTTACCTTTGAAATACAATCATGTGCTTGTCTAGATCAAGATATTTTGAGAAAGAAAGAGAACTAACTATTGCAAAGAGACTTGATGAGGCTGAATATTTGGGACCAAAGATGTCAAATGTTGTTGATGATGAAGACCGATCAATTAAGACGGAGCTGATACAGAACAACGTGATAATGTATTTCAATTGTTATGTTGATAGGCCAATGACTGTTGACTTCCTTATTTAGGCTAGAAAATGCACTTTAAACAGTTTCTACAAGATTGCTTGGCTGTTACAAGACTACTTGTAAATGCTGAAAATGTAAAAAATACGAATGTTGATGCTACTATTGGAAGGATGGACACTGAAAATTCTATTAGAAGGTTGGATATCTCCTGAAGAAGTAGAATGGAGTAAATTGTGGTTGCAAACAATACTAGATGGCGATCTTTGTTGGGATAATATATAAACATACGACTGTAAGAAATCAAACTACTGCAAGTTGTTTTTGATACCAGAAAGTCATATATTCTTCGTCCATATCTGCTATTCATACAACTAAATCTATGTGAATAAGTTTACTTAGAGTCGAACATAGCAATATATCATTGGATTACTGATCAATAATTCAAATCATTAACCAATGTGAGATGACCCACCATTAATTTCAATGGGAGTTAAGGTACAAAAGTACATTATAGTATATCTGAATGGATGTGTTGGAGTCGAACACATATAAAATCCATGAGTCAAGGGACATTGATGTATTTCCTTTTTGATAGTGAGAGAACCAACCATTAAGGCATGCAGGGCTCAAGGTACTTATTAACATCTTTAATATTGATCCCATATGATGTGATGGAGTCGATGGGATGATACCCATTGAAAGGTGGGCCTTAAGGAATCCCACACCATCCGACATGATCATAAAACATAGCTGATTTGAAGAACCATAAAAATTGAACCAATGTCAACTTGCAACAATTTATTGAGAGTTTTGCTCGACAGTTTCCTAGTTTTCAAGAAACACTCATGTCCAACTGCATCAATGAAATGGTTTTCACACTTGGACTTATTTTTGAATTTATGATTTTATTCATTTATTTACACTATCCTACTTTACTTGAAAAAGAAAGCATTTTTTTCAAGTGTAGGAGTATTTTCAATGCATCCATTCAAGCAACAATATCTCTTTCAAACTCATATCCAAATTTGAAAAGTATACCTTAATGAGTACGAGGATATGAGAAGCTAATTAATTTAGTGGAGATGGTGTCAAAAAGTGTTGGAGAATGGAGGAATTTTATGGCCTAATGACTATTTGGAACCAAGTATAAATGTAGTCTTTGTTTCCCTCATCCTCTTTTATTTTCATGCCATGAAGTTCTTTGGAAGGTTGGTCATCACACTCCAGAATATACAAGGGATGTGGTGATAGGAATGCCAAAAATTCTTCAATCTCTGGCTTTAAGCGATTTTCTTCATTAGTTTTGGTCTATTGTTCTTGGATCTATTCTAGATGCTAATAAGGATACATAGAAGAAACTCCTAAGTTCTCCTCTTGTGGTGCATGAATCCTTTGTTCCACTACTTCTTCTTGGATTGTATATTTGTCCTTAGTGACAGTTTTGAAGTGTGGGAAAGGATTTGAGACAATCCTTCTAACTTAATTTCCTCCTTTTCTCAACAAGTGCCTAAGGATATTTAGTTCTTATGGTTGATCTAGAGCTGCTTCTCATAAATGGATTAGTATTATAGGGGATCTTACAGCTCCAAAATAAAAATTTAAAGGAATAAATTTAGCCAAAAGAAACAATTTCAAAATAAAAATCATCATGTACTTGGACGCTCTCACTCTACTGAGATCTTGTTGTCACCAAGTTATCCATTGACATGAGTTATATTTTTCCTTTCGATGAATCATACCAAAATAAAACACACTTTCATAAAAGGAAACAACGAGGCTTTGGAGAAACTCACCAAAGTGAATGCATCTGGATAGAACCCCCCTAGGAACTTCTGAAGCAAGGGTATCTTTTCATCTTACATGCTTCTTCTCCTCCAGGTTGCAACTATAGATACAAAACAAAAAATTGTCAAAATAAACTACCCATGCTCTAATCCCTTGTAGCACCTCCTAGACGACGGTGCCAAAAATGTCGATAAAATTAATTAAATTATTTTTTGATCATTAAATTAATAAACTGGGGGCACAATATTAGAGTTTCCAAAACTATATGTGCATGGAATAGAACTAGCATGACTATGTAATATATGAAAACAACATGAGATGATACTAGCAAAGCACAAGAAACTTGTTCATTGGGAAGAAAGACAAGAAAGTTCCCTACTGGCGCAAGCTACATTTGTTCACTCAAGCAATGCTCTGAGTGTCATGTAATCTCATTCCTACCTTCAAGTGAAACTATTCTTATGATTGGAAATGCAAAAAAGGAAATCTATGTGTATTAGGTAGAAAAAAAAAGATTACTTACTAGCCAAAAGGATTATTGTTTCTCACTTAAGCTTTACACTCAAGTGTTAAGAAGCAACTTGTTCCTACCTTCAATAACACTTCATCTATGGAAACAAAGCATGTAAAATAATATAACTCTAATGAAATGTGAAACTACCTGTAATTAAAGGAATTTAATTGACAAACAAGAAAGAGAAAGAGACTAACTATGAGGATTGATCCAATCACTCACACACACTTTGCAAACCAGCAAGTCTTAGATAATTTGTAGGAGTATATCTCCCATATAAAACTACCAAACATCAGAAACAACACTACTATATTTATTTTCAATTTAAAGGAAGGTGCATTGTTTATAGATATGGAACAAAAACTAAGTGTTATTAATCATTTTTCACACTTAGCTTATGATCGAAACATAGTATTATAATTTTCATTGTTTGGGTTGCAATTAGAATTAATGTAAAAAGTACACAAACTCTTAAATTTGGAAGGAATCTGCAATTGTAATCCAAATTATATAAATGTTGAATAAAATATTTTTGAGATCATACAATTTTTTATAGCGCAAGTTGTAGGTTGGGAAAAGCCTGACCCAAACACAAAGAAAGTGCTACAACTTGGGAATCCTACACCTAATTTCACCTCGATGTAGGTCTTGCACCAAGGGTGACTATGCCACTCTAGGGAAGCGATCCTGGTGACCCTAGTGGGATTGAGATGGATATGTATAGAGATGTAAGTGAAGACCCTAGAGGTTAAGTCTAAGTGGAGTTAAAGGTGGGAAGAGATTCTTTGCATGTCAAGTGATTATTTCCCCAAAGGTATAGTATTTCTTCGGATGATTGTACCTATCCGAGACACAAGAAAATCCAAATTGCAATGATATATGTTAGTATGGATCAATAAGTTAATATTTATGTCCCTAATTTTCATCAATATATGACAGTTTATATCAGCAAGTAATACATTCAAATCAGCATGTAAATCATAAGATCAATCAACAATATTATCAATGAGTATGGTAATCAAGTATGACTGAAAAATGGCACTTTAAGGCTAAATAAAGAAAGTTGTTATAACAATGTATTTTCTCAATAAAATTGCAGCCTTATAGCTGTAGAATTCAATGACATGCGGCAAAAAAATTAACCATGGAAAAGTGCCAAGAACTAGCCCAAAAGGTGTGACCTAGTTAGTAGAGTAAGTGAGAAAAATTAGAGAGCTAGTCTAGGGTTAGTTTAGGAGTTAAGAGAGTGTTAGTAGCTAGGGTTATGCAACCCTAATGGTTGTAGGTTAAATTTTGTAACAACAATTAGAGTAGTAGGAGAGAGGGGATTCCCTAGTAGGGGAAGACTCCTCACAATGAGGAAAACCAATTTCAAGCAAGAAGCCTTTCAAAAGATCAAAAATTGTGTTTCCCAAGGAAATGATTTTATATCTACAATGCAAACAATATATGACTAGTTCCTTTACTATTGGGTTAATGGAATCAAATTAAGTAATATTTAGAGAAGATACCTCCTTGGGGGTGTAATCCCTTTTACTTCCCAAGGCAAGTTTCTCTAGCTAGGGTTTAAGCTAAGAGGGTGTATGTCTTTATACTTCTCTTAGAAATCCCTTGTTTAATCAATAAGATGAAGCAATAAAATGATGAAGAATATGGTGGGGGTGTATGCCCTTATACTTTCCACCTAGATCCTAGCACAACAATGATTGACTTGAAAATAATGATAGCATACGAGTAGAAGACCATACCAAAATAAAGAAATATGCTAAGATAATCCACCATAAAAGCTAGAAGAACATCATCCATGGCTAGCACCTCACTCCTCCATCAACCATTCATTAACATAGCCATAAACAAGTGCACAAGAGACTAATAGAGCCAAATATAGCAAAAATTTCAGATCAATACTTCTCACCATGAGGGAGAGTTATGTTAAAATGAGATCTTATGATCTCTTATTTATACAAAATTTCACCAAGGTGACTTGTCCAAAAATTAATGGGTAAACCACAAGATTAGGGGTCAACAACCCTAATCTTTCCCCCTTAACAAAGAGTTATTAAACAATTCATTTAAAATTTCACTTTTGCACAAATAAAACCCTAATTTACATGGACATCACCCCTTTAGGGGACTTTTTGGCACTAGGAGAAGGTCGTTGGTGATGTAGGAGGGTAGTAAGGCTTCCCAAAGACACATGTCAATCATACAAATGTCTTCCTTCATGGTCAAAACCTCAAACACCTAAAAACTTCCAAGTTCCAATGCATATCATCTCACCACCATGACTTAGCCCCCCAATTTTTTCAATAACCTCTTTTACATCCTTGCTTTGTTGCTCTATCAATAACCATGGAAGGGAACTTATACTTTTTCCATCTGCATCGTTATTTGAATGAATAACACTTTGCATTGCATGATTGTCAACCTTAATGTCATTACAAATATTCAAAAAGAAATATTTATCACTCCTTCCATCTAAGATTCATCATAATGTTTTTGTTCCATTATTCCCGATGTGCATTGTACCAAACAAATGAAATTTTTTTTGGTGCTCATAGTAGGGGAGCCTACTGAATTGTATGTGATAACTTTTCATTCCTCATGGAAGCGCCTCATTATTAATTCCTTCATGATGAACTTCAAGGTGAAGCATATAAATTAAAGATATTACAACAATACTTGTCAATTAGTACAATGAACAAAATGCAATAAAAATATAAAATATTCCAGAAATTTTAGGTATGATACAAATGATTTGATCCAATATAACTTAACGATTTCTATAACTACCATAGATGAGGTGCCATTCTCTGTGGTTTTAATCCAGTCTCTTCTTTCCCATTGAAAATATGCTTCTCATTACTTCAATACCTATGGTTCTTAGAGAGGAAGTGTCTATACTCATCAAACACCTCCTTTCCCAAACTTCTTGAATGATGAGATTTCATCTTAGGACCACAAACTGGACAAGGAAGTTTACACTTTCTTTGAAGACCTACAAGAGATGGATTAAATTTATACCAATGGTGATATGCCAAACAATTTTGTCATCTAGAAAGAGATATGGAGCCCAAACAACCTCCCAAAGATAAACATCTTTTGTTGGCAATTGGCTCATAATAAACTCCTAACAGGAAAAAAAGGTGAACAAAAAAGGCTATATGGGACCATTTAGATGTTCCATGTGCGCCAATAGTTTGGAAAGCACTGATCATTTGTTCCCAAATTGCAATTTCACTAAACAGATGATGAACAACGTCTTCCTAGAATTAGTCCCCCAAATATCAAGGCCAAAAAGTAGCAAAAGTCTGATCGGTAAATGGGGAAAACACTACAAAGGCTCACTTCATAGGAACCTAAACCTAAGTAGAGCCTGGAAGGCATCGATAAAATTTGTATGCTAGCAAGAAACAAAATAATTTTCAAAGAAAAAATCGTCTTCCCCTTGTAGTTGCGATAAATCCAATCGGCCAACTGAGGGAGTTTATCTCATCCAGGAAAGCAAAAATTTGGGCGGGGGATCCTTTGAGAACTAAAAAATAATCTTGCTTAACCAAGCTAAATCTCTCAGAAGCTCCCCTCACTTACTTACCAAGAAAGACTTCATGATGGTAGCTTCATTTCTCACCCCAAGATTTCAAAATTTGGCTAAGCACCCAAACGAGTCATGTTCTAAGTTTTGATGGTGCTTCTAAAGAGAACCCAGGGGAAGCAGGAGTGGGAGGGGTTATGTTCATCCCTAAAGGACAAATAATTCTAACTTACTTATGGAATCTAGGCATAACCACCAATAACTTAGTAGAGACATATGCAATTTATAAAGGGGCTCAACTAGCAAAGGACCATCAAATCAACTCGCTGATCATCCGAGGGGAATACAAGATGATAATAAGGTACTTAATCAAAATTACAAACCCAAATAACTCAATTCGGAAAAGAATCATAGATAGAACCAGAGACACACTTTCTTCTATTCTCCCTACCTTATATCATGTTCAACGATCAAACAATGGGAGAACAGACGAGCAGGCTAACAAGGCCATAGGCAGAAGCACCAACCATTTGGAGGTAATGGGAAGGAACGAGTTCCTAACACCTCCCTAATGCATCTCTAATTCTCTAGAAAACTTGGGTCCATGCTCCACCTGGCATCCCCCTCCACGTAGCTCTCCAGTGCAAAAGTACTTCAGGTCGACCTCCAGTCATGCCTGGGGATAAACGTATTTAGCCAGCATCTGGATCATTGTTGTGGGGTATTCTACCCTACGGACTAATAAGCTAAAGCTCTAAACTTATACGCAGATCATGACCCTCAAGACTTAACTTTTGACCTTCTACCCAAATCTGAACCCTGATTTTCACATGCATACAAAGGAAGAATGAACCAACCTTTTTCTGATGGCTGAAGTAGATCCTCCGTTGAGCTTCTTATCCCCTTGCTGCTGCTGCTCCTTCCGAAAGCTTCCCTGCAATCAAGACAAGACTATGCATGCATGCTACTGATCTATTCTAA
>JZKD02S1922928.1:1326280-1352615 GCA_000966675.3 Picea glauca
TGCCTCACACAGATACTAAGGTATTTAATTTGTTAATTATTTATGCCTGCATGTTCACAAATACTTAAAAGGTTCAATTTTTTCCTATATTGCTATTGTTTTCTAATTTGTAAATAATTACTATATTGGATGTGATATTGATGATTAATATTGTTTACATTGACTTATTGTTTAGAATTTTGTAGATTGTTAGGTGAAGTTCTATTACGAACATCAAATATTTTTCCATGCACATATCGAGAAATATCTGTCATTATGAAAGCAATTAGAATAGACTATCAGGCTATTGATGCATGTCTTAATGATCATATCATATATTATGGACAATATGCATTAGAAAATGAATTCCCATAATGTCAAATAAGTATATATAGAACCGATAAAGTGTCAAATAATTTTCCTCGCAAAGTTCTTCATTATATTTCGATAATTCCATGTTTCCAGCGGTTGTTCAGGTGCCAAAGTATAGCACGGTTTATGGATTTCCATGCAAAGAAAATAAGTCGAGATTATGTTCTTCAAATGCCTAAAGATGGTTCTGCATTGAAGTACATCGAATAAAAGTGGCCATTTTTTAAAGAAGAACCTCGTAATGTTAGACTTTCGTTGGCAACTGATGGTGTCAATCCATTTGGAGAGCTTCATTCTACGTATTTAGTGTGGCATGTTTTTGTTATAAACAATAACCTTCCTCCTTGGATGTTGATCATGGGAGAGCACACAATGTTGGCAATGATTGTTCCAGGTATTTAATTATCTTTTATTTGCTTTAAACTATGACAAAAAAATTCATTTCTTTGTTTCGTGCATGGTAATTATTTCGTTTATATATAATGACATCTAGATAAGTATAATTAATCATGCAGTATGTTGAACCAATTAGGTAGGTACCAGGTTAAATATATGAACGTATATATTAATCCTTTTATCGATGAGTTGTTGAAGTTATGGGATGGCGTCACTATGTATGACATCTCTAGACCAATAGGGAAAAAACGATTTCAATTCCATGGAATACTATCATGGACAATTCATGATGCTCCTGGGTTAACACATTTTTGTGGTATATTGTTACTTTATTTTGTGATTTAATATTATATATATTTATTGAAAATATCATGGAGTATTTTAAATTGTAACTCTAATTTGACGCTACATTAATTCATATATCTTGTAGGTATTCAAACAAAGGGTAATTTTTCTTGCCCAGTTTGTGGTCCGAGGATAAAATCTCATCATTCAAAGAGTTTAGGAAAGGAAGTGTTTGATGAGTATAGGCACTTTCTGCCTAAGAACCATAGTTATCGAACTACAGACAAAGAAAAATACAATGGTAAAAAAAAAAATGGAAAAAAACCACGAAGAATGACACCTCGCCTATGGAAGTTGGAATATATTAGAGATCGTCAAGGTACACAAATTATTTGTGTATGACATATTATATAAATATTTGGTTAATTTCATTTTGTCCCATTAATTAGTGTTAATTTCAATTTGTTTACATTTCATGAATGTCGTTAAGGCACAAATGGGTTTCCACGAGGAATGAAAAGTTACCCGATGCAATTCAGTAGATTTCCATACTACGAGCACCTGCAAATAGTTCATCTGTTTGATACAATTCATATCAGGAAGAACATAACAGAATTGTTATGGTGAATATTAGATGGAAGGACTGACAAAGAGAGAATTGGAAATATATGTTGTGACATCCAGGAAGCTAATCACACATTGCAAAGTGTTATTATTAATTCTAATGGTTATGGTCGTGAACAAAATACTAGTATTCATTGGTTATTGATGGAGCAACAAAGAAGTATTGTAAAACAGGTCATTCGAAAAATTAGGTTTCCGATGGGGTTTTCGTCGAACATACAAAATATCATAACGAAAAAAGGTGATTTTGGTGGGGTTAAAACACAGGACTGCCATACATTAATTAAGGTAATTAGTAGGTTATAATATATTTCCTTATTGGTACTCATTTTTTGGAAACAAATAATAATTATTTGTTTTTTGTTATAGTATGTTCTACCTTTATCTCTCCTAGACAACTTTGACAACAACATAAAACAAATTATTTATGTACTTGGAAAATACAAGAGGTAAGTATTGTTTTATAAGGAAAATGTACTTCTTATGTGATTTGTAGTGGAACTTATTGACATATTATGTTTTATCTGCAAATTTATGTATGCCTTGATATTATTTTATTGCATTGACATTTGTAGGTGGCTATCATCAAAAGAAATCAATAAAGAAGATATAAGGTATTGGAAGAGAGAAATTCCCCAAGTAATGTGTCAAATGCAACAGTATCTACCTCCAACATTTTTCAATGCACAAGAACACTACCTCATACACCAAGTTGAGGAGATTGAATTATGAGGACCAATACACACAAGGTTGATGTGGATGGTAGAGAGGCAGTTGAAGTCATTGAAGCCTTTTGTTAGACAAATAGCACGTCCGGAGGGTTCTATGGTTGAGGGATATATGGTATATCAATGCATGGTGTACATTAGTCAATATCCACCTAAATTAGCAGAAAATATGAATGTGCCTCGCATTTGGCATCTCGAATCCATCAACAAATTTGAAGGCAAGGTCCTATTGGGGAAAGGTAACATGAGGACTATGAAAGGTAACTATTAGATGTTGACGTAGATTTAATATATTATATATTTATTAAATTATTCCTTTATTAACAATAACTAATTAATGATATTAAATTGTTATGCTATCACATAGTTGCTCGAGAGTTGGATGCTTTACATTTATACATTACAAACAACCTTGATTGGATGGAGCATTGGATAGAATATACTGAAGAATACTTTGGTAGGTTATCATGGGAAGGGGTGAGTAAGATGATTAAAAAAATGGATCATTATCGAGATCAATTTCCTGATCTTACATCAAGGGAAGTTGATTTAGCCTTTGGTTTAAAAGATAAATAGGCAAGTAAAATTTTATACCCACATTTTCCTAGTTTTTTCCCAATTTTTCAATGTATTTGGTTTGTTTAATTTATGAAATATATATTTACTAACTCCTATATGAGGTTTATTAATTAGAAATGTATTTTTTAATTGTTTTCCATGTTGCAGTTGAAACATCACAAGGCTATGTGGTGTAATGGTCATAAATTTCGTATCAAAATGTTGGATGATAAGATGAAAACCTTGGATTGTGGGATAACTATAGTGTTTAAGGTCACCAACATTTCCTCTAGAAGTGACAGAAATTTAGAAGAAACTGAGAATAGGTACTATGGGCATTTGGAGGATATAATTGAGTGTGATTTTAATTCCTTTAAAATAGTTTTGTTTGAGGTTAAATGGTATAGGCTACTAATGCATGAACGTGATCCCAAAAGAACTCTTATTTAGCATGATAATGGATTTACCATGGTTAATAAAATGGAATTTGAACCGAGTACAGAGCCTTATGTTATTCCAAGTCAATGTGAGCAAGTATTTTACTCATAGGTACCTGGTAAAGCAAGTTGGTAATAAGTTGTTAGATATCATCCAAGAGGAAGACCAGTAAAGTATAATCATGTAGCTGAGGATGAACATAATAATGAGGAATAATATCATGATTATGTAGATCAGGAGAAGGTGGCTCATGTAGTCGATGTGTCAGACGAAGAAGTTGAAGAAGTTGATCATCCATATGTAGGAGAAAATGATGTCATTGATGATATCGATAACTATATTAACGAAAATGACGTTGATGATGATGTTGATATGAATGAGCCTTTGACCAATATCGATTTTGAACCATATCTTGATATAGATGTTGAGATGGATGAAGAAGAAGATGACTGATATTTAATTGTTGAAAAGAAGAGGTATGTGTTTATATCTTTTATATGATCTTTATATGTTTTTATTTTGTATAATATAGTATATGATACATGTTCTTTAGAATTTCAAATTAGGTAATATGGGGAAATTGAGAGTGATGTGAGGGGGTGGGTGGGGAGGGCATAATTAGAGCTTCCACCTTCACGTGGTTTCCTCTATTTAGTAGAGAATGAACTATTCTCTAAACCAAGAGGAGCTCTGTGCGACTGCGCCTAATCATACCAATGATGTAGGTATGTTCATCATCAATTCATCATGTAAACCAAAAACCCTAATTTAGTGGAGTCATGGATTTGTTCCCAGTGAATGGATGCATTGCTATTGACATGGAATGGGACAACACAAGTACCTTCTTAATTTTCTTCCTTCACTTGATGTGGGCCTAGTCATTCATAGCCTTGAATTTAAAGTTGCCCCTAGTCTTAGTCATCACCCTTCAATGTGAAGTTACCATTGAAGTTCGAATCATCTTCATGATTAGTAGAATGATGATTAGAATGATTTCATTGATAAAAATAATATTGACATTCTGAGTGATGTGGATTATAATGTGCATTCAATTATTTTTACATAACAATTACAATAATTTGAGCATATAATGGAAACCAATGTTAAAATATATGGAAGATGTTTTTTAAATGGAAACATTATTTGTGATTTTTTTTTTTTTTACCAAAACTGATTATTTTTCTTCATTTCTACCATCATCACCCTTTCCATCAACATATTCCCCACTATAATTAGATTCACTATTGTAACATCCCGCTCTGGCGCACTGAGAAAACTTATTCTTTGAGGGCACTTGCTCACAAGTGATCTGGACTTTGATGATGTTAAAACATTTATCCTTGATTATGATGTGTTATGATAGATGAAATGATGTTTTACTGCTTTGACATAGACAGGTGCTATTGACTCAGTTTTATTGAGTGTGTAGGGTTTTGGACCTTGAGGATGCAGAGGCATCGGTGGAACCCCTTGGACTCCAGATTGAGTCAGGGAGTGTGCTATTTGGGTTGATTTATTTACCGTGATATTTCATTGATTTGATGATATGATGTTGACATGTTCTGACATGATTTTTGATGATGCAGGATGACGATAGCTTGCCGACCAGACTCACATATGGAGTAAAGGGGTCACACACGATTTCCAGAGAGGTTGAGGGAGAGGTGTGTACAACAGCCCTACCACAACCTACTAGCACTCCCACTGTGGCTCGAACTGTAGGTTAACGATTACCTAGTTCGAGAGGATCCACGATGCCATGAGGGAAGATTGTGACAGTCGCTCATGATGATTCTAAGGGGCACGCAATAAGGCAGGGGAATTATTCCTTAGAACCCTTAGTCTCCCACAAATTCACCTGGTGGAGTGTTGACTCCAAGGGTTATAGATGTCTACCAATCAGTCGAGTTGGCAAGTGGCACCCTTGGAGCACGTGGTGCATCCTGAAGGGCATGTCGCACAAAATAACCACAAGAAGCGAGTGGAACCCTTGGAGCACGTGGTGCATCCTGAAGGGAACATCGTGAAAAAGAAACGAATGAGGCGAGTGGCACCCTTGGAGCACGTAGTGCATCCTGAAGGGCACGTCGCATTGATGATGATGAAGAAACAAACCTAGATGGCCCTAAGACATTAACGCCTTAAGAATCCTTAAACAACTTCCCTAACCAAGTGTCGCCCAGTTCAAAATCTAAGTCCTAAGTCTAAAACATTTCTAGAGTAGAAATTTAGTCTAACCTTAAGAAAAAGACCCTAGAATAAAAATAAAAATTCAAACAAAAACCCACTTAAGTAATATTTAGGTCTTCATAAAATTCTTGGGGTAAATGAAGAGAGTAAGAATTTAATTAAAACTAATGGTTTTAAAAATTTTCAAAGAAGAAATTATTTCCTAACTTGTGAAAGTACAAAAGATGTTAAATAAATAATAAATGGGAAAGATTTAATAGAGCAACTACCATTTTTGGTCTAATAAAAAGGGGAAAGAAGGGAATAATAAGAATTGGGAAACTAAGTAAATGAAGGAAACATAATAAAGGAAAGATGGGAACTTATGGTAAAAAGTGAGGTCAACATAGTAAGGAATCTGCAATTAAGAACCTTCTAAAATGAATTAAGATTAACAACTTCATTTTAGGGAAAGTAATTAAACCTGTAAGGGAATCTAGGAACACCTAGGAGTGAATTTAGGGGCAACTCTAGGTGGGTGAGGGAATTGAGTAAATTAATAAATTAAATAAAATAATTACTAGAGGAAAGAGGGGGATGGATGACACTTGTGCGAAGGAGATCATTTAGTATTTTTTTATTAAAACTTAATTAAAATGTGATTTAGGGAAAGTTGGAGGTGGGAAAAACTCTATAAAAGAAAGGGAAGATGAGGAAGAAAGGGATTGACTGTTAGCGTAATGTTACGCTGCCAGATTGTGACTTGACTGATTACTTATGGAGAGTTGGGATTTTCCAGCTCGGATAGGAGTGGTAGCTCAGCCTTGCGAGGCGAGCTGGGAAGCTAGAAATACCATCTAGATAGTGTGTGGCCCCTTTGCGGCTCGGGGGGCTGAGGGGGAAGCAGAGTACCCCTAGCGATTGGATGGGAGGTACCGGTGTAGTCTTGACAGTTGGCAAGCAGGAACGGGACGGAGCGTGCGGACGACACTCAGGGACGGCGTTGAGGCAACGGTATGATTTTTATTTGGTAGAGTAGAATACATAGTTAGTTACTTCGGTGATCATGATTGTCCATTTTTATGACTGAATTTTAGGTCTGATCCAATTTCTGAATTTCATGTCTAAATTTATAATTCTGAATCTATAGGTCTGATATTTAGGTTGGAAGTGAACACTTTAGTAGTAATACTTTGCCTCCATAAACGGTCTAGGTGCACGAAATAGATGATTCTATTGGCCTTGAATACTGCTAACAGTTGCAAATTTTTACCAAACTGTCCTTCCTCTATTTTCTTTTAAATGGCAGAATTCACGGCTACATTGGGTGTTCTTATTACCTTATACCTTCTGTGAACCAGTCAATCGGGGAGTATCCTTGGATATTCTCCTTGCATTTCCTTTCAACAACTAATTTTTCCCCTTGCATTTCAACCTCGACAATAGATTTTCTCTTCACGTTTTTACCTTTGCAAAGTGGAAAATTTCTCCATGCATTTCAACCTCTGGCAACAGATTTTTGCTTCATGTTTTTACCTCTACAAACTGGAAATTTCCCCATGCGTTTCAACCTTGGCAACAGATTGCTCCTCTTCATGTTTTACCTCTGCAACTAGAAATTTCCCTTTGCGTTTTAACCTCAGAAATTGACTTTTCTCTTAAGTGTTTTTACCTCAGCAAATTGGAGTTTTCTCTGCGATTTTTTTCCTTTAAAAGGGGGCTACGTATCCTTTTTTATAGTTGAACTTTCCCTTCAATATTAACTCCTCCCAGTCATCCTTGTTGCTAGCGATTGGGTCACCGAAATCAACACTTTCTTCTTCTTTTTTAACCTATGAATTGGTGGTTTCCAATATTCTGAAAATGCATTAAAGTCTTTGTGATTTGGGGATTCTCATATGCATGCATTTTCTGGGTTGATCCCTCTCATATGAAATGATTCCAGTGCTTCAAACATCCTCTATTATCACGATTCCCTTCCTGTAGTTTCTCTTCAGAAACCTTGGGTTACCCAACCAGTGGAGGCGCCATCCTCAACGCCTTTCCTATATATTTCCCCCTCCGGCATCTACTTCCATCGATCCATAGTGCATAATGGAAAGACTCACATGCTTACCTGGGATACTCGCTTGGTGTTGACACTTGGACTTAAGTTCCAACCTTTTGATGATGACTGTAGTCATGGTTGTTGACTTAGATATTGGGCTCATGATAAATCAAGAATGTGTAAATTACACATTGGAGAGAGACTAAATGGGTACACGCTCTCCACGGGCTTCCTTGCTATTATTCTTATTTTATGTGTCCACAGGACAATTTATTTTTATATCATTTTATAATGCATCCACCTAATGTTATCAACATTATTTTTGTGTCCAAATGGTGATTTGTAATAGACCCTTCCAAGAGGCTAATTTAAATTCCTTTAGTTTATCATTAATTAGTGAGAAGAATGAATTATCATAAGTGACCCCCCTTCTATAATTTTGGATCTATTCAACCCTTGGGGATCTAGGCAATTCCTTAGTTTATCTTAGTTCGCATTTAAATAGATGTTGAAACTAGTTCATTGTACCATGCTTTAAACCGTCTAGTTATGATTTCGATGTTAATGTTATTATTGTTATAGGGAATGATCAGTGTAAAGTAATTCTTAGTTATGGTAATGTTAATGTTAATGTCATGGTGGTTTCTGGTAATGATTAATGTGAAGTAATGCTTAATGTTAATGCACTGGTTATGGATCTGTTGATGTGGATGTAGTTATCGTTTTAATGGTAATATAATGTAATGTGGATTTATTTTATGGTACAACTATTGTAACTTCATTTCATTGGTAGCATGCAAGGAGTAATGTGATTGGTGATTAATGTTTTAGTTGCAAGGTCATGATAACATAAGATGTGAGGTTGTTAAGATAATGTTATGGTAATTTTATGGTATATGTAACATATGGGATGTATTGAGATTGTCAATTAATTTCAGGGGTAGTACTATAATTGGAATTGTCCAAACTCATAGTTGCATGATATCAGACTCTTCGATTTGATAAAGCTAGTCGCTCTGTATATAAGTCTCTGTGTGTGATTATTTTCCGTGTAAAGAATCCAGTGCCGTATCAAGAGTCTTGGGCCCTTTAAAGGCAGGGTTTCCACTCTTGCGACACACCTGACGGAGATTACTAGTTTCTACCTGAGCATTCGGCCAGGAGCCTATCTGACCTTCTCTCTCTCTGGAGCAGAGAACTAAGAGTAAACGCCCTGCTTTCCTGTGAAAAAATAGTAAAATATACTACTATGGATTCTTCCATTTGTTTTCATACTGTACATAACACAGTACATCATTCAATGCTTGTAGTTACTTGTTGTGCGCCTTATGTCTTCTTGTTGTGATCATCATGGTTGCATCTTGTTAGTCATCGGGTGGTGGCGTAGAGTCAAGGGTGTCTGTTTCCTTTTTACACGCGCGCACACTTAAAAAAAAAAAAAATTGCACCTGTTATCAGAGTTGTTGTCGTAACGAGAAGGTACTTACATAAAAATAATATTGACATTCTGAGTGATGTGGCTTATAATGTGCATTCAATTATTTTTACATAACAATTACAATAATTTGAGCATATAATGGAAACTAATGTTAAAATATATGGAAGATGTTTTTAAATGGAAACATTATTTGTGATTTTTTTTTTTACCAAAACTGATTATTTTTCTTCATTGCTAACATCATCACCCTTTCCATCAACATATTCCCCATTATAACTATATTCATTGTTTCCTTCAATTTTATCTTTATCATTATGTCAATCACCATTAATGAATCCTTAATGGATCCAATGTTGAAACTTAGAGTAGTAGAATGATATTATCTTTAGTGAAGATTTGATATAGATGCAATGCATCACCTCCTTTCACCATTAGCTACACAAAATGGGATTTCATTAAACATTACATCATTCAACACTAAATAGACCTTATACAAAAAAAAAAAACCCTTTCTCACCAATCTTACTTATGAAAGAAACAAATATTTGATGGATTATTTAGTGAACTCAAACCTCTCTTAATAGATCCCTAGATTTTTTAATGACATTTGTGAAGATTTACAAGGAAACATGAACCCAAGGGTTACCGAAAAATGGAAAGAATGTTTGCAAGGAATTTGAGTCAGTGATTTATGTACCATGTATTTATTAAACTTGAAATGAAAATCTATGTGCATTGCTCATTATTCCTACAAAAACAAACTTTTTGAGAGTAAAGTTGGGAGCCCGCCCATTGTTGCACGCGACCATTGCTGCATGTGACCATAGTTGGGAGCCTGCCCATTGTCACACACGACCATAGTTGGGAGTCATGGTGTGTTAGGAGGATCCCTCCCATTGTTTTCATCGATTTGGAGATCACTGTGCACGCGACCAAGGAGATCACTGTGCAGGGAGGAGGGCACACTGTGCAGGGCACACAGAGGGCACTGAGTCAAGGGAACATGAAGGAGATATACTGTGAGGGAACATAGAGGGAACTAAGTCGAGGGCACACAGAATGGTTAGTACCTCTATTCCATTATACACGGAATTGGAGCTTCCACCTTTACGTGGTTTCCCCTGTTTAGTAGAGAATGAACTATTCTCTAAACCAAGAGGAGCTCTGTGCAACTGCACCTAATCATACCAATGATGTACGTATGTCCATCATCAATTCAACATGTAAACCATAAACCCTAATTTAGTGGAGTCATCGATTTGTTCCCAGTGAATGGATGCGTTGTTGTTGACATGGAATGGGACAACACAAGTACCTTCTTAATTTTCTTACTTCACTTGACGTGGGCCTGGTCATTCCTATCCTTGAATTGAAAGTTTCCCCTAGTCTTAGTCATCACCCATTATGACACTTGTCACCCAATGATAATTATATTATAAGGTTGGAGGAATATGGGAATTAGGATCATGAGGCTTTATAACCCTACAGTAACAAGAGAAATTAATTGAACTTTGACTAGATTGAAAGGTCCGTGCAATTGAAAATACTAACAACCCAAAACTAAAAGGGATCAATACACAGACTGTCAATGAGTGGTGATCTGGCCATGGTGTGTAGGAAGAGGCCTATCACCTTCAAAATTATCATTCTCCAAATATCCTATACAAATTTTACAAGGAAATTGTACTAGGACTAGACACGGGCAACAATGACCTGTGAATGGGGCCAACGTTGAAATTTTTTCAAACTATTTTTGTATGCATTGAAATTTGACATGGATAGAGTATTTGCATGCCTTAATGATATGGGAGGGTTTCTGGACTCAAATTTGACTCACACACCCACTTTCTGCCATCATCAATTCACCATGTAAACGATAAACCCTAATTTAGTGGAGTCATCGATTTGTCAGGTTTTAGTGTTCCCAGTGAATGGATGCGTTGTTGTTGACATGGAATAGGACAACACTTGTTCAACTTCTTAATTTTATTTCTTCACTTGATGTGGGCCTGGTCATTCCTAGCCTTGAATTTAAAGTTGCCCCTAGTCTTAGTCATCACCCTTCAATGTGAAGTTACCCCTAAAGTTAGAATCATCTTCATCATTAGTAGAATCATGATTAGGATGATTTCATTGATAAAAATAATATTGACATTCTGAGTGATGTGGTTCATAATGTGCATTCAACTCTTTTTACATATCAATTACAATAATTTGAGCATATAATGGAAACTAATGTTAAAATAAATGGAATATGTTTTTTAAATGGAAACATTATTTGTGATTTTTTTTTTTTACCAAAACTGATTATTTTTCTTCATTGCTACCATCATCACCCTTTCCATCAACATATTCCCCATTATAATTAGATTCATTGATTCCTTCAATTTTATCTTTATCATTATGTCAATCACAATTAATGAATCCTTAATGGATTCAATGTTGAAACTTAGAGTAGTAGAATGATATTATCTTTAGTGAAGATTTGATATAGATGCAATGCATCACCTCCTTTCACCATTATCTGCACAAAGGGGGATTTCATTAAACATTATATCATTCGACACTAAATAGACCTTATAAAAAAAAAAAACCCTTTCTGACCCATCTTACTTATGAAAGAAACAAATATTTGATGGATTATTTAGTGAACTCATACCTCTCTTAATAGATCCCTATATTTTTTAATGACATTTTTGAAGATTTACAAGGCAACATGAACCCAAGGGCTACCAAAAAATGGCAAGAATGTTTGTAAGGAATCTGAGTCAATGATTTATGTACCATGTATTTATTAAACTTGAAATGAAAATTTATGTGCATTGCTCATTACTCCTACAAAAACAAACTTTTTGAGAGTAAAGTTGGGAGCCTGCCCATTGTTGCACGCGACCATTGCTGCACGTGACCATAGTTGGGAGCTTGCCCATTGTTGCACACGACCATAGTTTGGAGTCATAGTGTGTTAGGAGGATCCTGCCCATTGTTTTCATCGATTTGGATATCATTGTGCATGCGAACAAGGAGATCACTGTGCAGGGAGGAGGGCAAAATGTACAGGGCCCAGTGTGTAGGGCACACAGAGGGCACATGGAGGGCATTGAGTCGAT
The DNA here is from genome assembly GCA_000966675.3 of Picea glauca. Classification (NCBI taxonomy): domain Eukaryota; kingdom Viridiplantae; phylum Streptophyta; class Pinopsida; order Pinales; family Pinaceae; genus Picea; species Picea glauca. The sequence continues at coordinate 1,338,425 of JZKD02S1922928.1, forward strand.
GGAACATGAAGGAGATACACTGTGAGGGCACACAGAGGGAACTAAGTTGATGGCACACAGAATGGTGAGTACCTCTATTCCCTTATATTGTTGTGTGTTTGGAGTAGGCTAAAAAGGTATGCAAGATTGAGATTCAAACACATGCCCTAAAGCCTTTTTTTTCTTTTCACAAAAACCTATTGAGTGCTAGTCAAACATAGACAATCAACTCAAGGATTTTGGAACTCGAGTTTACTCATGAAGTTGATAAGAAAGGGCTCAACTTGTGGCCACATAGTATTTTAATACACATTGACAACACAAATCATGGACTACCAAGCAAACAAGGGTAAATGAAGAGAGTGAGCAACATTTATACAATGGCAGCTTCGAATGATCAACACTTCTTTCAAGAGGTTAGGTCATTAAATATATAATTAAATGAGGTCAGGGGCATCAAGGACTAGATCAATTCTTCAATGGATATTCTAAATATAACTTTTAGATCTAAGAGGCCATGGCCATTGAAATATACAATATGAACTCCAATATGTGCAAAGGAACAAAATGGGTATGAGGCCTGAGATGATATATTGATGGATAACACTATGCATGACGGTATGGAAATTAGATACTAAACAATTATTCCACAGATCTTCAACCACCATACTACAAACAAATGAAGCCATAGTACAAAACATACAGTAAAACTTAGAAACTTGAAATAGGTATGCCTTTTGGAACATTGGGAATGAAATATTCACAAATAATGCATCGTGAATGAGGCATAAGGCATTTTTTTTCTTCCTAAGGGGAATTAAACCATTGAGTTACAAGATCACAACAATGACATAAATGAACTACTCATCACAAAAACACAATCCAACTGGGTTGGTGCAAATGGTAAGGAGGGAAATGCATGAGAGAAAAGAGATTGAAGCTCAAAACTCTATAAACACAACAACCCTGTCACTTATGCAACTATGAAACTATATTGCAACAATGTTTTTACTGCAGTTGCCGCTACTCTGGTTGTCGCTACTCCGGTTGCAACAACTATATGCAACTATGCAACTATATGCAACTTTATGCAAAAATGCAACTTATGCAACTATATGCAACTTATCATCGGACTTGTGCAAATATAAATGAACTATAAATGAAATACTCATCACAAAGACACAATCCAACCGGGCTTGTCCAAATGGTAAGGAGGGAAATGCATGGGAGAAAAGAGATTGAAGCTCAAAACTCTATAAACACAACTACCCTGTCACTTATGCAACTATGCAACTATATGCAACTTATGCAACTATGCAACTATATTGCAACAATGTTGTTACTGCAGCTGCCGCTACTCCGGTCGCCGCAACTCCAGTGGCCGCTACTCCATTTGCTGCAACTAAATGCAACTATATGAAACTATGCAACTATATGCAACTATATGCAACTTTATGCAAAAATGCAACTTATGCAGCTATATGAAACTTATCATCGGACTTGTGCAAATATAAATGAACTACTCATCACAAAGACACAATCCAACCAGACTTGTCCAAATGGTAAGGAGGGAAATGCATGGGAGAAAAGATATTGAAGCTCAAAACTCTATAAACACAACAACCCTGTCACTTATGCAACTATGAAACTATATGCAACTTATGCAACTATGCAACTATATTGCAAGATTGCAACTTATGCAGCCATGCAACAATGCAACTTATGCAACTATACAACTATATGCAACTATATGCAACTTATGCAACTATATGAAACTATATGACAATTTCGTATGCAACTATATGCAAATATGCAACTATATGAAACTATATGCAACTATATGCAACTTATGCAACTATATGCAACTTTATTCAACTATATTGCAACTATATGCAACTATGCAACTAGATGCAACTATGCAACTATATGCAACTATATTGTAATAATATCGCATGCAACTATATGCAACTATATGCAACTTTATGCAACAATGCAACTTATGCAACTATATGCAACTATATTGCAACAATTTCGTATGCAACTAGGCAATTATATGCAACAATGCAACTTATCATGTTTTTTAGTGACTATATGCAACTATATCCAACTATATTGCAACTATATGCAATTATATTGCAACAATTTCGTATGCAACTATATGCAACTATATGCAACAATGAAAATTATCATGTTTTTTAGTGACAATATGCAACTATATGCAACTTTATGCAACAATGAAACTTATGCAACTTATGCAACTTTATGAAACAATGCAACTTATGCAACTATATGCAACTATATTGCAACTATATGCAACTGTGCTAGTACCACAAATGTATATTGGCACGATAATTTATCTTCTTCTTTTAACGAGTGTAGGTACCACCAAATAGGTATTTGTCGGATCTATCTTCCTCGAGTGATGATCAAGATATACTAAGAGAGGTTGAAAGTGAGACGTGTTGTACTAGATCTATCGGTTCTAGATCAACTAGATATGAAAAGGTAAGGAAAAGATTTTGTATACGCATGCAATTTTTTATTGCCAACGGAGGATCATGTAATTATGATGCTGAGAGCATAGGTGACATTGATTTTCCCTTGAGGTATAAACATATAGTGCAATGATGGGCACCTAAGGAGCTACCTGAAGTGGACACAAATTTATTCATCAGTGGGAGGATGTATCGCATTGCTCCTTCGTCCTTACATGGATTGGGGTTATTTTCCATGGATGGCATAAAGGTTGGCTATGGCACTGTAACTGAATTGATGGAGTATGTTGAACCATTATACAAATACAATCACTGGTTGATGTTGGTTCGATATACGCGAAATATGTGGAGATACGGAGTTGCCACAAATTATATACAACTAGTAGATAACAATCAAAATAAAGGGGCAACTATGTATATTGATGGAAGGTCAAAATCTACTGGAAACATTGTGGACTTTATAAATAGTACATGACCAATGGAAACAACTAAGAAACCGAATTTCATATTTGAGGGACGCGAAGGAAACCGTATACTTGTATGTGCAACAAAAACAATAGTTCCATGTGAAGCATTGTTGATCAATTACAACTTAAATCGAATAGATGGAGGGGGTGCAACTATGGGGGTAAATATCTTACATACCATTCAACTCAACCTTTCATCAATCATTGTTACAATTTATCGCTGCAATATTTCAATTTTTTGTTGCATATATTTCATTTTTCATTATTTATTTTCTGATATGACTGCAATATTTCATTTTTTTAATGTTACAATTACTTTCATAACTCTTGTTGATTAATTTATTGTGTCAACATCTATCTAGGGTGACTGTGAGATATCAAAGGATACATCTATCCATGGTGACCGTGGAAAGGTACCCATTGTGCCTCAACAGGTAAATGTTAAATACAGTAACAACTTATGACTACAACAACTAAATTTCAGAAATTTCATTATTTTTTTTATATTACTGCAATATTCCATTTTTTTAATGTTACAGGTGAATTTCATAACTTTTGTTGATTTATTTATTGTGTCAACTTCTGTCCAGGATGATCGTGGCAGGAAATCACCCGCTACATCTGTCTAGGGTGACCTTGGAAAGGCACCCACTGTGCCTCACCAGGTAAATGTTAAATACGGTAGCAACTTATGACTACAACTAAATTTATGAAATTTCATTATTTATTTTTGATATTACTGCAATATTTCATTTTTTAAATGTTACAAGTGAATTTCATAACTTTTGTTGATTGATTTATTGTGTCAAGTACTGTCTAGGGTGACCATGTCCGAAAATCACCCACTACATCTGTCTAGGGTGACCATGGAAAGGCGCTCGTTGTGCCTCAGCAGGTAAATGTTAAATACAGTAATAACTTATGACTACAATAACTAAATTTCTCAGATGTTAAAGTTCATCTGATTAATTTTATTCATCAATGTTTTGTGGCATGGTCAACAAGGGAAGGCTCCCACTGAGGATATTGATGAGGATGAAATATTTTATTCCACTGATCCAATGACAACTATAATGAAGGCCTTGAAGAAGGCTAACATAAAATATCTAGGTTTGCCTAGCAAAAGACCCCTGACACAGGAGGACAGGGCAGGAATTGTAGAGCTACAAAATACAATAACTAATTTTGGGGTAAGTGGCATCTTCACATATTTTTATCAGCTATGACAATTTCATATCCATTTTTTTGTTTTATATTTTCTATATGATCTGATAAAGTAAAGTTTTCCGTTTGTAAAAGTTTTGATGCAGGAGCATCATAACTCATCAAGGAGAATCGCCCAAGACAAGCGAGCCAGCATAGAAGACCACGGACAGCTGGACAAGCCCAGCCGAACCTTTTTGAAATTTCATTCAAGATGATGCGCCAATGTATAAATGCACCATTTATGAAAGCGCTTTTGTATGTTGTATCAGACCTCGAGCCATACACTCTTGTCTGAAGTAGATAGGAAGGCATTTAATTTAGTAAATGTTGGTAGATAGGATTTATTTCTGGATTAGACAGTTTTTAGATGGAAGGAGGGAAAACGGATATAGACACCCTCACTTCTGTATTGTAACATTATTCATTCAGGAGCAAGAAGAGAAGAGCGAGCAGAGAACTGTGTAGAGAACATCCATGTACAGATATTGAATTAATAGAAGGAAGATTTGATTCAAATCCATGGTTATGTATCTATTCTCTGTATGTTGAAGTTGTGCTCATGAATGTTTCTTTTTTTTTGTTATGCATTTGCTTTGATATGTTGTGCATGTGATTTCATGTTTCAAAACTGAACACTGAAGGATTGGGAGAGAACAAGTTTCAATTGTTTCTCTATCTGAGCTAGGAGATTCCTGCATAGAGTGCAGTTGAATTTATCCGCAAAGAGTGCGTTGATGAAGGCTCGATAGTTAAAATCTTATTCTCATTCACCCAGAAGTTATAGGGTTGTTGTGGAAGCCATGTGAAGAGTGCACAGGCGGAAGAAGAAGTCTCAGTTGTTAATCTGAGGAAAGAAAGTTGAAGACTGCTGCTGCAGGAGTTGCGCAGAGTCTAAAGGATTCAACACCTGGGAAGTTGTTGAATGCCGAGCATAAGTAGTGTGCGTAAATCCCTCTGAAGGAGTCAGAGTGGAAAATCTCTAGAGGTTTAGCACTTTCGGGATATTGTCGAAAGTAGAGCGCAAGAGTTTTATACGGAGGAAGGTTCGAGCAGGAGCTACAAGCACAGGTTTTGAAGGGCAAAGTGAGAGAAGGAATACTTAGCCATTTTTGAGAAATCTCCAAAGGAGGAGGAATCGATAGTTAGGGTTTGCCGAAGGAAACAGTGAAATACCGTAGGCCGTTAGATCTTGGAGATGTTGTGTGGGATTTAAGCCTTAGTGCGTGGGGAAGGAGTCAAAGCTCATTGGGACTCGACTCATCAGAGAATCGGAGCCTCCAGGGTCATAGAACTCTTATAGGGAAGAATCATGACTCGCAATTTTTCGAAGGAACCCTAGCCGTAGATCCCGGACTGGACACGTGGCCGTAATCCAGCGAGTCAGGGTTCTGGCAGTCAGGATTTTTCCATGCAAAGGAATTGCTACAACTGAAATCGCGATCCCGCGATACCCGATAGCATGATGAGCTAAGGGTGACATGGAGGAGAGCGCCCACAAGTACATCGGAGTTCGGCACTTCGGAGATCTTGGTGTCGAGAGAATCACGGAGAAGTTGCGAAACTCCAAACTGCGACGGGTCCCACAGTCGTAGCACTTGGGAATCGACAGGTGTAAACCCATATCGGGGATCGAGACTTGGAGAGGTCTACGACATCGTACAATAGGAATCGTGAATTCACGAAACGCGAATTCCCGATCATCATTGGAGTGTGGGCCACAGGTGGCAGAGCTGGGGATAGGTGACATCGAAATTCGGGGATCGGAGATCCCAAAGGCATGAGTTCTTCGCATTTCAAACTCGTGAACCCCAAATTCCCAATAGGGAAAGGGATGTGGTCTTGTGGCTAGCAGGTTATATGCAAAGGAGTAACCGAAAGGGCTAAGGGTCACATTAATACCATCGAAAATCGGAAATTGGGGATTTACCCGAGTAGCGACTCACGATAGCATGAGTACTGATTCCCCGATACAAAAGGGGGAAAATCACAAAGATCATCCTGTGGGGTAGGAAACTTTCGATAAAGGGGGCTGAAGAGTAATTTAACTCTTTGGGCCTGAGGAAAGGAAGGTCCTGGTTGAAGCGGACGTGCCCTGAGTGGCCGATTGCATAAGAGTGGTATCAGAGTGGGATTTTACTCTTTGTTTCTGTGACAGAGAGGAGAAAATAAGATTTCACCATGCCGCCAAGAAGGGAAAGGCAGTCGCCTGATCTAGAGGACAGAGAGGTGAGAAGAAGAGGCAGGCCGACAGGGAATCTAAATATGGAAAGACAGATACGAGATCTCAAAGAGAGACTCGAGGAGATGGAAACAGCTCAAAGACACACAGCTGGTGTAGGGGATCTTAGTGATTCCGACAATGAGGTTGAAGCTGAACCACAAGGAGAAGTTGTAGCTGAAGATGCATCCAATGAGCAGTTAATTAAGGCTATCGCTCGGATGAGTTCAAAGACGAAAATGGACATTCCAACTTATGAAGGAAGTATGGATGCAAAGGAGCTATTGGATTGGATCTGAGCTCTTGACACCTACTTCGATTATGAAGATATCGAAGAAGATAAAAAGTTCAGGCATGCTGTCACAAAATTGAAGGGACATGTAGAATTATGGTGGGACGAGCTACAAGGCAGATAGATGTTCCAAAGGCAAACAAAAGATTAAAAGCTGGGATCGAATGGTTGCACAGATGAAAGTGAAGTTCATCCCAAGAGACTACCAGATAAATCTATTCAGGAGGATGAAGAACCTGAGGAAGAAACTGATGACAGTGAAAGAATACACTGAGGAATTCTATCGACTGAACATTAGAGTAGGTCATCGGGAGAGCGATGATGAGAAGGTAGCCAGATACCTGGATGGTCTGAGATACAACATTCAGGATGAATTAAGCATGACGACCATCAGAACGGTGGAGGATGCTTACCAGATGGCTCTGAAAGCCGAGGAGAAGCTGAGCCGTAAGAAAGGATAGCGAGGGCGAGGTAGAAGTCAGCCCAAAGGCAAGGCAGTTGCCCAAGAGAAATATCATAAGCCCAAGGAGGAATGGAAGAAACCAGATTCTCATGAGGGAAGGTGATGAATGGAAGACATCATTCAAAACAAACGAAGGTTTGTACGGATGGTTGGTCATGCTATTTGTCTTGAAAACACATCGAGCACATTCATGAGGCTGATGAATGAAGTCCTGAGGGAATTCATCGAGAAATTTTTAGTCGTATATATGGATGATATATTGATCTACAGTAAGATGAAGGCTGAACATTTGAAACATTTGGCCATTGTGATGATGAAGATACAGTAGGAGAAGTTGTTGATCAACATGAAGAAGTCCTCATTCATGAAGACAAAGCTCATTTATTTGGGTTTTGTTATCTCGGCAAATGAGTTGAAGATGGATCCGAGTAAGGTGGAAGTGATCAAGAATTGGCCATCACCAAGAAATGTTTTCGAGGTGAGGAGTTTCCATGGATTAGCTAGTTTCTACTGGAAATTCATCAGGAATTTTAGTGGAATTAGTGCAGCGATGATGGACACGGTGAAGAAGCGACACAAGTCTTTTCATTGGACAATAGAGGTTGAGAAGAGCTTCAATCTGTTGAAGCAGAAGATCACTGAATAGCCGGTTTTGGTGTTACCGTATTTTGCAAAGGTGTTCCAGGTGAAATGTGATGCAAGTGGCTTTACCATAGGAGCGGTCTTGAGTCAAGAGGATAGACCTGTTGCATATTTCAGTGAGAAGCTGGATGAATCAAAGCTGAAATACTCCACGTATGATAAAAAGTTTTATGCCATCATATAGGCATTGAAGAAGTGGAGGCATTACTTGATCCCAAAAGAATTTGTATTGTACAATGATAATCATGCATTGTAGTTTGTGAGTCAACAGGAGAAGTTGAACCAGAAGCATGAAAAATGGGTAGAGTACATGCAGAATTTCACGTTTGTGATCAAACAAATTTCGGGTACTACTAACAAAGTGGTTGATGCTTTGAGCAGGAAATGTTTGTTGCTGCAAGAATTCTGAGTCAAAACATTGGGTTTTGAGAATCTGAAGGACATGTACGTAGGAGATGCAGACTTCGAAGAAGCATATGAAGCAGCTAAGAATCTTGTTCTCAGGGATCAGAGCCCATGGATAGACTACATGATCCAAAAGGGATTGTTGTTCAGAGGCAATCAACTGTGTATTCCAAATTGCTCCATGAGGGAGAATTTGCTAAAGGAAAAACACAGCGGAGGCTTGGCAGGACATTTTGGCCATGACAAAACATTCTCAAAGATGATCGAATCGTATTTTTGGCCAGGCATGCGAGAAGATGTCAATAGGGTTGTTGAAAGGTGTCGAATTTGTCAGCATTCGAAGGCAAGAAAACAGAATGCGGGTTTTTATCATCCATTGCCCATACCGGAGAGACCATGGGAGGCGATCAGCATGGATTTTGTATTGGGTTTGCCGAGGACGTAGAGAGGGGTTGATTCCATATTTGTGTTGGTGGACAGGTTTTCAAAGATGGCACATTTTATTCCATGCCAGAAGACCAACGATGCGACCCACATCCCAAATTTGTTTTTCAAAGAGATTGTGCGACTTCATGGATTGCCGAAAAGCATAGTTTCAGACAGGGACACCAAATTCATAGCGCATTTTTGGAGGACCTTATGGAAGAATCTAGGAACTAACTTGGCATTTAGTTCAGCATATCATCCGCAGATGGATGGGCAGACAGAGGTGGTCAAAAGGAGTCTGGGAGACTTAATGAGGAGCTTGGTGACAGAGCACCATAGTAGCTGGGAAAACATATTGCCACAGGCAGAGTTTGCATACAATGATTCTGTGAATCAGAGTACAGGAAAAAGTCCATTTCAGATTGTGTATGGGACACAACCGAGGGGAGTTTCTGAACTCAGGGAGTCAGAACAGGCTGCGACTAGCAGTGATAGTGTAGAGGAATTCGCTGAAGCGATGAAGGAACTTCACGGCAAGGTGAAGCAGCGACTGATCAACATCAGGAGTACAAGCGCAGAGAAGATCAACATCAGAGACAACTTCAGTTCGAAGTTGGGGATCTTGTTCTAGCACATCTGAGGAAGGAAAGGTTCCCAAGGGGAACATATAAAAAGATGAAGATGAAAAAGATTGGGCCATGCAGGGTCCTAAAGAAATTGGGAGAAAATGCTTATGAGATTGAGTTACCGGATGGCATCGGGATATCTCCGATATTCAACGTGGCAGATTTATACCCATACAGGGCTGGAGAAGCAGAGACTGGAACTAAGGAACCAGTGATCCAGTGGACGAAGCAGATGCTGATAGCAAAAAAGCCACAGATGGAGTGAATATTGGACAAGAGAGTGGGAAAGAAGACCAGGCGAAAGCAGTATTTCGAGTATCTGGTCAAGTGGAAAAATCACCCAGTCGAAGATGCTAGCTGGGAAAACAAAGCAGTGATACAGAAGCATGGACAGACCATGCGGGAGCTCATGGATAGGAGCCCATGAAAATTTTCAAGCCGAGGAGTATGATGCAGGAGCATCATAACTCATCAAGGAGCATCGCCCAAGACAAACGAACCAGCATAGAAGACCACAGACAACTGGACAAGCCCAGCCGAACCTTTTTGAAATTTCATTCAAGATGATGCGCCAATGTATAAATTCACCATTTATGAAAGATATTTTGTATGTTGTATCAGACCTCGAGCCATACGCTCTTGTCTGAAGTAGATAGGAAGGCATTTCATTTAGTAAATACTGGTAGATAGGATTTATTTCTGGATTAGACAGTTTTTAGATGGATGGAGGGAAAACGGATATAGACACCCTCACTTCTATATTGTAACATTATTCATTTAGGAGCAACAAGAGAAGAGCAAGCAGAGAATTGTGTAGAGAACATCCATGTATAGATATTGAATTAATAGAAGGAAGCTTTGATTCAGATCCATGGTTATGTATCTATTCTCTGTATGTTGAAGTTGTGCTCATGAATGTTTCTTTATTTTTGTTATGCATTTGCTTTGATATGCTGTGCATGTGATTTCATGTTTCGAATCTGAAGTCTAAAGGATTGGGAGAGAATAAGTTTCAATTGTTTCTCTATCTGATCCAGGAGATTCCTGCATAGAGTGCAGTTGAATTCATCTGCAGAGAGTGCGTTGATGAAGGCTCGATAGTTAAACTCTTATTCTCATTCACCCAGAAGTTATAGGGTTGTTGTGGAAGCCGTGTGAAGAGTGCACAGGCGGAAGAAGAAGTATCAGTTGTTAATCTGAGGAAAGAAAGCTGAAGACTACTGCTGCAGGAGTTGTGCAGAGTCTGAAGGATTCAATACCTGGGAAGTTGTTGAATTCCAAGCGCAAGTAGTGTGCGTAAATACCTCTGAAGGAGTCAGAGTGGAAAATCTCTAGAGGTTTAGCACTTCCAGGATATTGTTGAAAGTAGAGTGTAGGAGTTTTATACGGAGGAAGGTTCGAGTAGGAGATACAAGCGCAGGTTTTGAAGGGAAAAGTGCGAGAAGGAATACTTAGCCATTTTCGAGAAATCTCCAAAGGAGGAGGAATCGATGGTTAGGGTTCACCGAAGGAAACAACGAAATCCCGTAGGCCGTTAGATCTTGGAGAAGTTGCGTGGGATTTAAGCCTTAGCGCGTGGGGAAGGAGTCATAGCTCATTGGGACTCGACTCATCGGAGAATCGAAGCCTCCAGGGTCATAGAATTCTCATAGGGAGGAATCGTGACTCGCAATTTTTTGAAGGAACCATAGCCGTAGATCCCAGACTGGACACGTGTCAGTAATCCGGAGATTCAGGGTTTCGACATTCGGGATTTTTCCATGCAAAGGAATTGCTACAACTGAAATCGCGATCCCATGATACCTGATAGCGCGATGAGGTAAGGGTGACGTGGAGGAGAGTGCCTGCAAGTACATCGGGGTTCGGCACTTCGGAGATCTTGGTGTCGAGAGAAACACGGAGAAGTCGTGAAACTCTGAACTACGACGGGTCCCACAGTCGTAGAACTTGGGAATATATAGGTGTCCACCCATATCGGGGATCGGGACTTGGAGAGGTCTGCAGCATCGCGCAATAGGAATCATGAATTCTCAAAACGTGAATTCTCGATCATCATTGGAGTGTGGGCCACAGGTGGAAGAGCTGGGGATAGGTGACATTGGAAGTCGGGGATCGGAGATCCCAAAGACATGAGTTCTTCGCATTTCAAACACGCGAACCCAAAATTCCTGATAGGGAAAGGGCCATGGTATTGTGGCTAGTAGGTTATATGCATAGGAGTAGCCGGAAGGGATAAGGGCTGCAGTAATACCATCGAAAATCGAAAATCGGGGATTTGCCCGAGTAGCGACTCATGATAGCGTGAGTACCGATTCCCCGATACAAAAGGGGGAAAATGACAAAGATCATCTTGTGGGGTAGGAAACTTCTGATAAAGGGGGTTGAAGAGTAATTTAACTCTTCGGGCCTAGGTAAAGGAAGGTCCTGGTTGAAGCGGACGTGCCATGAGTAGTCGACTGCGTCAAGTTTTTAAACCCCGTGCGCCAGGAACCTGCCGATCCTGCAACTGCTATAGGTAGCAGTGATGTTCCAATGCAAAACAAATGTTGACATAGCAAAGTTCAAGTGATTCTTTTTTAGCCTCCTGAGGTTCCCCTTGAATCCATTGATGAGCGCAATGATTTTGACTGGCATGACACGTCGGAGCATGATGAGCCGGAGCCTGGGATTCCACATAAATCGAGAGAGGAACATACTATAGATGGAGAGGAAACTATTCTACATGGAGTAGAATGAATTAAAAGCACTGGACCAATAGATGTCACCTTTCTGGTGGATGACGCATGTGTTTCGATCAAGATTCATAAGATTGCAGGTAACTGTTAATTAATTTATTCATTTTTTTCATGAAATTGAAATGGACATTTGTTGAGATTATTATAAATTAATGGATAACATGTTTCTACAGGAAACAATGTTTTCTATAGAAACTTAAATGACAAAGCATTAGAGTTGTTTGGCCCCACCATTCACACATGGTGGAATGGCCAAGATAGAGAAAAGAAAGATGATTTAATAGACCACATGGTAAACTTGTTCGACAACACTTTCAACAAGAAAGTGGTTACAAAGTTAGTCGGCGAGAATTTAAAATATACCAGGGCCCAGTATAGGGAGAAATTGCAATTACACCTCAAGCATGAGCACCCTCCCATGGTTCCAGAGAAAGAGTGGAAGGCCCTAATAGAGGATGCAAAGGATAAATTGTTTAAAAAAAAAGGAAGATATCCACGAGCCGGTCAAGCAAGGTACAACACATGTCATATTATCAGTGAAATATGATCATTTATGTTTCTCTTTCCTATTTTAAGTAACAATTCCGATATCTATTGTTTTTCAAAAATTCCATATGTAGGCCACCAGACACCTCCAAAGCAACCAAGGCCAGAGTGGAAAAACACGAGCATCATAAACTAGGCCAGGGCGGCTATGGAAAGCTAAAAGCCCGAATCATAATATTTAAATGATTAATTGTGGTTAATATTTATTTAATAGTAGAGAACAAATATATGTTTTTGTTATTCGTATTTTTAATGGTGTTATGCATTGCAGTTAAATATGTTCGACACTGCTACCACCAAGGAGGACCTAAATCTTCGTTACAAGCATGGTTTTAAAGGTGTGATTGAATGTAGAAAAATCTTGGGACAGACTCTTATCTCCCCATCCACGCAGGTAAATCAAATGAATAAGGAAACAACAGTAGCATGTTTGTAAAGTCTATTCATATTTTATTATATCACCCTTAAATAAGTATTTATGTTTGTTTTCAAGCAAAAGTGCTACCGCAATAGTGAATCTAGCGGTATTCAACAGACACCATGTCATAAGAGGGTGCACATGTCCAATGATAGTGGAGACGAGAGTACCCATTCCGGTATGTATGCTTCAGAATTAGAAACATTTACTGTGATTGTAGATATTTATTTCCTGACATATACTTATATAATATCTTCTCAAAATTGAAGAGCATGTAGCTAGGGTGAACTGTGAGAGGAACCAAGTGGAGAAGAAATTAACGCACCAAGTGTCACAGCTACACATACAGGTAAGTAATGTTAATCAAAATAATGAATTAGTTATTTCAATTATATTTCAACACATCGATATGATCATTTTCGTTGTTGCAATTCATGACCCTGAACAGATGCCTCGATGCCCTTCTCAGCGATGTACCATAAGTATGGTACATGAGCGCATGGAAACACAAACAATAGAAGGATAGGTCACACAAAATACAATGTCCTTGGATGATTATGATACCCCAATTGTCAATTTTATGAATGTAAAAAAACAGAAATCAAAGAAAAATTAGATGTATAAATTCATGACTTGTATTTGGATGTTTATTGATGTTTATATGTCCATATGCTTCAATGTTTATATGTTCATATGTTTTGATGACTATCCTAGTTATGCATGAATTTCTATATGTTTTATATATAAATAAAATCATTTGTTGGGTATGGGTAATTGAGAGCGATGTGAGGGGGGGAGGGGCCATATGAGCTTCCACCTTCACGTGGTTGGCCTTGTTCAATAGAGAATAACCTATTCTTGAAAAAAAGAGAAGAACATTAAGGTATGCGACCACTTAAGTTTTTTCTAGAGTATTTTACATAACTAAATGCATGTTTATTTTCTTATACATTATTTACTCATATAAATAATTTGTCTTTTATGATTCATGCAGGTCTTGGTGATGGAAATGCATCTCGTGGACAACTCTTATCAATTTGTATGGGCTAATGGCTCTGGCAAAAGGACAATGATAAGGTAAGGGTTTTGACTTGTTTTTTAAAGTAGGATTTATACTAGTAAAAGTTCACAATCCTCATGAAAGGATAGAATTGCATTTTTTGTAGACAAGCATCAATTGTTTTAATAGAGTATGAATCATAAACTGTGGGAAAAACCTTTTTTTGTATTCTTACATTGGCCAATACAACTACAACATATTTTTAGTACAAAG